>OZ001260.1:12257130-12325933 GCA_963924015.1 Macrophya annulata
GTTTATGAATTTATCATCAGGCCTAATTTTTTCCATCAAAAACTGAGTAGTGGTAAATGGGAGAGTAGATTCAGTACTTTTGGATCGTTTAGATTGACTTCGAGCACTATGCTTTGAAGATTTTCGCTGAGCACGTGCAAAAATTACAACATTATTAAAATCCGGATGTCACACAAAAAAATTCTTTGTAACTATGTACAGACCTGCACATTAATGGTTTGAACATGAACATAGCTGCGCCTGAAGTTTCGATTCGACTCTCGATCCAACTCGCACCACGGAGCAGTCGACAAGCAGACACTTTTTTTTGCTCAACAATAGTTATACCGTTGTTTCCTTCCCGAGAAAAGCGTCTGCTTTTATATATATATATATATATATATATATATATATATATATATATATATATATATATATATATATATATATATATATATATATATATATATATATATATATATATATATATATATATATATATATATATATATATATATATATATATATATATATATATATATATATATATATATATATACATATACATATGCATTGGGTGTATACATAACTATATATAATATATTTTTTACACAACTATGCAACGGACATGGGGGTTGGCGTGCATCGCACGCAGGGGGGCTTGCCCCCCTAGTGTATATATATGTGTATATATATATGTGTATATATATGTATATATATGTATATATATATACCGTGAGAACCAGGTGAAACCATATGGTCGTGGCGCGCAGGCGCCGAATAATAGGAGTTTTATGGGGTTAGCCAACTCGTCACTCTAAAAAATCCCTAGGTTATGTCGAGTGCAACAATGTAAGCAATCAACAACAACTCCCGGGAGATTTTCAGCTAGTTGGTTATCCCCATAAAATTCGTATTTTTCGGCGCCTGCGCGCTACGACCATATGGTTTCACCTGGTCCTCACGGTATGTATATATATATATATATATATATATATATATATATATATATATATATATATATATATATATATATATATATATATATATATATATATATATATATATATATATATATATATATATATATATATATATATATATATGTGTGTATATATATATATATATATATATATATATATATATATATATATATATATATATATATATATATATATATATATATGTATGTATATATATATATATATATGTATATATGTATATGTATACAGGGTGTAACAGAACTCGAGACGAGCATTTTAGAGGGTCAATCTTGATCATAAATGGAATCGAAATTTCCTTTGCCGATTTTTCCAAAATGCCCTGATTTTTTGTCATGATTAATTAAATAATAGCCAATGAGGTGCGTTCTATGAACGGGCGCCTGTCGGTGTGGCCTGCCTGTTTGTGTGCGTGCGTACCTCTTTGGCTCCGCGATCCCGGCGCCCGTTCGATTCAAATGTTTTAAGCTGAGGCCGGATTGCTGCGAAATGAGGGGTATTGATGAATGAGCGCTTGTCATTTGAAACAAATAGATTTTATTAACAATATTAAATTCCAATTATATCGAAATTATAGAGTTGAATATTTATAAATGAAAATATAAATAAATTAAATATTAAGATTATACAAATTATAAATATTAAAATTACATTCAAATTGAGAATTGACAAAATTAAAATTACGTACATATGAGACTTTCCATGTGACTTCAGCCACTCAAAAAATGGCTAAACCTCTTAAATTTTCTACGCAACGTGAATGGCGGCGTTTTTCGTAGCGAAATAAAAAAGCGTTTTTCGGAAATACACATGCGACAAGTCCTCTAAGATAGTAGATTTAATGTTAAAATGTATAAAACAGATGGTTTTTTTTCATTTAATTTTATTAAAAATAGTTCCATTCAATTGAAATAGTTAACGTAAATATAATAATTGTTACAGCGGACTACGCGAAAATAGTTCCAAGGACTATACACATAGTAAAATCTGTATATTGTATCGTGAACTATACAACTTTTGTCAGCGACTTTAGTTACGGCCACCGAAGTATATAGTAACTGCTACTAAATTTTACAACGTCTGCTGAACATAAAAAAACATGTTAGCGCCTTATTTTACTAGACAATTAGGGTTGGGGTAACTGAAAATTTCTCTCAGTGTACTGGCAATTATTAGAAATTAGAAAATTCGGTCATGTCATCCACTAAAATAAGCAAATTTATTCGGAATTTTTTCGAACAGTCTAGACTGAATGTTCAAAGGAAAAAAAAAATGAAAAATAAGATTTGCGCTAACCTAGAACCCATCGATATTTGTATTATTTATTTTTCCTCATATTCTGCAAGTGAAACCGGTTTTTTTTGTGAAAAATTGCGCCATGCAAAAGCTGACCGTTTCAAAATTAATTTCCAAATTTCCAAATTAATTTTGAAATGGCCGGGGTTCGTCCACGACGCAATTTTTCACAAAACTTCTGTTTCACTTGCAGAATATGATAAATATAAATAATACATTTTTCATTTTGCATTTCTGTCTATCGAACATTGAATCTAGACCATTCGCAAGAAATCTGACTAAATTTGGTTATCGCAGTGGATAAGTTGACAGAATTTTTGGTTTTCTAATAATTGTCGGTATCAAGCATATTTTTTGGGATATCTCCGTTTGAAGTAAAAAACGCTTAATGCGTGTATCTCAGTGCATGAATCACTATAGGCCGTAATACTTGGCGAGAGAATTGTACTTTTATACACCAATCTGTAAAAAAATTTTGCGTTTTAGTAATTTTTAAGGTAGCTGAAGTCACACAAAATGTCCAATATCTGAAATTTAAAATATTAGATTAAAAAAATCACAAGTGGTGCTGGAAATGTCTTCCGTTTGCCTCGACACAGAGTTCAGCTCGACGAATTATGTTGGCTTGAACACGGCGAAGCATGGCTCCGTCGATAGTTGCCACCACTGCGTGCAATCTAGCAATGACATCCTCTGGGGTTTCTGGCTCGGTAGCGTACACCACGTCCTTGACATACCCCCAAAGGAAAACGCATCACCAGTGATAAAACCGCATCATACATTCAATGTAAAAATGTGTGAGTTACTCGGTGGGTTACGGATAGCTAGGACCTATTGGCGGGGGTGAACAAGAGCAAAGAATCTCTTCAAAGAGTCGGGCCGAGAAGTGTGGATAGTATCTCGTAATGTGGGGTTAAATTGAACAAGCCGACATTTTTACACGAAAACATAAGTGGAGGTTGTACTCCTCCACTGATATCAATCATAAATATGACAGCATAGAATTTTAATATATAATATCAAGCCTTACTTACCGTCAAAATATCGTAGACAAATCTTATTTTTCCTCCGTATTCCAACAACACCGCGTGCACGCGGACCGCAAGCGAAGCGGAAAAGAAAGCGTCGTGCGATCCACCGGATAAAGCGCGCCAGTACGATTCTCCGTATCGATACATTGCTGTTTTCATCTGGTGTGTCGGGAGAGCGCGCTCTACCGTGCATCAGACAAGGACAGCAACGTATCGATAGTTACAGAATCTACCGTGTCGAGTGATACATGAACTTCGTATTTCTTATGCATCATTTAACAATTTGTTTGAGGTGGTAATTTCCGAAATACAAACAAGCAAATGAGACTCAACAGCAACTTATACGTACACCGCATTATACTCAATTATTTTCAGACGATTTCAATCAGTGGCTTAACCAATATAAAATGCCAAAATCATTGGTCATCGCGGTTTTACATTGTTTGTAATTAAATAACCCAAAGTACGAGAGAGTAAATATATATACATCGGTCTTGATTTTTTTGTGCTTCATAAAGTTTCGCACATTCTTCTATCATCATTTTTAAGCTATACAGTGCCTTTTCGTGGATGCGGGTCAGTCCGTCAGGGAAATTTCGCTCTACACCTTTGGTTTTACTATGCTGTTGGTATAGTAAAACCAAAAGCGTAAAGTGAAATTTTCCCGACGACATGGTCTGCATCTACGAAGACGCACTGTATCTCTTCGATTATTCTTCTCTACAATTAATATTTTTTTGTCTTTATTGGTAATTAATTGATTTTTATAGTTCTGAGCAGTGCATTACTATAACATTATATTTCCATTTTCTCCCAACATTTCTTCATTGTATCCCGAATATCGTTTTACAAAAGAGCATAGCCGAATAAGAATATTAAAACTGCCCATGCCCCCAACAAGTTTTTAAATGACACTCGGTCTGTATGTCTAATAATGAGAAAAAAAAATTTCATACAAATTTCAGCCCTCTAACCCAATTATTGAACCGATTTTTATTTATTTTTTTTTCGCTTCACCTGTTCGCTCGGGCGGCAAACTTCACACTTATTGCAATCGCCAACTTTCATTCCCAGTCACACAATATACTACTTCAAATATTCTAGAAAAAATCTTGATCTTCAACAAAAGAAAGTATATTGAAAATAGCCATTTTAATGTGTTCCCTTCGAGGTAAAATTATCAAACTTTTACAAAATACTGATTTTCTACGTACATACCGTTAATCTCATTTTTTTCAATTTTATCGACTTGGTGCAACGTTATGGAAAAATAAATAAAAACCCCTTTTTTCGTTTTCGTAATTTCCGCTTTTGTTACATCATTTTGAAGTCCGAACGAGATAATTATGTATATATGTACCCCCAAAAAGCACCTCTGGTGCAAAAACCTTTCGCCAAGTACATTAATGTGGTATTTCCCACAAAAATAGTTTTGCAGCCAATTAATCCACAAAAGTATTGAAATCAATTGACGTTACCAAGTACAATTAAATTCGATCCCAATGAGTTTCCGAATGTGATCTAGTCTTAGTTTTCGGTAGGTATTTACATTTCGATATACATAACGTGCGTAACACGTAACAACATGCAACATACGCATTCATAAGAAAAGATCAATTGAAATTAAAGTTATGAAAAAAAAGAAAGGAAAAAAAATTTGGAGTACGTGGTACTTGACGAGTATTTTTGGCTGATGTCTAAATTATTATAATTGTGTTCAAAATAGTTCAATTTTTATTTTCTTTCAATTCTTACAAAAATGCCCGCCAAGTACCACTACCTCCAAATTTTTTTCTCTTTTCTTTTTTTCCATAACTTTAATTTCCATTGATCTTTTCTTATGAATGCGTATGTTACATGTTGTTACGTGTTACGCACGTTATGTATATTGAAATGTAAATACCTACCGAAAACTAAGACTAGATCACATTCGGAAACTCATTGGGATCGAATTTAATTGTACTTGGTAACGTCCATTGATTTCAATACTTTTGTAGATTAATTGGCTGCGAAACTATTTTTGTGGGAAATACCACATTAATGTACTTGGCGAAAGGTTTTTGCACCAGAGGTGCTTTTTGGGGGGATTTAATTACTTTTTGCACCATCTCGATTTTTGTGATAATTAGTCTTGTACATGATAAATTGTATAAATCATGACACTCTAAAAATTGATTTACTTTAATAAATGTTTGTGGCAGTTGATAGGTGCATGTATGAATAAGAGTAAGAATTCGTATGTGGGTGAATACGATCTTCTACTTTAAGGTTTTTCTAATGAGAAAAATTGACGCTTAAATATGTATTCACCTAACATACGTCCTTTTACTTTTGAGTTTTTTTTTTCTTTATTATTTTCTTGTTCTTTGAGATTTTGAGGCGGATACAACCTTCTGTTTTCAATTTTTTTTTGTATTCAACATTTGAGGCGGATACAATCTTCTGCTTGTGAGATTTCTTTTTGTCAATTTTAACTTTTTCTATAGATTTGGCACATACGACTTTATGAAATCGGTTGAAGAAACTTTTTATTTCAAGTTGAAAACAGAAAGTTCTGTCTGCCAGGACTTACAACGTTTTGTTGTTATTCAGCCAATTTTCAATTTCCACGGTTTTGAACATATTTTGAGGTTTATATTAGATGTATTATACAACATATTTCGATATTTCACTTGTCTGATATGATTATTCACCAGCTGACAAATTTGGGCCTGTCGATTTCATTGCTATGAGAAAATATAAACAAAAAAATTACTATATTGGCAGCTACAAAGCGGTACTGGCTAAACACGATAGCTTCTCTTCCGACTGTGCAATATACCACTGTGACACAAAAAACATTTGAAGATCAGCCTTACATGAATGTAGAAATTGTAATATTTCATCACAGCTTATCAAATTGGAACGAAATTTGATGACCACAGATTAGTTTCAGCATGAAGTTAATACAGCGACAGTTCTATCAAATCAGAAATTATAAATGCGCAAGTAGTGTTTATAGTCACCGAATGACGATGTCTGTAAATTAATTCATGAATCTTCATCTACTAGTAACAATAAAAAAAATGTCTATATTTTTGATATTCATTACGTTAAGATATTAGAGACAAAAATAGTTCATCGCTGGCTTCGATGGAATTGGACAGTACTTAGGTAGCTCCTAACACCTTATACCTTATTCTGCTATCGCATTAAACTTTACATTTGCAGATTCTGATTAACCATTTTTGTCACTGGACATGACGAGTTTGCCGAGCACAATGATGTTACAATTATAGTACTATAGTATCTTCTGCTTTCTCCATAACTTCTGATAGTTGGGAAGGAACAATATATTCGTAAACTCAGCAATTTTCTAGTGCTAAGTGATCATCGACTATCCCATTGATCGCAAGGCAAAGTAGACCCTAAAGTCTTTGGAATTCACAGTTACTGAAAAATTACAGAAAACATTTGGTGACAATGAAAGAATGATTAAATAATATAAATCCAAAGAAATCTGAATTGTTTTTCAGACCGAGCGTCACTGATTGTAACCTCAATCGTACTACCTACAATTATAATGCGAGGAACGGTCTGAAAATAGTGTCGCTCAGCTTTGATTCGAAGAATTTAACATTGCTATCGCAACTCAATTAAATTTTGCATAAGGCTTAATTTCTAGAATAGATCATAAAGCCATCCTCTAAATTGGAAAAGATTCTGCTACAACAAATCTATTCGTAGTCTTCACATAAATACACAAATATATCATCATGGATATCCATTAAAATGTCCTTGTTATAAAACTTGGTCAGGTGATAATAATTTATGCCGGCGCAATTTTCTGCGTCCTGTTGCTACGATCTAGACACATTAACACGTTATTCACGAAACTTGAGGTATGATTTTGGTGACAGGTAATTGTCATAACCTCGAAAACTCGACGTCGTAAGATGAACAAGTACAAATAATTATTAAGCATTATTATAGAAAACACCGGTACTAATTTCAAGAATTTCTGCTCCACAAATAATATCAAAGTTTACATTAACAATTATTTGCACAAATTTTCAGCTATTCGTATTATCATATCTCATCTCCCGAGCTGTCATCGAAGGCATAGTAAGCTCGCGCAAGCACGACGGGCATGGGACTCGAGCCCATGAACCATAGAATAATAAAAACACGTTATAGTATAGGGTAGACCGGCAACTCTGTCTGATTTCACACCCGTGTATTCTCCCCTGTCCCAATATCCTCTCTATGTCCCTACATACCCAGGCAACTTTTGTGATGACGGAGACGACGACGACGAAAGTTCTTGATCGAACCGAGTGCTTGTAATTTAAGAAAAGTCAAAAATAATCAGTTTCCGTGCACCGATCGCATTCATATTGGTCTTAAATGAAAGCGGCGTAGACCCTGATTGTCAAAAATTGCATATTAATGATGTATTATTCTTTTTTTTTAATGTACTTGGAGCGAGACTTTGCCGAGTCTCTTGATACCATGGGATACCGTGGGTTTCTTACAACAATAAGCTGGTGGTCTTTATGAATAACATTCCCTGATACAATGTAAATTATTTTATATGTCAGATTCATGAGTTCTTTATAGTTCTTGTGTTCAGTCAAATTAAGAACTAGTTAATTATGTTAGTTGAACTATAAAATGCATGTGACAAAAGTGAAAAAGATAAAAAAAAAAAACCGAAACAAACGGTTCTCATTTCGGTTTTTTCACCATATTGCACCAAATCGATAGAATTGAAATAAATTGAGAGTGAAGGAACATAGAAAACCAGTATTTTCTGGAAGTTTTATAATTGTACGTCGGAAGGAACACATTAAAATGTTAATTTTCAATTTTCTTATCATTGTTAAAAGTCAAGACTTTCTCTGAAATATTTGAAACATTATTTGTTTGATGTTTTTCTCTCTAAGTATTGGGAAAAAATCAACAAGAGTCCATCATACATATCTAAGTTAAAAATAAATAAAAATTGAAAACTATTTTTTTTTTTTTTTTGATTATTCGGAAAATAATTGGGTTAGTTGAAATTTTCATGATTTTTTTTTCTCATTAGTAAGGATATGCAATAGCCCGAGTGTCATTTGAAAACTCGTTGACGAGTGTTTCAGTATTTTTATTCGGCTATGTTCTTTATGAATGTATAGCAGATTTTATTCACTCGATTCTCTGAATTCTTAATTTACTGGCATTAAAAATTTGATTGTGACTTTCAAACAAATGAATCGAAATTACCTTTAATTTTCTCAATTGTGAGTTTCACAAGACTGAATATTGAAAGTTGCTTTCGTATGTGTTTGCTATATTCAGGAAAATGTTCGTGGAAGGCCAAATATTTTATCATGAATTCACATACAAAATACCGTTATCATTAAAGTCTCACAAATTTCGGAATCAGTTACCTAAATTCACGACCAGGTAAAGTAAATTTCACAATCTTATGGCCAATTTAAGAAAAATACACAGCAATTCTCTTTGCTGCGTTAAACTCGATGTTTATGGTTATTCTCATATTTTGTTGCGAATTCACAATCACAATACATTTACTGCACAAATACAGTGAATTTGAAAATCAGTTTTACATTTTTTCAACTGAGTTGAGTGATATTCGCAATATAGTTGTAAATGTGCAATAAATGCATAGCAATTGTCTGTACGGTACGGAAATTGTAAATGTGCAACACGCTTGCATTGCAATTGCGTCAGAAATTTACAAACATTTTTGACAGTGTAGGACGAACGGTAATTAGCGTTACACGTCTGTTTCTAAACTATTGAGTGGACCGAAAAATTATTCAAACATTTTTTGTAGAGAATTTAATACGGAACAAGATAAAAAGAAATTAAAATCGCAATTGTCGTTCCCGAAATATTTACAAAAAACCATAATAAGTAACTTTTAATTGTTTAAACAATTGAGGCACTGAAAATTTCTGGCTTATTTTTTAGGATTAGCATAATCACTCATGTCTGAAGCCAATAAAGAAAAAAAATTTGTATGGTTCCAATTTTTTCCTCTGAATAACTTATGACTACTGGACTAATAAAATTTACACATAATATTCTTCAGACTCAAAACATTGAGAAATGTGAAAAAAAACATCGATTTTCTTACATTCTACGCATATGTTATTTCTTAATCAATCCAACCGATATGGAACTTATATGATATTTAATCTCAATTTTACTTTGATGTTCGATGCAAACTATAATACATTTCCCAAGACAGTTTTTTTCTATGACTTGGTTGATTTTTTTCAAATTTTCATTTCTCTACTGCATTTTCGCGCAATTTGAATGATGCACCATATGACAGTGCCCTGCGTCGAATGTCTCTATCGGAGGAATCCAGTACATAACTAAGACCATAACAATCGCCGATAGTGTATTGCGTTACCTAAACAGTTACTTCATGAATTAAACAGGTACACAATGGTTAAGTTGAATCAATCACTTCTGTTGGATACAATCACTCTGACTTTCCGATGCTTTTCAGGTTATAAGATATACTATTGAGATTTATTATAGTCTTGTTTACCGAAATCTTCCGATAGAGACGATCGGCGCAGGGTACTCTACCATACGGCGCATCATTCAAATTACTCGAAAAAAGAGTCGAGAAATAAAAATTCATAAAAAATTAACTAATGCATGAAAAAAAAACTGTCTTAGGAAGCACATTATTTTTATCCAACTTTTAATTCGAATAGAAAAACTGATTGAATTCGAAGTCATACAAGGTCCCTATTACTTGATGAGTTTATTCAGATTCTGTAACTTTTACAGCAAGTCTTAGCTGCAAAAACAGCTAATTGTTTTAATTTTAACATTTTCAATTTTGAGTATTGACTTTTGAGAGTTGTTAGGTTACTGATGTTATATTGAAGATAACAACCCGTGTGGCTGTAATTTTTGTTACGAAATTACTAAATGTAAAAAAATATGATTCGATAGTTGTAAAACTATAAAAAGGAATTCATGTTTGAATCGCTAGATGTTTGCTCACTTCGCAGTTTGTCTGGCACAGCGGTGCTACGTTGCACTTCGTACACCGAATATCTTTGACTTTCGTAATCAAGATTGGTTTAAAACAATTGAAGCAAAGAGAGCCTTCGAAGAATGCGGCTGGGCCAACCGCTAACGGCTTATCACGATGGATTACTTCTCCGGCAACCAAATCCTTGGCAGCTACTAAATATCTGAAATTGAACACCGACCACGTCCATTAGGTCCATAGATAATATTCAACATTTATTTACAAGCTACGCAGCTTTGTAAGCATGATTCACAACGAAATTCCGAAACAGGATTACCTTCCAAGTTCCGGAGATCTGACCACTTGAAACTTCAAACGAGTGCCCGCAAATACATTCTGCCTTCCTTTTTCTTTGAACATTTTGTCAGCCACGCCAATGGTGATCCGCAGCTAATCACTATGCTAAAAGAGTATACGTCAAATAATTACTCGTAGGCTTATTCTAGTACTCAGAAATAAGTATTTGGTGAGGATATCCATGAAACTTGATGTTGTGCTTATTATAAATGACTGCTTATTTAAGAATGTTTAATTATGTACCCAACTACGAGAAACTTTGCAGTAGTATTTTGGTGTTGAGAAAATCTCAAAGTTATAGTCAATACTCCTATTTGAAAGATTTTAGTTTTCGTTTCAAGTCTGAACAAGCTGATACTTACTATTTGTATATGTCGAAGTATCAGCGACAGCGACTTAAATTTTGGAGTAGGCGGATAATTGATGTAAATTTATAGTCCCACTGAGGTTGCTTTTAAGCGTCGACAAATGCGTCACTTTCTTGGGATGAATTACGAAACTATAAATAAATATATCTTAATAATATTTAGATTACCTTGAAGCATCAAAAAATACTTTGAAAAATTGTTTATTAACTTTTTTTACAAATTATTTAAAGATGAAATCAGCAAACAATCGTCATTCGGCGATTGAGGTGCACGTAATTTCTGAAGAACAGAAATCTGCTGCGGTGTGAAACACTATAGAATATGCAAGGCGACTTGCAAGCTCAAATTAGAAGCTCTGAACTAGACGCTATTATAGTGATTCGCACCGGCGAGAGGTACAGTATTAAAGTTCTTCGTCTCGACTTTGCGCGTGTTCCGAGTTCAACCGAATTATAAAAGGTGTCGGTATTTCGCGCCGAGACGATCCGAAGGGAGGTTTATTTTCGGAAACTCATACTGTATGCCTATGAGGTACAACGTCTGACATGTAGTCCCGACAGCCAAATTAAGGGTTTGCATAGGATATACATATGTTTCTGTACATACGTTAGCTGTTGACTTAGGTATAGTAGCTAGCTGACCACTCGTCCGATCGATCTATAATTTTTTGTACATGCAGTCCTCGCACACAGTTTTGTCGCGGGCTAGAAATTCTTGATAATATTGGGTCATTTGGCTGCAAAAAATTGAAAAAATTTAAATATTGGAATTTCTCAGTATATGACTTTACAGGATGTACAAATGTACGAAAGGTTTTAAAGTAAAAAATTATAGATAACATTACACTGCAGCATTAAGGGTCATTTACTTTAGTCGCCACAATCCCCGAAAGTGTGTCTGATTTTGACATCCTGAATATAAATGAATTCCCTCAAAGGAAGAAAGGCAGAAAGAAAGCTGAAAATATAGTTCCCAATCTTCTGTCAATCCCCTGATCTTTTAACAGAATCATTAGTAGCCTATCGGCCATTAGTGTGAATTTCACGGCTCATGCATCCCGGTGCATGCATCCCACACTACAGTGTACGCAATTTGAAATATACTCGGCAAATATGTCATAAATGTAAAGAATAATGAGAATGTCAAAGATATGAAAATTAAAACACAAACTTTTCATTCTTAAGAAACGCGTGGGACATCGCGAAATCGAAATCTCGCAATCCGGGCAGAAATCTTGAAATATCGCAGCATTGTTTTCATTTTATTCGCGCGTTGATTGGTAAATTGGTAAAAATCTCGCACTCATTGTTTATATTTTATAAGCGCGAAGATTGGTCGATTAAAAACAGTTTACACATTTTTTTTTTCAAAAAAATAAAAAATTAACTGCTTATGAACTCCAATATAAACTGATTTCTCAAGACATAGGTTGCAGCTTTAATTTAGTGAAAGTGATATGCACGTTAAATGCTTAGCATTTGCATTTGTTAAGGGCTACAGTACAAACGTTTATTTGGAAAAATGCTCATCAAACACAATTGCAGCCCATTGATTCCTGTTTATTTGGCTATGAAAACACAATGGTGACTTACGTCCACGACAAATGACAAAGCCGCCTTTGCCAGACTCATTAATTCAACCTTGTAAATGTACGTCAAATTTTCGAACAATGTCTGGCAGTTGCAAAAAGTCGGGATCTTGTGTTTCATTGTGTAAATGTATGAATAATGATTATCTAAATAGAAATGAGTAATTACGAATTTGGCTTGCTTACGTTTATTTCTATTTAAATTCGCTGTTTCCTCTCACATCATTTTTTTTATTATTAACAAATGATTTTTGATAATTTAAGTTTTGTTTTTTATTTCATTTGATAACCCATCATCACTTTCATCATAAGAAAAAACTATAAATTATGACTGAAATAATCATTAAAATGACTTCATAGCATGTACTCCATCGATTTCCTTTATAAATAAGATGAGGAAGGGGGTACAAAAAATTGGACTAAAAAATGGACCGGCAAGATCCGTATTATAATTCTTTGAGCTATTTTCAACTAAGATCCATTGATGGAATGCGGTCCTCACATTTTGCATACTCAATTCCTTCTAGCGCCCGGTCTATCAAGAGACTCGGTAGAGTCTCGCGCCTAGTTATATAAAAAAAAAAAATTCTGCACCGCGCGAGACTCGACCGAGTCTATATACGCGAACGAGAGCTAAACATCCTATTCCGCAATTTATGATTGTTGATTTCTTCCGCTTCGCTATATATACGGAATTGTAATATTTATCGCAGGATGTGGCCAAAAAAAGCTTTCATTTGAGCCCAATTACAATAAAATCGATGAACGGAGAGCTGAGATATAATTATTTAACGTTTTAGAATGCCCGTTTCCGTCACAAAATTTTGTTCACCTTCTTCAGCCACACTGAGGTACTAAACTTATGGGTATAAAGAATATAGAATGCCTTCACCAGGCTACGTAGAGAGAAGAGACCTACCAAGTACGGGCGTCAGATGGCGTTTTGCTTGGCGTATTCTATTCGCTAGCATACCGCCAGTTTTCAACATGCGATCAAAAATCAATTGCATATAAAAATGAAAAAACTTTTGATGTGAAATTTCATATGGTACGGTTGGCGTGAAATGAATCTGGATGTAACGAAATTGCGACAGGAAAATTTGTGATATATTTATAAATCTATGATCAATGACACAAAAAAATTGAAAATATACCTAGATCGAATTGGGATGAAATGAACTGTATAAAATTGTTTTTGTCAATAAATAGGTCGTTCCTTGCCAATGACGGACAAATTGTAAACATACCCAGACCGAATTGGAAGAAATACACTGTATAAAATTGTTATTTGTCAATATATAGGGCGTTCCTTGCCAATGACGAACAAAAAATTATAAATATACCCAGATCGAATTGGACTGAAATGTACTGTATAAAATTGTTGTTTATCCATGTATAGCGCGTTCTTGACAATGACGAACAGAAGATTGTGAATATACCCAGATCAAATTGGAATGAAATACACTGTATAGAATTGTTATTTATCAATATACCGTGTGTTTGTGCAGAGGCGCTACAGTATGTCCAGTAGCGGATGTACAGTCGCCCACCGCGTGGGTACCCACGTTACGCAAATTTATCGGTATGGTATAGTAGATACAGTCTAAATTCGATCTACGTGATCATTAGCTGAAGCTAATACTTCAGTGCGCCGTTTGATGGAGCGCTTGGCCGTGCTCTTGGCTATAGCATGACAAAGATTGAATATTGTTAATGCAACAATTATCACACATACAAAACGTTCTTCGTATGCCGAATATTTGGTACATAGAGGATCGCAGCTGACTGCCGTTTCGACGGATGAGTAAGCGAAACTATTTTTCATAAATACGAGTGCATCTCTAAGAACATAACCTGAAATCTGCATCAAGTGTCACACAATAATTCAGATCTGTGTGAAGTAGGTAGATGTACTCTTCACTTTTGCAGATGCACTCGTATTTATGAAGAGAAGTTTCACTTGCTCATCCGTCGGAACGCTAGTCAGCTGCGATCCTTCGTGTACTGAATATTCGGCGTACGAGGAACGTTTCGTAAGTATGATAATTGTTTTCAATAACAATATTCAACGTTTGTCATGCTATAGCCAAGAGCACGACCAAGCGCGCCATCAAACGGCGCACTGAAGTATTAGCTTCAGCTAATGATCACGTAGATCGAATTTAGCCTACATCTACTATACCATACCGATAAATTTGCGTAACGTGGGTACCCACGCGGTGGGCGACTGTACATCCGCTACTGGACATACTGTAGCGCCTTTGCACAAACACACGGTATAGGGTGTTCCTTGCTAATAACGAACGAAAAATTGTAAATATATCGATTGAATTAGACTCAAATGCACTGTAAAACATTGTTATTTGTCCATATATAGGGCGTTCCTTGTCAATGACGAACAGAAAATTGTAAATACACTCAGATTGAATTGGAATATAAGCACTGTCTAAAATTGTTGTTTGTCAATATATAGGGTGTTCCTTGCCGATGACACGAAAAAAAATGTGAATATACCCAGATCGAATTAAAGTTTCACTTCTGCGGTGCGGAGCCGTGCCATGCATATCAGTTTAATGTTTTTCAAGGTGCAGCGTGAGATTCGACAGTCTGTTACCAAAAAGACGATAGTTAGTGAATGGATAATGTTTCCCACAACTTCTCATATTAGATCATTAATTGATAACAGTTTTCATAACTATAGTAAGGGCCGTCAGTGATTCTATAACAACGTCTTCATCTTTAAGAACTACAGTATACGGTATCAAATCTGATAATTCAGGCTAATTCAATTCTTGGTCGTAATGTTATATGTATAATTCAGCACACGATAATTTTCAGTCCGGATAGGTATATCTTCATAAGATACATGGTTAAATGATAATTGCACCACAGAAGAGAAGAGAAGGGAGTGGTACACAATTCATACAGTTCATTATAAACAATAAATTGTATGATTACTTTACTACTGATAATTGAATGAGTACTAATCGAATTCCACGGAAAGTTTTGAGTTCTGAGATGAGCACGTGGTACTTTTTACGGTTCTACATATGCTTTTCATATTGATAGTGGTTGACAATTTATGAAATTCATCCTGAACGAGAATGATTATAGTTAATTAAATTTTACAAAAAGTAGTGATATCCCCATAAAAAGCACCTCTGGTGCAAAAACCTTTCGCCTAGTTATATAAATGTAATAGTTACCCACAAAAAATACCCTCGTGCCAAACAAACATCATGCAATATTTTATACAAAAATTCCTTCCTCGTAAAAAAAAGATCCGAAATTAGATGCTACTGCCTAGTATGTATGTACCACATCACATTGACTTTCTTTCGAATTGACAATTAGGCCTTTCATAACATGGTATTGACAGCCTTCCTATCTTGACACGTAGAAGCATAGATATGACAATAGGCGGATGACACCTACATTGGTTCAAACAGAGAGAGAAAAAAAAAAAAAAAATTGGAGGTAGTGGTGTACTAGGCGGGCCTTTTGTAGACAAGTACGAGGAAATGGCAATTGAACCATGTCAATAATCTTAATATAGTGATACGAAATTTCGGCCCGCCTAGTACCACTACCGCCAATTTTTTTTTTTTTTTTTTCTCTCTCTGTTTGAACCAATGTAGGTATCATCCGCCTATTGTCATATCTATGCTTCTACGTGTCAAGATAGGAAGGCTGTCAATACCATGTTATGAAAGGCCTAATTGTCAATTCGAAAGAAAGTCAATGTGATGTGGTACATACATACTAGGCAGTAGCATCTAATTTCGGATCTTTTTTTTACGAGGAAGGAATTTTTGTATAAAATATTGCATGATGTTTGTTTGGCACGAGGGTATTTTTTGTGGGTAACTATCACATTTATATAACTAGGCGAAAGGTTTTTGCACCAGAGGTGCTTTTTATGGTTATATGTATTGCGAATGTTGGGGGTCAATTGTACATTGATAGTATAGCTATAAAGCGAAGGGTCGTGCTGTCGTGCATAGGAATAAAGACTAAAGAAATTATCTTTCGATTACAGAATTCGATAATAATATTAAAATACTATCGGTAGATTACTATATAATCTTCGGCAATGTAATTTTTGGACATTTGTAAGATGACTATAGTCATTTCTTTAGTTCCATCTTTGTTTGTAAGCTTATTCTTCCAACTTTAGAATGCGCTACCGGTCATCCCTCTATAACGAATCAAGCCGAAGATAGGGTAAGTGTGGGTATTTCTACGATATTTTCATTTTATCAGAATTTACTCTTGAATAGTTGAATTTAATCTTGAGTAGGAAAAAATCAGACTATTAATTCAATGTTTATAAAACATAATGAATCAACAAAATGACCTTATATCTATGCTGTGAGTGAAAGTTTCATTAGAGTAATGGTCAAAAATGGACATCGGTGTAAGGTCCTTGTTTTCTTTGTTATTGCTGTGATATCCTTATATTTTATTACGGTCACCAAACTTAGGTACTTATTGTCAATTAAAAATTTTTTTCCAATCAAAATTTGATTAATTTTCAGCTTGAATTTGCCGCCGCAGTATTCGACACAAATACTTTTAGAATGGATGCATTATTGCGGTTGTACTACCATTCCCGCAGTATTAGACACTACACGGAGAAAATTTTATGGTAAATGTTCCCAAACTAGGTTCGTCTAGTACTCGTGGGACATACTTGCATTATGGCGATCGATCCTATACTTATGTATATCGGTACCATAAATATGACAACGAACGAGTTGTAAAGTAAATTACTAATTACTATACGTCTTGAAAAAATTAAAATTCTTACTTCTCCCGTACAAAATTATAATGCCTGCTATACTCGAATGTTATATGTTCGAGTTGTTCATCACATTCACCAGTATAGTTTTATAATATTCACCTTGAAAGAGACATCAATTTTTAGGAGAGTATCGTACATGAATTATTGAGTTCCAAGTTATTGCATACCTCGTCATAAATGTAGCACTTTATTCCTACTGTATAGCAATCTTTATTCCTACTATATAGCACTGCGTGTCCATAGTATTGTAATTATTACCATACAGAATATACGTATATTCTACCATACTCAGTAAATAAACTGGTGCCTTGACAACATTGCATCGTTACCTATGTGTATAGTAATTCATGGGAGTTGTATGGCAAGGATCCTTATACCTCATAGGAGTTACAGATGTTTAGCGAAGTAAATTTGAAATCTTGTGCGATTTTCGTGCCGTTGCGCACCGCGGCGCTTTGACGGAAGGCCAGTTTTATGATAGCATTGGCCCCGTGTTTCACGATGTCCAGTATATCATTTTAGATGATCATTATAAGATTATAGTTATAACTCGAGAATTGCTAGACTGTTGTTTCCACCCACACAGCCAATCGTATAAAATAATGGATCCAAATTGTTTTCATACCACATACTTGACGTACGAAGATCTGCAAAATGCAGTTATTACATATAAGAACAATAGTAGCGACGGCTTTTCCTACATAATAAAAAAGTGGATGTAATTTAAAAATAATTTAAATAATTTAAGAATTTAGAAATAATATAATTATTTCACATCTTTATCATTAGTTGCCATAAGTTTTTTCGCCTGTTGTATTAGATAAATAAAGAATAATTTTACTGTGATTTGTGATGTTTTTATAATTTCATAATATTCCACGATGCTGTATTCTCTAAATTTGGATCAGGCAAAAGTACCTGATTGCATATGTAAGTATAATCATTGATTGAGTTTACTGATGTACTTATAACTGAAAATCAGTGACTAATGCCGCTGATTAAAATTTACCCTGCTGACAAAAATCAATTGAAATCTCAATTGAGATCTCAATTGAGAAGTCAATTGAGAAATCAAGAAAGATCTAGCGCCAAATTCTCAATACAAAAAGTTAATCTTATATCTTATAATTATTTTGATAAGAATTAATTCACCATTCGATTATGTTTAACATTTTCTAGTTGATAGCTTGAAAAGTTAAGCATTTTACAACTGCTTGTGATTAGTCGATAGAATTTGGACTTATAATTAGCCTACAGAGTCGTCGCGTAAATCGTTTTCAAGCGATGGAAACTACAAGTGAGCAATGACATTTTTTACTAGAACTTGTAAAAGAATAAGAGAAGTGTAAGACTGACTCGTGAATTACATTTGAGAAGATTGAAAGTCCAAACTAACTTGGAATAAACGTTTGTGTAGCATACTTGAAAATTGATCGTGGAGGAAATATATAATGAAAAAGGTGAGCAAAAGAATTAATCAAATCAATATTTTTTTAGAAAATATTTTATTTATTCTTGTTCAAGGAGTATTTTCCGAATATCTCGGATTAGCACCGATAAACGGTAAGTTGCATCGTGTAATATTTTATATTTGTTAACCATTGATACATCAGGCATCTTTTCGTTAATATAATCATTAACCATTCCTAAAATAAGAAAATAGGTAGATTTATTTTCAATATTACATAAATAACAAAATATAACAAAACATTGCATACCTAAGTATAATTCCAATTTTTTTGGAGAAACCAATTTCGCACAACCCTTGCCGGCAAATATTATTTTCTGACCCCTCGGAACTAAACATCGATTGGCCACCGTTTCGCGAGAACCCCAAATGACTAAAGCCACATCTCGCATAAACCTATGGACGTTTTTCATCCGCATTAGTTCCCACGCCTTTTTACCAACAAATACACGAAGACCAAGGTGAATCTATAACAAAATAATTAATAATGAGTTTGAGCAAAAAAATACAATGAATTCGAGCTTTTCTATTCTTACTTCATTATCGACTTCTTCGTATTTTCTATATCGATCGGGAGTGGCCGGTTGGATCAAGAGTTTCTTTTTTTTGTAAAATTTGTACAGACGAGGGTGAAACTCGTGAATCAGTGGAAAATTGATATCATACTCGTAATCTTCATGAATTGATTCTGAAACAAAGCAGATTATTATTGAATTATAATCATGGAAAATGTATGTAGCTCAAATAGATTACCATTATCTTCTTCAACTTCAATAGGCTGGGGCCGAGTCTGATTCCGACATCTGTACCTAGACCTTCTAGATTGAGCAGGTTGATACCTTGACCTAGATCCGGACCTGGATCGAGATTGAATTGATTGATGTCTTGACGTAGACCTATACCTAGACTGAGACCGAACTGATTCACGCCTTGACCTAGTCCTAGATCTAGACCTAAACGTGGACCTGGGCCTATATCGAGACTGAGCTGTTTGACTCCTTGAAGTAGACCTAGACCTAGATCGAGACCAAATTGTCGCGCGCCTTGACCTAGTCCTAGATCTAGACCTAGACCGATTCTGAATCAATTTACGCCTCGATCCGAATTCAGATCGACCACGTGCTGTCTTTGGCCGAGAATTTGATGGAGATGATCCAGGACTAATGATTGATATCTTACCTCCACCAAGATCAATCTCAAATGGGCTAACTTGTGGATTAGATTTTAATTGAGATCGACGAGAAGAACGATTAGGGCTACAATTTGGCCTTGATAGAGATTGCTGAGGAACAGAATGGTGACTAGATCTAGATCGCGATCGAGATTGACGTGAACAGATCTTAACTTTGACCTAGACCTACATTGCCGTGGAACAGAATGATCACTAGACCTAGATCGCGATCGAGATTGACGTGGAACAGATTTTGACTTTGACCTGGACCTAGATTGCCGTGGAACAGAATGATGACTAGACCTAGATCGCGATCGAGATTGACGTGGAACAGATCTTGACTCTGACCTGGACCTAGATTGCCGTGGAACAGAATGATGACTAAACCTAGATCGCGATCGAGATTGACGAGGACAACCAACCGACTGAATTCTAGAATCAGTTAAGCGTTCGATCGAAAAAATAGAACCAGTTGCAGTTGCTCTATTATTTTCGGTATTGATGTTTCTGTCACATAATACCGTCCGGGTTTTTATGAAAGCATTTTGCTGATATTTCTTGATTATAGATTCGGATCTCAAGGCCTTAGATACTTCTTTCAATTTTTTCTGGGACAGCTATGAAAGAAATTATAATTCATTTGAAATAGATTATATCTATTTATGTGTATGATTATGCGTGAATTATTAAATCTTACGTTAGGTTTTATATCCCGTTTATGTGTAGTTTCATCATGAGTGTCACTCGAATCAGTGCTTGTAAGTTTTTTTGGCCACTTTAATCTTTTTTGGGAATTTTGTGCATTCTCCCATGCCTGTTTCTCGGTGGCTACAAAATAAATAAAAAAATGTTATTTAGTTTTCTATATTTGAGTGTACGCGTGCTGACGAATCATATTAAGTAAATCTGAGGAAGTTTCTGCCTTTCAATTAGAAAAAAAACGTTTATCGTGAGTACACACGATTTTTTACATGAGGATTTACTCAACTTTCCAATTATATAGTTCAATTAATAAATTTATTTTAATTAGGTTCATTTCCAAGTCGAAGATAGCTCTAAAAAAATTATGCGAAAACAGTTATCTCTAAAAACTACAAAAAAAAAAAAAATAAAAATAAACAAATAAATAAAATGTTTAAATCATATTTCATACATTTTTTAAAATGAAAAGTTGGAATTTTACACATCAGTGTAAGCAACAATGCACCTAATAATACACACAATGTTAAGGAATCAATGAAATGTTTTGTCTATGATATTTTCAGATTTATTTCAATTCCAACATTTTATTAATTATTAGAAAACCTGTTAGTTCTATTTATAACTATATTTATTTAAACATGCAATGACTTATATAAACATTAAATGTTCCTTAAGGTAATTCATTTGTTTGTACCAAAAATAATTTATTTGCAAAATGATTACTCTATTCTAAACGAAAATATAATAATATAATAGTTATAAATAATTGATGGTTTTAAAAATAAAAACAATTTTTTACTGCGACAAATTTCACATATTAAAATCATGCTTATACAAATATTTATATTGTATCACCTATTACGGCAAAAGCACTTACAGTGCAAAAACCTTGCGCCAAGTACATTAAAACTATAAACAAAAATTTGTTTACAAAATATTCTAAAAAGTAGCACTCGATCTACAAAACTATTGAAATCAATGGACGTTGCCAAGTACAATTACATTTTTTCACAATTGATTTCAGAATGTGACCTAGCATTAGTTGTTGGCGGGTATTCACGTTTCATTTCAATATACATAACATACGTAACACGTAATGACATGCGACACATGTACTCGTGAGAAAAGATTAATCAAAATTAAAATTGAGAAAAAAAAGAAAAGAAAAAAAATTTGGAGGTAGTGGTACTTGGCGGGCTGGTGTTTGAATCATCATAAGAATATTAAAACACTTCAATTTATATTTTCTTTCAATTTTTACAAAAATGCCCGCCAAGTACCACTACCTCCAAATTTTTTTTCTTTTCTTTTTTTTCTCAATTTGAATTTTGATTAATCTTTTCTCACGAGTACATGTGTCGCATGTCATTACGTGTTACGTATGTTATGTATATTGAAATGAAACGTGAATACCCGCCAACAACTAATGCTAGGTCACATTCTGAAATCAATTGTGAAAAAATGTAATTGTACTTGGCAACGTCCATTGATTTCAATAGTTTTGTAGATCGAGTGCTACTTTTTAGAATATTTTGTTAACAAATTTTTGTTTATAGTTTTAATGTACTTGGCGCAAGGTTTTTGCACTGTAAGTGCTTTTGTCGTAATTTCACTACTTTTTGTACCGGTTTCTTTGATATTTATTTTCACTTGTGATGAATTTGATTATACATAAACATCTGTCCCCCATCCGCAAATATAACGAGTATGTTTATTACTTGAATGGTACTACTAAGTGTCTTCTATTATTATATGCACATATATATTTTATTTAATATTAGCTACTGCATCAATCAGAATTACTTCCACTGGTTTATGTTATTTTTCTCCATTGCGAATTTCTCAAAAAAAATTAGCATCCCAAATGTATTGCGCAATTGGCTCCAATCGCAGCGTTTGACGCTAAAATAATGTTTGCAATACGTTGCGAATAATCTTATTGGTCAACTGTTGATTCTTAATATTCGTGGTATATGTGGTATAATATGTACACTGACAAGTAATTCCTTCATTTGTCCTATAATGTTAAAAAAAAAGAAGGAATTCAAGCACTTTTAGAGTTGAAGATGTAATTTGGCTATGTAATTTTGATTATTTTAGTGATACAAGTTTGATAAGCATTGGAGCTTTGCACCGATGATGAAATTATAGACTGTCTTAGCTTATGATTTTGGCTTTTAAACATTTGCTGCGTAGCAAGGGTTGCCCAAAAAGCTTTAAACTGACCGATCAAAGTTAAAAGAATGTTGAAAGCAAATTTTAGAGAATACAATAGATAAAAATTTTATAACAATTATTTGTAAATTTCTGTTGCTAAATATAATCACAATCACATAGTAAAATTACATTCTTATTCATTTTGTTTTTAACATTTTTTACTCTTCAGTCCTTTATCTTCCTCATTTAATTATGTTAGTCTACGACATTTATAACACGCCAAATTGTTACATTTTCTCACATGACAGTCAATTATGCATAAATCTTCTAAATGAATATTTTCCTGCCAAATGGTATTTTTTAGCACATGATTTATTTCTATAAATCTAACTATTACGGTTGGGTTGTAGGTGTGTTCATTGAAGCCCACTCTACAACATTTATAACATGCGAAATTGTTATATTTTCTCACATAACAATCAATTATGTATAAATCAAATAAATAAATATTTTCGTATATTCTTATTTTTATATTGTCATATATTTTTTAATCAGCTTCGTAATAATTGCAAGGATTTGTAATGTGTATCCAAATTTTACAGATATAAAATATGCTACGAATGAATAAGTTCGATAATCACGATCGACGTGACATGTATATCTTCCATAACCTCAGCAACCTGATATCAACTATTATAACCTAAAAATCTCGAAAGCTAGCCTGAGCGACGAAATGGATATTTTTCTGAGGGCATCGAGGCTAATATTAAATTGTCGATTCTTTACTCCGCACTTTCTACATATTTTCCATCAAGCGTAATAAGAAATCATTTGACAAGGTGTTTAGCTATTAGCTACTCGTAATATTCTTCTGATTTATCTCAGCTGTCATTTAACGATACGTTCAACTATCTCCGTTGTTATGTGCACGCGCACGCGCAGTAGGACTATTTTTCCCTTACGCCATAAAATAAGTGCAAGACGTATTTACAGTCGAGAGCGACAACTCCCACTATATTTTTTTCCATGTAATTTGAATCTCTGCGATCGACTCGCTATGTTGTTTACTGCGTTTGGGTTCTATTTGGTGGTTGACGACGACGGAGGAGACGATTTTATATCATCGTAAAATTGACCCATCCGATTTTAGAAATTATTATATCTCAGCTGTCGACGTACTGATTGTCTTGATGTTGGTCTCAAATGGAAGCTCTTCCGACCCTTATTACAAAAATAAAACATCGATCTGCGGTATATCACCAATTCGGTGTAATATACAAAAATATTGTTCCCCCACTCCGCTCAAAGTTGCCTCTCCGGTAAAGAGACTCGGTCGAGTCGCGCTTGTAAAAAAACTTTTTTTTTAATGTACTTGGCGCGAGACTCTACCGAGTCTCTTGATTAGCTGATTGTATCACCAAAAACTCAATACTTATTCGAGCATATACATGTACAGTTGTGCACATTATTTTATGTTGAACTTGACATATACCATGAAACATAATGTTCTTAACAATATCACATTTTAGTAATCTTTTACTCTAATTATAAATAAATGCATGAGTTAAACATAAAATAATAAACATGACACTCCTGGTATAAATACACTTTAATATAACTATTTGGTTTTAGGTAGATATCATTGAAATTATGTTTCACAGTACTCAACGAATAAATGTAGCAGTTAAACACCAAATGATATGCAATATGACACAAATGCTCAAGTTAATAATATCAAAATTATTTACAGGGCAAACAGTATGAAAATATACTGAAACGTCTACTTGGTTTTGTGTAACATACCACTAAAATCAATGTTTTTTATATTTAATATATCATGAAAAAGGTACAAATAAACAAACTAAATGATTTACAATTTTACACAGAATAGGAAAATTTGCTTCAGATGATTATTGAGTTTCAAGAGTACAATTATTGAACGATGCAGATATTACTAATGAAATCTTTTATAACTGAAAAAATCTAAACACATACCTCCTAAACCCACAATTTTGCACTTGTAAAAAGAACAGCATTTATCTTTTATGCTACATTGTTCATTACAAACTCTCCAATAAATGAAATAAATTCTGTCTTTCATAAAGTCATCACAACTTTTTGGTTTGATACTATTTTCAACATCATGTTTATTGTGATAAATAACCTCAATATGTCTGCAGTACTGTTTGGTCTTATCATCTTGACAAACAATGATAGCAAATTGAACATTCAATTCCTCCATAATTTAAGAATACTGTAATCTATACTAATACACATAATCAAATTTGTCTCAACTTTTGGGAATAATCACTGTATAATTTTTTACTCTGCGTGAACTTGCGGGAACTTCAGAACAATGAGACATGTACGCTGTTCAATCTAGAAATTATTACCATCCCTCCTTTTTCCTATCTCTGTCTCTCTTTATGTATGTCTGTCTCTCTCCCTCTTATTGGTACATACCTATATAAGGTACACTTATTGTACACAGCTGACACTAGCGTCGGTATATTTTCTTTCCTTCTCGATCTTCCTTTTTTTTGCTCTTATTCAAAAAATTAACAATATTGTGTCTGACTAATGGATTAAAAAGAATATGAGTGGCTATAAAAAATATTTATTTTTGGGGGATGAGGCTATTCCAAGACGCACTGCTTTAAGGTATAACCTTCAGCTGTATCATGATCAGCATGATCTTATGGAGGTTAGTAAATAATTATATCACATGAATTATTAATTATCAACAATTTTTTCTCAAACTTATTCAAATTTTCAACTGTATAAATTACTAAAAAACTTATTTCTCAAATAATTTATATGAAAAGAATTTCAATATATGCATACTAAGTTCAATGTTCTTTAACGTCAACTCAATTCTCTATTCTACTAATTTATCCTACTAATTTATTAACTTGATTTAGGTAGATAAATAATTTTCATCATTTTACAAATTGTCAAAGTCTTATGTACTAATATTACACAAAATAATCTGTTGCTGAAGCTGATGTTTGTGGTTGAAATTATTAAAAAGAAAAAAATAGTAATCAGCTGATAAAGACAAAGAGTTGATAATTATATTTCGTACGCCTCGTTCTTCTAGATTACAAATGTAGTAGTCGTCTTAGTTACTAGGTAGCCACACATTCAGAGTAAAAGAAAAAAAAAACCACTAGCGCCACCGCGCGGTATTCCGGTCCTCGTACGTTGCATTGTATCTCAATGTTATTTTAGTGTGCAAGGAGGCTAGACGTTCAGAGAACAATTATTCGGAAAATTTGTGAAGCGCAATGGGTAAGAGGAAGATCAGTGAAGCCGAAGTTGAGAAGTTACAGAAGAAATTCAAGGCTTTACAAGAACAAATAATCCAACTGAAAACTGCACAACAACAGAATACTGATTCAGAAGAATCAGAATACGAGGAGGACGCCCAGAATGACGGCGAGAGCTCAGAAGAAGGCAGTGTACGAGAATCAGATCAAAAGACGGACGAAAAAGAGAGGTCAGAGACAAGAGGTGAAGAATTACAGATAGAAGGTACATACATTTCAAAACAGGCTCACTTTAATTCTTAAACGTAAATATATTGTCATAGACAAAATCAAGATGATTCTATCGCGCAGGCATAGAATATTTCTTTCCACTAAGAAGTTCCATTACGAACTCATGGGAAACACGCTCGCAGGACGTGTACACATGGAAATCGATGTAAGAGTTCTTTTAGTTCTCATTCTCATGTTTTGTCCTATATGCGAAAACGCTTGCATTACGTTTCGTCATCTTCAGGCTGGATTTTCACGGAAGCAAATTACTGCGGCAGCAAAATACTGCTGCAGCGCCACGCTGCGGCAGCGAAAAACTGCCCGTGAAAATGCGCCCGCAGCGGCAGCAAAACGCTGCACGTCAAGCGCGCGTAAATTGATCACGTGGTTCATCAACGACTCTCATTTCTGTTTATATTCGGCTGCAACTCGCGAGTTCTTGTCCGACCATTCCAACCGCTGTTATTATTAGAGAGAGAGAGCTAATTGTCGTGCAAGGTAAGATGATAATTAAATGTCCGTCTCATTATTATGGGTGAAGGAGGCGAAGGTATGGGCGGAATCACGGTTCAACTTGAGTAGAGTAGCTTTGGTTATACCGTTCTTTCTGAAATTGCATAAAAATGATAAGTGCACACAGACCCTACGCATGTTTTCATTTTTTCTAGCACTTAATACAATATTCAGGGTTGAAATTAAATATTTTTTATTCAATTCAGTCTGTTACGGTTTGTAACTGATACTTATTAACAGAGTTCATGTCTGATTAAAATATGCATTAAAACGGTGAAAAACGGAGTACTCATTCGAAAGAATGGTATATGGTACTACAATCCTCTGTTGAATTGTGTAAAGATGTGTTAGAGTCACCTCTTATAGATATAGCTTCCTACGTTTTTGTCATTTATTCCAAAACTATTTCAGGGTGGCGACAGGGAATTTTGTCAGTCTGGAAAAGTCAGGGAATAACGCCGGTCTACAGGGAAAACGCGGACTTTTGTTTATTTTGATTTTTTTAAGATGAGCTATTTTAGAAATTCGGCAGTGAATCCACATTTAGTGAAGCTTCGAAAAGAATCGCATAAAAAATAAGATAATAGATACTATCCCCCCGCAAAGTCACCATCACTCCGCTTAACTTTATTTCGGTTCTATCAAAAGAGGTCAGGGAATATTGAACTTTTGTCTGGGAAAAGTCAGGGAATTTCATTTCGGCTGAATTGTCGCCACGCTGTATTTTTTCGGAGTTAAATACCGGTGATTCAAAAAATGAAATGATTTGACGCTTATCTGACCTACATATCCTAAACAACACGTATTTCCTCCCTATACCGGTATTTCATCCATCCCCTCGATTTATTTTAGTTATGCATGAGTCATATCTGTTTTGCTACAAATACTATTTCAACATACTGTGCATCAAGTTCGATTTTGAAAATTCGCTTTTCAAAATTCAACTTTAGACGTGTTATGTTGAAAAACAAAATCAGACACACGTGCGAAAGATGATTCTCGACTCGTGTGATTGTTACCCTCACTTCTCTCGGGCGAAAAACTTCACACTCGTTCGAGGATCAACACTTTCGCAATAGTATCGAAAATTACTAATTTCGCAACAGCCATGGAACCATCTACGTTTTTGAAGTGTGGGCTCTGTAGTAAGAAATTGAACGATACAAATCTGACAACACATTCCTGTTGCTTGGACTGGGATCGACTTTATATAGAGGATGAGGGAATATTTTATCCAATTGATGGTAATTACGATATTTATATATTTCCTTCGCATCAGACTGAACAATTACAAGTACTGATAACAACGGATGGCTATTAAAATAAGTTTGCTCATAGTATTTGCCATTTCACACTTGCACGAAAAACATCAACCGAAAATCATTCAACTTGTTATTTAATTTATTTGACAGACGAGAATAACATTGTCATGCCAGAAGCACACTCAACATATAATTCGCCGGTATGTATGCATAGGGCATTCTCTATCACAAAGGTACCGTTTTAATCTATAGGTAACTAATTTTCTCCAACGGATTTTTTCACATCGTCCTTGAGGACCAAAACGTATGCGCAAAAGCGGTTGCCAATAAGATACTATTTTTTTAATTATGAATTTTCGAACATTCGTTTCTTTTACTGCCAACATGGAAATATATATATGGGGCATTTCACGCCAAATCGACCACCTCTGAACCCGACCCCTTGCGATTTGGCTGAAAGTTTTTTATCCTCTTTTATCCTATGTAAATCGTTTCTCAGAATTCTTCAAATTTTTTCATTCAGCCAAAAAAAAGTTAAGAATTTTTGAAAGAATAGCTATAACTTTATCAAAATTTGACTTACCGGGACGTTTTTGTTTTAAATTTTTGTCTTTGAATGTACTTTTTGAAAAAAAATACAAAAAAATCATTCAAACCTATCTTCATCGGTATTTTTTAGATATTTGGAACAAATCGAAAATTTTTCCATGATTACCATTTTTGATTTGTTTTTTCTTTTTATTATGTCAAACTTTGACATTTTCTACAAATCCTCAAATTTTTTCAAAGTAGTGTTATTTTGATCTCTATATATATATTTCAATTTCAAACGGGCGAATATATATTTTGTCCGATGTCATTCCTATTCAACAACACCGAGTTTTTTTTTCTTTCTGTCATTCAATTCGAAGGCGTAGTTTTGTAAAAAGTTCAATTTCTATATTCATCTGAATAATAACTTTTCACTTATTCACGTAAATTTTTTTTCATGGAAATTACATTTCAAACCGAATATTTTATACCTTGTGTACTTTTTATTTCTCTAATGCGGTATCGTTGATGAAAAAAAAAACACAAAACTCACACGCTTGTAGAAAAGGCATATTGTCAAAAATCCGTAATTAAGAAATTAAAGCCTTAATCCAAAACCACATTCAGGTATGGTCTTTGCCCTGGAACACAGTACGAACAAAAAAGTAGTAAAAAATATCGAGAAAATCAGAAACTTACGGGCTCGAACGCTGTGGCGTATGATGTGAAAATTAACATGCCATTTGAAAAATACTTATCCGAATAAATTTTCATTTAGGGATTCTCTTTCTTTTTGTTGAATATTAATAAATACCATGATGATGATTAATAAATACCGGTTGATCCATAAACTCGCGAAAAACCGACTTCTTATTTAATTTTTTAGTTGAAAACACCAGTTTTTGAAAAATTCTTTGGACAACCGATCCTCATTCATCCTATCGAATAGAATCCCCAAACGAATATCTTTTCATGCAAAGGTTCTTCACATGACATGATTTTTCATTTTGACGGGAAAATACCGGTATGCCCTATAACGTCAGATGACAATTCGAACATTTGGTCAGATACACAAACATTACAGGGCGACTCAGAATAAACCAGGCCATTTTAAGTAGTCAACAAAATTTGAACGCGTACGTTGATTGATCTTTGGAAATGTTTTTTCATCGGAAAGTTGAAATAGACACCTTTCATTTCGCGCTGTTTCTAAGTATAAATATCACTATTTTTCATCCTGTCTGTGATTTTTTGGAACTTCGTTTTTTACGAGTTCATAGTATATTATTTCTGCAACGAGTGAAGATTTTTAGATTTTTTAAACGCAGAACGAAAGACTCCTTCTTGAAGTTTGTCGCGAAAATGCGTTTCGAACGTTGGTCAACGCATCCTGATTTTCTCAACGTTTAAAAATAGTCTGGTTTATTCATAGCCATCCTCCATTTTTCATAGATTCATAGATCATATTTTTATAGATTGTTGACGATAATAAAGAAAATCTCGAAGAGCGTGGACGAACCACAAATATTGAAATAATCGCAAATAATGATAATGGTATAGAAAAACCGGATGAACGTACAAAAACTACAAAGCTGGCGAAAAAAAGAGTTGTTAACCATGAAAAAAACTCTGAGGAATACCGACAAATTAAAAAAACTCAAACAATCCGAAATGTCGATAAGGACGTACCGAATGAAAATGCTGACGAAAATGACATTTGTTCTGTGGATGAGATGCTCATTAATGCGATCCAAAAATATCCTGTGCTTTACAATTATAAGCAGGCAGGAAATCCTCGCAAATTTGTTGAGAAAGCAGAGGCTTGGAACAATGTGGTTATGGATTTACGAGGTACATCGTACGACAATCATTAATGCAATTTTTCTTATATTTTGTGCATATAGTATATCATATGATGTCTTCATTTCGGCGATAATGCAAATTTTTTCAAAGTTGAATAACTTTCATCAACTAATTATGTTGTTGTCTGTAGGAGAAATTACTTCAGTAGATGCTAAGAAGCGATTTAAGACGCTTCGAGATCGCTACATCAGGATAAGAGCAGAAACAAATAAAAACAAATTCCGAAGTGGAGCTGCAGCTTCTCCCAAAAGAGCACCTTGGGTGTATTACAAATCCTTATCATTTCTGGACGATTCGTTACATACACCTCCGTAATAATATTAATAATATTACGTGATTTATAAAGAATTAACTGATTCATGTTACGTATACTATTTTTGCATTTGTAGGACAGTATCAAACGTTATAAATGGGGAGAGCTCATCTGACATACTAGATGATGATGGAAATAATTCGGGCCGTTCACCGCAAAAATCAAGTATTTAATTTTTTCATTTGTACTATTTTCCATCATAATATACGAGGGTGGTCTGAAAAGTTTCCGACCTTCATAAGAGCAGTATATGTTTAAAAGGTCGGAAACTTTTCAGACCACCCTCGTATATCTTTGCCATAGTATTTCTGCATATCTTTAATTTAAGGGTCTAGCAGAGTCATGGAGAGACGACAAATACGTTCAACATTAGACGAGTTAGTAAGCTCATTAAAAAATACTCCGCCACCAACACCTCAGCGACCAACCGGACCAGCAACTCATGAGCTGACAGAAATAGACGGTTTCGGCATAATGATTGTCAACAAATTGAAGAAGCTTCCGGATAATCTAGTACCGGATGTAATGCTGGATATTATGACCAGGATGCACACAGCAGAAAGAATGGCACGAAGTTTGAGTACGTCAAATTTTCAGTTATTTATCTTAAAAACGTTTGCGTATCAGAATTGTATTCCTTACATTCATATACATATTTCAAAATGTTTCGTGTTGTTTGAAAGTTATCATTACGTAATGCTTAATCGCTTTTTTAGGCCCTGCAAGTAGGTTCGACTGAAGCCCCCAGGTATGTAATTAGTATACAATATTCCCTCGAGTTTTTATTTTTTTATTTGAGACCTATTGAATACAATAGTTTTTGACGACCTAATTACTACTAAAAGATTTTTGATCTAAACTTTAGCTACATGTCGATGTCATTTGGATGCCTTCAGGTATACTATCCCTTGCAATAAAGGATGTGGGACTTCCTGGTTATCGATATATCCGTTATCCGAACTAATTATATTGCGCAAAAAATTTATTAACGAATAATGTAACAATTTCACAACGTATGCCAAAATGTTGGAAGCTTGTAGGTATATACTTAAAACGTGGGATATTCAGGTGTTAGTTAACAAAAACGATTTATATTAGAGTTTACTAAAATACGAATATCGTTCATCATGCCACTATAGTTGGATGTTTTCCCTAAACATGAAAAGTAAGATAAATAAGAATGTATTATAATTATTAGTATAGTATAGTATTGTTTTCTTCATATTCATACATAATATTATAATTGTTATTACTCAGACGTTATTAAATGTAATCCGCATTAATACTGACTTACGTTATTTTATTTATTGGACGCGACCGTCAACGAGTATTATAACAGTAAGACAAGCCCTATACATATCTATGCTGCCATGATAAAGACCCCTCGCCATTGAAATAATCACAAAATGCTTGTCTTGTTTGTACACCAGCTAAGAATACTGTTCTTGTGGTTCGATCCAACGGTAACATGTTACCAGAAGCGTCATGAATTTTTCGCCAGGTACCGAGTATTGTGCCATTCTCTGACTGTCTGTCCACACAGGTAGGCGTTATGTACATTTGTTTTCCGCTTTGCAAATCACTCATTCGTAACCAATTGTGGAGACAAACCGTACTTTTCACGATTTTAATTGCTGTGTTGAGACTACAATTGATGGGCCTCCTATAAATACGCCACTTCGAAGCCAGAATGCCAAACGCATTTTCTATTCTGCCTCTAGCAAAACTGTGCCGATAATTATAAATGCGTTTTTCTACGGAAGTATTCCATGAAGCTGGGAATGGTGTCAATAAATAGTCAGATAATGGGAACGCAGAATCTGCCACAAACACGTACGGCAATTCCGAATTACCCACTTTTCCTATCCGAGGTAGATTAGCCTGGAAACTTTCTAATAACTTCCATAAATTGGATTTAGTAAAGACTCCCCCATCACTTTGGCGTCCAGGTGCACCGATGTCAACGAATCGAAATATATAATTCGCATCACATGCTGCTAACAAAACTATACTGTGATGACCCTTATAATTATAGTACTCGGACCCTGCATTAGCTGGTGCCTGCAAAAAATTGTACCCAAAGTATAACTTTTAATATAATTATAGTTTCTATTTTCATATATGTATACATATTATGTATACCAATATCATGGCTTGTTGTGTTTGTCTTACTTGTATTGTTACGTGTTTTCCGTCAATTGCCCCAATGCAATGACAAAAATGGCAGTGCTTCGCGAAACCCGCCGAAATATTTAGCCAATCTTCTTCGGTTTGTTCGTGCAAAACTTTCGGACTCAAACACCGCCAGATGGTCTCACAAACTTCTCCTACGATATTTGATATCGCTGTAGGCGATATGTTGAATAAATAGCTCAAAGAGATTTGGTTATCTCCAATGGCAAGATATCTGATGTAAGAAAAAAGGTGGATTAGTACCTATGTCACAGCGTATAGAAGCCTTACCGTGCAATGTCGGTCTACTGTTTACTAAGAGAAACTATCCGTACCTCAGAGTTATCAACAGCCGCTCTTCGGCCGATATAGGTTCACGCAGACATGTATTCTTCTCGATAGTTGGAGCAACAATGTTTGTCAATTCTGTAAATTGAGTAATTGACATCCGAGTAAAATTTATGAATTTCGCTTCATCGGTTTTTAACAGATCAAAGGATGTGTGGTAAAATCCGCATTGTTTCCTCATTTGGAACAAAGGCCTTTCCCAATATTCTTTTGGCTTGTAAATCAAATCAGTCAAATCAAGGCACAATGCGACAAGTGCTGCTGCAATAATTAGTTGTCTTCTCCGTGAATTCCCCACATCGTCCTCGCCCGTGATAACTGAATCGCTCTGATGCAAAGATGTATCAATAGTAAAAAGCCTCGGTCGCCTTTGATTGCGCAGCCCATTATGAAAATAATAAATACTAACATTTACATTCGTTGTGTTCTGTCCGTTGAAAGTTATACTTAAAGATTCTTCTTCCTCGAAGGTATTTCGTTTATCCTGCACTTTGCTGGTCTCCATAAATATTTTTGGTGCTTGACGTATATTTTGCTGTCGATAGAAAAATAGTGATACCGATATGTCACTGATGTTATCTCATGTAATCGCAATCAAGCAATAAATATTTCGCGGTGTCTACTGAAGTTAAGATCCGAAATTCGCTGAGAATTTCAGGATATTCCAGTCGAAAAGTTTTCCTGAGAATTCAAGGAATTGCAGTTTTGACAGGTACTAGATACCCTGGTATTGCAATGTGGTGGTAGAAAGTAGTGTATTAGTCCATTCGGAATATTACAAATTTAAATATACCTGTTTCAGGGGGATGATTGCCACTTTATTGTTATCTTTATTGTTTAAGTTTCTCACGGATCGAAGAATGCTCTCACTTGGAACCCTTTCAAATATTAAAATGTAAGATTCTAGTTCTAACACGCTACTGAGCAATGTTTGCTGAACCTGAAAATTTTGTTTAATGATGCAAATGTAATTATTGATCTCTTATAAACGTGTATTGGTTTATATGGGCTTCTTTACCTGTGAATCGTTGAAACAATAAAATTCTCCCGTCGATTCTTTAGCTGTAGTTATGTAATGACCGCTATGTATAGAGGATCCAATGTGTGCTACCACAGAAGTCAAAGAATAAGTCAATCGCGGTATTGCATTCACAGATTTATTTCTTAGGTATGGGTCCAAATTTAAAATCTCAGAGAAACGCAAATGCTTGAATACTTTGTGGCCAGTCGAATCAAAACGCATTAGTTGTATGCACAATACGTTTGGCGGTTTCTCTAAATATACTCGTTTTACTGGGGTTGTTTGGCTCTTGCACGAATTACACATGTATTCGTTGCCTTCGATAACTTCTTCACGAAAGTAATGAAATAAGGCATCATCCAAACTGTCAATGGTTCTATCGTCGAGGTCGAGTGAAATGCTCTACAATGGATTTGTTAGTGTTATCAACGTCCGTCATCAATCGCATAACGTAACGGTGTTTCAATGTTAAAGCGAAAAGATCTATATTACCCTGAATTTTTCGATCGAAATCGATATGGACTGACAACTTGAACATTGCACCTTCGTACGGATAAACCCACGAAATATTTCATCCATAGGTGTTGTATCGTCGTTACAATGATTTTGGTCTTTTACGAAGTTGTGTCTTGTTGAACAGTGACTATCAATACTAGCCAAAAGATATGTAATTAATTCGTGGCAATCTGCTTGCTGGCCAGGTACGAATTCCTTACAGATTTCTGTAAGAATTAATGAAATATACGCGTAATAAGCAGATAGTGTGGAGGATCCGGTTATTTCCACATACAGTTTCGCGCATATAAAGACCAATGTTACGGAAATTTTCATTAATATGTATATCGATCAATATTACCGGTAGTTATATCGCGATTGTACGTCTGAGTTTGTATTAGTAGCAATACTAATGTTATTTAAAATATATGTATATAGTAATACTTTATTTCCACAACTATGTAAATACTCACGATGTAACTGCTGGTATATTTTTACAGGTTTAATTACATCACCGGAATGCTGGTGACACAATTGTAGCGTTTGTCGAAGAGTACAAATAAAGCACATGGTTGAATCTGTAAGTAACACATTGGTATTAAAAATCATCGTATATTGTCGGCTCTACAATAGAAATTCACTGCATGTCATTATTACCTTTTTTACAGTGAAATTTGTAATCTGTACTAAATAAAAGCCAATTAACGAAACTTGGAATATGAAATAACGCCTGAAGAGCACTATTTAAAAAACAAGAATTTCCGAGATTCATCATTCCAGCGCAGACAGGAAATTGTTGCATCCAGGTAGATTTCAATCGGCGATTCTGTCGAACACGTGGTGCTACAGAAACGTCTGATGAGACTTCAGCTGTTTCATCAACAGGATTTTGCTGATAATCTGTATTAGACTGTGTACTTTCAATGAGCGCCTGTTGCGTAATCCATATTGAATAAATATATACGTATAATATTTACGTATATATGTATATACGTATACGTATACATGTAGTTATATCTACTCAAATCTGGACAGATATGAGGCATTACATCTGGGCAGGTCTGAACAGATTAAGACAATTTCGAGATTTGGTAAAATATAATTTGATCTGCTCAAATGTAATCCTTTATCCGGGAGTATGTATAGTATACAATACATACATAAATTTATATATATCGCGTCACTAATGCCATAAGGTCGTAAACGACAGTATACGACCTTCTGGTTCTATTAAAACCAAAAGGTCGTATATTTTTTTTTTCATCGGAATCGCCATCGCATCAATGAAAACACATAGATCTATTGAAATCCCCGAAAAAAAAAATTTTTTACGGATACGACGCTCTGGTTTTAGTTTTAGGTCACGAAAACTGAAGCCAGAAGGTCGTATCCGCTATTTTTGTTTTATTTTCTCAGATTTGCCATGAAATCGATGAAAACACATAGCTCTATTGAAAGTCCCGGAAATCAAATTTTTTGGCGGATACGACCTTCTGACTTTGCTTCTACGAAAAATCGCGAAAACTAAAGCCAAAGAAGGTCGTATCCGGGGACAAAAAAAAACGTGAATTTCAATGGAAATACGCGTTTTCATCAATTTCAAGACGATTACAAGAAAAAAAAATGGCGCATACGACCTTCTGAATGTAATTTTCTCGATTTTTTCCTGAAAATAAAGCCAGAGGGTCGTATGTATTCGGCACTAAAATCGCATTTTTGCCGTTTACAACCTTATGGCATTAGTGACGCGATATATATTTATACACTAATTTGATTTTATAATTTTGAAATTTCCATTTCAATACATCTGTATGTATATGTATAAAGTTTCAACAAGTACATACTTTAATCTTCAGATATGTTGGTGACCATGCACGGACCAGTATAACGACACCATTATCTATAGGGTACAGGAAAAAACCAAGCGTCATTTTCCCTGTTGCGAAAGCCCGATAGAACCTGATAAATTCGAATGGATCGAGATTCGGAAACCGAAGAGAAACGAATGAAAGGGACCGTTAATATCATTCCGATCTATGAACCTTTATCAGTTTCCATATAGGGCTTCTCTAGTAGGTATAATACGTTCATTAAAAGGTGGTTCAATAAAAAAACCGTACAATTTCGAAATGTCAATAAAATCTTGACGCGTAGACCGATTAAGAATTCATTTGCTTTCAGATGAATACTATAGGCTTTCATTTAGTAGCTGAAGGATCATACAAATTTTAATCCGTTGCAAAGACACAAGCCTTTGGAAAATAAGTTTTCAAAAAGTCGCTGTTTGCATTGAAATAGTGTATTATAATATCTTGATTTGAAAGGGTTTTCGGGTACATTATAATAAATAAATAAATGGATAAATTATCAATATGAATCTACGGCTTGAGGAAAAACTTTGGCGTGATAAAAAAAACTAAATACAAGTTTTTCATAAAAGAAATATCTCACCATCCATTGGATAAAATATTCCATCGCTCGTACACACGAAACGAGTTTGACCCATGGAGCACTGATGCCTAAGGTTTCTTTTATGAAAATTGGAGTTGCAGAGCCCGCACTTCAGAAACGTAGATGGTTCCATGGCTCTTGCGAAAGTATACATTGTGGTAAAGAAAATATGACCGGTTCGAAGGGATGGATGAAATACCGGTATAGGGAGGAAATACGTGTTGTTTAGGATATGTAGGTCAGATAAGCGTCAAATCATTTCATTTTTTGAATCACCGGTATTTAACTCCGAAAAAATACAGCGTGGCGACAATTCAGCCGAAATGAAATTCCCTGACTTTTCCCAGACAAAAGTTCAATATTCCCTGACCTCTTTTGATAGAACCGAAATAAAGTTAAGCGGAGTGATGGTGACTTTGCGGGGGGATAGTATCTATTATCTTATTTTTTATGCGATTCTTTTCGAAGCTTCACTAAATGTGGATTCACTGCCGAATTTCTAAAATAGCTCATCTTAAAAAAATCAAAATAAACAAAAGTCCGCGTTTTCCCTGTAGACCGGCGTTATTCCCTGACTTTTCCAGACTGACAAAATTCCCTGTCGCCACCCTGAAATAGTTTTGGAATAAATGACAAAAACGTAGGAAGCTATATCTATAAGAGGTGACTCTAACACATCTTTACACAATTCAACAGAGGATTGTAGTACCATATACCATTCTTTCGAATGAGTACTCCGTTTTTCACCGTTTTAATGCATATTTTAATCAGACATGAACTCTGTTAATAAGTATCAGTTACAAACCGTAACAGACTGAATTGAATAAAAAATATTTAATTTCAACCCTGAATATTGTATTAAGTGCTAGAAAAAATGAAAACATGCGTAGGGTCTGTGTGCACTTATCATTTTTATGCAATTTCAGAAAGAACGGTATAACCAAAGCTACTCTACTCAAGTTAAACCGTGATTCCGCCCATACCTTCGCCTCCTTCACCCATAATAATGAGACGGACATTTAATTATCATCTTACCTTGCACGACAATTAGCTCTCTCTCTCTAATAATAACAGCGGTTGGAATGGTCGGACAAGAACTCGCGAGTTGCAGCCGAATATAAACAGAAATGAGAGTCGTTGATGAACCACGTGATCAATTTACGCGCGCTTGACGTGCAGCGTTTTGCTGCCGCTGCGGGCGCATTTTCACGGGCAGTTTTTCGCTGCCGCAGCGTGGCGCTGCAGCAGTATTTTGCTGCCGCAGTAATTTGCTTCCGTGAAAATCCAGCCTCATAATATATCAAGAAATAAGTCCAAACTGGCAAGTCTTTGTCACCCATCTCGCTCGCTTATACAGGGCAGACACGTGCGCTCGCATGACGCAACATTGTAACGAGGCAAACCAAAGATTGTTTATGCTTTCTATCGATCCTTTTGATTTCTCAGAAAGAAATATAAGTGTGCGTGCATACCACACGGCAATGCAAGAACGGAAATGTCTGTTTTTCTCTTTGTTGTCCCTCTTTCTTTATTACTATCTTTATTTTTAATATTCATGGAATATGCAAAAAAAAAAAAAAAAAAAGAGAAACAATACGTATACAAATAAAATTTATTTTAGCAGGTGTAGATAAAGAGACGAAGTCTATTCTGGAGGATACAAGACCTGAAGAATTTCTGTTTGGAAAAAATTTATCTGAAAAAATTAAAGAAGCAAAAAGCATGGATAGAGTCGCAAATACTTTGAAAAAGTATCCTAGTCAGAAGGGGCAAACTGGTCAAAAACAAAATTTAAACGCCAACAGCCTGCTGGGAAAAAGGCCATTCTCGGGCCCACCAGGCTACTCACAAGGCCAAGCACCGTTCCAGCATCAGAGAACAAGATTGTTCTTCAGAAATCGACCACAAAATCAACCTTTCAACCAGAAAGCCTCATATCAAGGTCAGCAGGGGTACAAGCAGAGACCTCAGAACAAGTTCAAGTAGATGTAGGTAAAATTGCAGGTAGACTTAGATATTTTTTACAAAACTGGAAAATGATTACATCCGATAACTTTGTCCTGAACTGTGTAAAGGGATACAAGATTCAATTTTATCGCAAGGTCATACAGAAATCAGTTCCCAAAATAAGGTTTGAGAGTCTGAAAGAATTACAACGCTGTCAAAAAGCCATAGAATCTTTACAAGAGAAAGCTGCCATAGAATCATGTAAACCAACCAAGTGTCAATTCATTTCCAGCTATTTTCTAGTACCGAAACCAGATGGATCTTTTCGCTTTATCTTGAATTTAAAGAGATTAAACGCATTTATACAAACTAGTCATTTTAAAATGGAAGACATTCGAACGGCAGCGAATTTAATCTTTCCAGGTTTCGCAATGTATAATATTGATTTGAAAGATGCCTATTATTTAATACCAATTCACAAAGACTCTAGAAGGTTTCTAAGGTTCGAATTTTTAGGAAAGCTTTTTCAGTTTACTTGTTTGCCTTTTGGACTGAGTCTCAGTCCATTTGTTTATACAAAATTGTTGAAGCCTGTTGTAAATCATTTGAGGGGAAAAGGTTTTTTATCAGTCATCTACTTGGATGATATTTTGTGCATTGGCAAAGAGACCACAGATTGTGAGAAAAATGTCTCAGAGACATTAAAATTGCTGAAGTTTTTGGGGTTTTTGGTAAATGAAGGAAAAAGCGCTCTTTTTCCATCTACACGATGTAAATTCCTGGGCATGATCATTGATTCCAAAAAATATTGTATTGAATTACCCGATGAAAAGAGAATAAATTTGAGAAATAGTTTAAGACAGTTTCTTCAAAGGAAAGTTTGTACAATTCGCGAATTTGCACATATCATTGGTAGACTGATTGCAGCTTGTCCAGCGGTTGAATATGGGTTACTGTATACTAGATTGTTAGAAAGAGAAAAAATTCGAGCTCTGATAGTTAATAATTTTGATTATAAAAAAAGAATTTTAATTGATAAGTCAGTCATACCAGACGTCAATTGGTGGATTCGAAGTTTACCATCGGCTGTAAATTTTATTAAAACAGGCGATTTTAAAATGGAGATTTTTAGTGACGCATCAGGTACAGGTTGGGGAGCTACCAATGGCAAAGATAATATTCATGGTTTTTGGGAAACACATCACAAGAAATACCACATAAACTTTAGAGAACTTCTAGCAGTAAAACTGGCTTTGAAGGCTTTAGCAGATCAGATGAATAACTGTCAGATCCTCCTACGGGTCGACAATACTACAGCCATAGCTTATGTTAATAAAATGGGTGGCGTACGATTCCCTTCATACAATAGATTGGCAAAAGAGATTTGGCAGTGGGCGGAAGACAGGAAAATTTTTCTATTTGCATCATATATAGCATCAAAAGACAATAAACAGGCAGATAGTTTATCTAGAATACAAAATAAAGACACAGAATGGGAATTGAATGATAGGGCTTTTCAATTAATCGTAAAGAGGTTTGGCGAGCCATCAATTGATTTATTTGCTAATAAATATAATACTAAATGTAAGAACTTTATCTCCTGGAAGCCTGATGATAAAGCTATACAAATAGACGCGTTTACGGTAAAATGGACAAACCTAGAGTTTTACGCTTTTCCACCGTTCAATTTGATCTTGAAAACCCTAGTAAAAATAAAACAGGACAAAGCGTCAGGTGTGATTGTGGTTCCTCATTGGCCAAACCAATCATGGTATCCATTATTTATGGATATACTCATTGGAGAGGCCCTTACTTTTGAGCCAGATCTTACATTATTATTATCCCCATCCAGGAACGAAGTTCATCCACAGGCAAAACATCTGCGTTTGATAGCAGGCAATGTATCGGGAAGGCCTTTCTGATGAAGAACGTACCTAAAGAAGCAATAGATATTGTTTTATCATCACTAGCGTCGGCTACTACTAAACAATACGAATCAGCTTTACGCCAGTGGTGGTCATTTTGTGATCACAACGGAATGGATTTTCATGCCCCAGACAGAAATAGTGTTTTAAAATTTTTGACAGCTTGCTTTAAAAAAGGGGTATCTTATAGTACCTTGAATACTTACCGGTCAGCGATTTCTCTTATTTCAAATGACAAGTTAGGTGATGATATTGTAATATCAAGATTTTTAAAAGGTACCTATAAACTAAAACCACCTAAGCCAAAGTATTCCCAAACATGGGATGTATCCATAGTTTTAAGTTATTTAAGGACTTTATATCCACTAGAACAGTTAAGTTTAAAAGATTTAACGGTTAAAACTATAACATTATTAGCATTAAGCACAGCCCATAGGGCTCAAACGTTAGCCAGTATCAAATTAAGTAATATTAGAACTACGTCCAGTGGTTTGGAAATTAAAATCCCAGATCAGATCAAAACTTCAGGGCCAGGAAGATTCCAACCGCTGCTGACATTACCAAAGTTCAACCAAAGTCCTGACATATGTGTAGCCATTACTCTGTCAGAATATATAAACTTTACCAGTAAATTAAGAATAAATGAAGACAAATTGTTCCTAGCAATAAGAAAACCACATAAGGCTGTAGGTCCACAGACCATTAGTAGATGGATTAAAATGGTATTAAAAAGTAGCGGTGTAGATGTGTCAATGTTTACGTCACATTCTACAAGGCATGCGGCTACGTTCGCTGCTCTATTGAAGGGTGTAGATTTAGACACCACACGACGTACAGCAGGATGGACTGAAAACTCGTAAACCTTTGCAAGGTTTTATAACCGACCAATACTAACTAACAACAGGGATTTTGCTATGGCCATCCTAAGTTAAAAAAAAAAAAAAAAAGAAAGTTCAAATTATTATACATTCATATTCCTTTACTAATTGTTTGATATGTAACAAGATTCGCAGAATTATAAACAGATTTTCTTCTAAAAAAAAAAAAAAAAAAAAAAAGCTGTTCTTTGTGTATTTAAAATTGCCTTTCCTCTAAACATCTACATTTGTAATCTAGAAGAACGAGGCGTACGAAATATAATTGAACGATCAAACGAACTTACCTGTAAATGAAGTTCGATCGCAATTATATGAGGAAGCCTCGTTCGAATAGATTACAATCCCACCCTGAATTAAATTTATGAAATTTTTTCTGACCCCATACCCAACTTTGTGCAATTTTAAATAAATTCACTCTAAAAATTGAGATACAATGCAACGTACGAGGACCGGAATACCGCGCGGTGGCGCTAGTGGTTTTTTTTTTCTTTTACTCTGAATGTGTGGCTACCTAGTAACTAAGACGACTACTACATTTGTAATCTATTCGAACGAGGCTTCCTCATATAATTGCGATCGAACTTCACTTACAGGTAAGTTCGTTTGATCGTTCAATTTTATAAAGATTCATGGTTGTTCATAAAATAGTATGCATTATTGACGTCCAATGGTATATAAATAATGAAATAAAATTGAAAATAAATCAAAGTGAATGTGTGTGAACTATAATTGTTGAGAAATATTGTGTGATTGTTGCCAATTTTGTGCTGATAATCTTTGATACGAGTAAAAATGAGGATTCTAATTCTATAATAGACGTTTGATTGAAAAGTGCAAGTTTTTATTCATTAACCAAGGAAACTCTATCATTAATACACTCATTAAATTTGAAAAATTATATTCGTTAAATTCTGGTATTTTTTCTGTTAATTTATTTTCTGAATCGGATTAACTTAAGCAAACTGAATTACAACCCAAGGTTTTTTCAGCCAACAATTATTTGTTACATATTTTACATACTAATTTTCTATTATACAATAATTAATGATCAATTACCAATGAACCTTGTTAATTCATCATTTTTTCAATTCATCAATCATTATTGCGTCTACGTACAATTATCATTTTAATTAGTGTGTCTAAAAGTCTCAATAAGTTTTTTTGTTGTGTATCAATTATTGTAATATAAATATTTAATTAATTCAATCATTCAAAATACTCAACATTATCTTACTAACTATACGAATTAATGATGAATTTCTAATAAGTATTTGCGATTTATAAACTTATAAAGAAAATATTAGCTTTCAAATTTTTCTAGAACACTCAGAGAATTCGGACAATATTGTTTCTATTATACGAGAGAAAAATATGCAATTATTTTCATATGTCTTTCAACTTTTTGAATAAATTTTTTCATATAAGGGCCCGTACGCACTTATTCAGTGGGTAAAGTAGTAGCAAATGGTTTTTCTTTACTCTAAAACGTAAATTAACCTTTCGTTGGTCGCGCACCCTTTCTTGCACATCGTTAGTCGCTTGATGAGGGAATCGCCGCAATGTTAATTTTACTGCGACGTTGTCACGTCAATATAAACGTATGCGCGCGAGATTTTGAAATAGTTGGGGTTTTTTAATACTAGAATTCTACTTATAACACAATAAATAATAAATAATCTGTTTTATTTTTTATTTTTAATTATTAATTTGTTGCAAAACCATTAAAACATTTAACGAACATATTTAATATACATGTTTTAAATTATCTACTTAACTTATTTACTAATAATGAATAAGATTTTATTTTGATTATAAATAATAAAATATGAAGGTAATTTTAATAATATTAGTAAAATTACTTATGTTTAGTTTTATCACTTCTTTGTTATTTTAATAAATATTTTACTCGTATAATTAAAAAATATATAATATTTATATATTTTACAATATTTCTTTAATTTTTTAAAATATGACTGATTTTAAAATGTGATCAATATTAGACAACAAATTTTAAGTAATTATCTTCGTTTATTATTTTGTATATTTAAAATTTTTATTAAGATTAAATTTTTTCTCAGAAATATTTTTTAATTAGTGAAACTGATTATTTAAATGTCAGCCAAAACTATCACAACTGTTAATTGAGATTATTCTTCATCTGAAGACCTTAAAATTTGTTCACACTTGACACATGTTTTGACCGTATGATCGGAACATAAAAATTTTGAACATTTCAAACATTTAGATTTTGATTTGCGGTTTTTCCTGGGCGGACAAAGATAACACTTCCCTTCCTCTTTCTCGTTAGGAGTATCATCAACATCATCGGTCGTATTTCTCTTTCTTTTTCTATTATTATCAACAGCAAGCAGTTTTTCAATTGAAACCCGAAGTTCGTATGACAAAGATTGTACCAATAGTCTTTTTTTTAAAAATGGTTTAATTAAATCATTTGCCAAAATTTTTAAAAAAATATTTCTTTTTAATTTCTCTGAGTTTTCACGGGAAGTATTACTATGGTAAATAATTGAGCTATTTATACCTGCAACATCCATTAATGTATAGAATGCAGTTAAAGGCCATCTAAAACTACACCTCGCAACAGAATACGCAGCTTTCAATTTATCAGCCATATCAACGCCACTTTTAGTTTTATTATAAAATGTTATCATGTCCGGTTTTCTTTTATCTCCAGTTTCAACGTCAATAGAGGAAGATTGGTGCATAGACGATACCATAAGAACACATTTATTTTTTTTTGGTACATATGACACCAACGACATGTCGTCATAAAAACCAAACATAGATGTGTTTACAGCTCTTTTTTTAGCAATTACAAATTCTTTTGGAAGGTCAGGTTTGTTCTTACGAATAGTTCCTACAACCGTCGTATTATATTTTTGTAGTAATTCTTTGATTACCGGTATGGAAACAAACCAGTTGTCCATGGTGATGTTTCTACCAGTATTCAATATTGGCTGCGCTATTCTTTTAACAATACTTGCCGGTTTATTATCAACTTGATAAGGTCCAGGAGGTTGTTTTCCAGCATAAAGTTCAAGCTTCAACACATAAAATGTCCGAGCATCAGACAAAGCGAATGATTTTAAGCCATATCGATTTGGTTTCGATGGTATATATTGTTTAAAACTACACCTTCCGCGAAAACCAGACATCATTTCGTCTATTGTACAGTACTCACTAGGCACATAAGCTTTCTGGCTCTTGGAATTAAAATCATCCCATAGGTGACGTATTGGAGCAAGCTTATCAATTTTAGCTCGATCTTTTCGAGTATCAATATTGTCAAACCAAAGCGCTCGCAACAGTAAATAAAATCGCTTGTAAGACATGACACATCGAAACATTTCCGGTGCCATTCCATCTGTTGACCACAAATCTTTGGCGTTGACATGAGACATTTTATAGATTCCTGCTAGGTACAACAAACCTAGTAAAGCTTTAATTTCATCACAATCAGTAGAAGCACAATCTCTCTCTCTTACATAAGTCAGTCTCATCTTTTCCAATTTTAAATTCGTAAATTTTACAATGTATTCAATATTTTCAGGTGTAAAAAAATACTCCCAACACTCCAAAGGGGTTTTACAATTTTTTGCAGTTCCTTTTACACCAGGAAAGTGGGTAACCAAATTTTTTTTCTTGGTTTTAGAAGATACATGTGGAGTTTTACTCCATTTAATTAACTTATTCTTGCTTAAATAGTAATTTTGACTAGTATTACTTATACTATTAGTATCACAGTTTTCCTCGTCACAATCAAAATCACTATCATTATCATTGGTATCGTTGTCATTTATTGGCTCAGGATCTGCATCAGAATACTCGCTGTCAGCATCATTACTAGGAAACGTCTCGTACTCGTCTGAATTTTCTTCCATCTCCACGGTATCACAAAAAATTATTGCACCTGCTAAGAATTTTTATTAGTTAAATTCAGCAATAATTTTTTTGGTTATAAAATTTTATTGACCAATTTTTTTTTATTCAATAAAATAAAATTAACTAAGTGAATTATAATAAGTAACAGTAACAATAAACACATTGAACAATTGGTCAAATGTTTCATATTTATATTATTTTTTTCTCATTATCGATTTTTATAGTATAGTATAAAATAAAATTTTAGTACTCAAACAAAATAATAATAAACAATTATTAAAATTTTTAGAAGATTGTAATAAATTTTCTTGTCCTTAAAAACAGAGTTTAACCTCCAATGTATACATACCTGAGTTATTGTTGAAACGCAAACACTTTCTTTATTTTTACTTGGTTGGAACAAGTTAATAATCTTAAATAATTATTACGTTAAAATCCTTATAACTAAATTATAATAAATAATTTATTGTTACGCTACATTTTTTTACTGTAAATAAATAACGTCTTTTTAGAAAAATAAAAACATTGTGTCTGATAACATTACGTCGCCATATTGTGATACCCGTTTCGACCGCCAAAAGAATGGTTTCATGGATTTGGCAACGTCGCATGTAAAATTTTACCTACAATTGTGGTCGCACAGTGAGGGAATCGCCGCGATTTCACAATTTTCTGACATAAAAATCACTCAAAAAAAAACTAAAGCATTTATAATTGTACTAATGATTTATATCCACTTCTGACACTTGAATTTAAGAATAGCTAATGTATCTAATAATAATTATAAATAGTTTGGTAAATATTGTCATTAACAAAAAAATCGCGGGGATTCCCTCATAGCGCGACCAACGAAAGGTTAACTAGTAATCTAGATTTGAGATTTAGTTCGTACATTTAGGGGACTCAAACGATTGTGCCAATGGTTCAAGTTTTCAATAAATTGTTTACTACATTTGGAAAAATACGAAAGTTACTATTTGTTCTCATAGTCTCAAAAAGAAAAATAAATTTGAAAAATTATTTTAAATTAAGAAACATGTTTAATCTTCATTAATTCGTAGCAGTGGCAATATTGTTCAAGACTCTTTTAGGCTATTAAAAAATTTCCACATCAATCGTGTGTTAGCTTGTTCATGAAATAAGAACGTAATAATTCGGTATGTTGGTACTTTACGAACAGTTCGCACGGCCCTTAAGGTTGTATAAACTTTTCCATTTAATTTTATATATGAAGATAACTTATTGAACAAGTTATTAATAATAAATGTACCATTGTCTCTCTTGAGTATCCTTGAAAAAAAAATCAAAGCTGAAAATTCAATAGTTTATAAATAAAATCAGCACAAAGTAACTCATGTGCAGTGCAATACTTTCTTACTCTTCTTAGTATAGCTGAGATCCTGGAAGTAAATTTAGAAAATAACAATCGCTCATAGATATTCTCTTATTATAACTAGTTCATGAAAGCTTTATTTAGTATTTGAAATTTTAAAAGTTATATTTATTATTTATAAACAGGCGAGGGATTTTCATGACGAACCAATGGAAGAAGAATCGATAGCCTTTGATTCTAATATACAAGCAACTGACTCTACAAGCAATATAGAGCAAAATGATCCAAATGAGGTTAGAAATTTAATCCTTTTTCAGTTGAAGTATGCAATCAGGTTATCAATAAGTATTTAAATTTATTTTAGGACACTAATTTCAACTTGGAGGATTCATGTACTGACAATTTATTTGGGCGTCTTTGGTTAGACGATTTATATACTACTTCCGAATCACAATCATCAAAATACAAATTTAAGAAGTACACAAATTTAAAACAAATGATAGAAAGTGAAGAATTCAATGAAGATATTTCTGTACCAGCTAATAAGACTAGAGGAGAAATATTGTTGATGGTCTTAAAATATGCGATCCGTAATGAATTATCCATGACAGATATCACAAATTTATTCAAACTAATTAATACAATATTTGTGAGACCAATATCACCCGATTCAAGCTATATGTTGGACAAATTTTTTAATTCAAGAGATAGGTTGGAATATCACGTTATTTGCTATCAGTGTTCAGCTCATCTGAATGATGATGCTGAGGAAACCTCAGTTATTATTTGTCCTGTGTGCAACGAAAAAAATTATAAAAATGATCCAAAAAAATATAGTTACTTTATTTTACTTGACCCATCTGAACAAATAGTCGATTTATTAAAAAATAATGAAGAATACTACAATAATGTTACGCAACAGCTATCACATGAACAAAACTATCTATATGATGTTTACGATGGAATAAAATATCGTGAATTTTACTATTCATTATCACCTGAAGAACGGAAAAATTATGTATCAGCTGTTTTTAATACAGACGGCGCATCTAAGTTTAAATGTTCCCAACAGTCAGTTTGGCCACTGTACTTGATGATAAACGAGTTACCAAAACACATTCGTACCAAACAGTTAGTAGTTTGCGGGTTAATGTTTACATAAAAAAAACCAGACATGACGATGTTTTTGGACAAGTTCGTCGATTTAATCAACAAAATTTGTATTCCGTGCACAATTAATAATGAAAAACGTTTAATAAAATTATATATACTCACATGTTGCGTCGATGCTGTAGCTCGTTCTCCAATTCAGGGAATAAAACAGTTCAATGGAACTTATGGATGTAATTGGTGCCTACACATCCCGGAGTGTCATACGGCGTGAAGAAATTTCCAATTTTAAATAATCCACCAAAACTCCGAGAACATAATGAGATGGTATCATTAATGCTGGAATCAAACCCCAATGATCCAACATTTGGAGTGATGTACCCATCACCTTTAATTAACTTACCTAAATTTGACGTCGTCGAGGGCTTTATTCCCGATTATTTGCATATGGCGCTTGAAGGTGTTGGAAAACAATTCACTTCTTACCATTTAGATCACTTGGATTAAGAAACACTCGGAGATCTAGATGATAAAATGCTATCAATTTCTATACCGCAACAAATAGCTCGACGTTCTAGAAAAATAAGTGAACGTAAGCATTGGAAAGCTCGAGAATGGGAAAATTTTATATTATACTACAGTCCTGTCATATTTTCATTGTTATTATCTTCTGATTTAATGCAACATTGGATACTTTTCGTTGAATCCCTGTACATTATACTATCGAACAAGATCCATACTAATGATTTAGATAAGGCAGATGAAATGTTACACCAATTTGTTGCAAATATTGAAAATTTATACGAAGTAAGGGCACTTACCTTCAACGTTCACCAATTGTTACATGTATGCAAAAGTGTTTTGAATTGGGGACCAGTGTGGAATAATTCAACATTTTGTTTTGAATCCGCAAATCATGTATTGAAATCTATAAAATGTGCAAAAGGTGCCTCAGAACAAGTAATCCGCTTTATAAAAATGAATCATAGCTTATTAGTATTGCAAAACAAAGTTATTAAAAAGGCCGAAAAATCTGTTGTGAGATACTGTGAAGATATTCTAATGTCAAAAACACAATGTGTCGAAATAATAAAAAATTGTCTTTACTTTATACCTGTAATGGACGATGATATAAGAATCCGTTCATTAAATATTCAATTCAATCAAAATACAAAGTATTACCTTAAAATTGTTAAAGATGATTGTTTGTATGAATCATACTTGATAAATAAAAAACGATCTAATAATTCGTTTGCCATACTAAAAAATGGATCATATGTACGCATCGTTGCTTTTACGGTTTACAACAATATAGATACTGTAGCCTTAGTAAATTCTGTAATAATTGAGAGAAAGTTTACTACCCAGTATAAATATTTTCTAAAAGTATTGGAATTCGATGAAATAATTCAAACTGTACCAACTGAGAATTTCGAAAAAGTATGTGTAAGTATTAATGTCGATGGAAATTTCTTAATACCTGTGCCAAATCTGTTGCACTATTGAAAATAGATCATAATAAAATAAATCATTTTGTATAAATGTTAATAAATTCGTTTTTTTTTTTTAATGCAATTGGTTTGATTAATTATTTTGCTCCTTTTTCCACTCATGCATATAAGATATGATCAAATAAATCCAATGGTCAATTGATTATAACTAAATGATTGATATTATGAACTAAGAAATTATGATTAGAAATCCAACTTTTTGTATTGAGAATTTGGCGCTAGATCTTTCTTGATTTCTCAATTGATTTCTCAATTGAGATCTCGATTGAGATCTCAATTGATTTTTGCCAGCAGGGTAGAGTAGAGCGCTATCTCTGTACCTTGTCAAGGAAAATTAACCTTGTAGTATTTAGATTTGGGTTATACGGGACAGGAGATTCTCAGTATTAGATCTGAATACAAATTACCACACAAGTATTTGAGTATTAGCTCTGCTGTATGGGAAAATTTTTAATACCGTGCTTGGATACAAATTACCATACAGTGTGCGAGTGTTGGCTATGCTGTGTGGTCAAATTTTTAACGTCATAATTGCCCATAAATTACTACACTCCCTTGTGATACTTGATGAATACCCTATAGTGATATTTGCTATATTGTAGTTTAGTTGAACCGAATATACTACCTTATACGTGCTTGCTGCTGTGTCAGTATGGCCATTTTTGCTATACCGTATATAGTACGACGTACTCAGTAAAATTTAACATGCGGTATTGTAGAAACTATTATATTGCAAGTATGTCCCACGAGTAAAATACTGTATGACATCTGTTACTATAATTTTTACTGAAACACTCCTATAAAATTCTCTCCGTGTACCCTCTCGAAGCGTGCGCACCTATTACTGCTGTTGACAGATTCCCAATTTCTAACCTTATGAAGTTTTCTATTATTCTGGATATACAGGGTGTCCCAAAATTAAGTACAAAAAATTAAAGGGGTAATAGAGGGGGTCGAGCTGAGTAAATTGACTCAAGGAACATGTGGTCTGCGAAGTCACATTCGCGAGATATGATCGATTAAAAAAATCTTTCCAAGCGCCTGCATGTAGGCAACCGAATACACAGCAAGCATCGGTTGGAAGTCTTGTTGATGAGCACGCGACTGCTGATCAACACTTTCAAATTTACGAATTTCAAACACAAACACTCTTGGCATTGAAGTTTTGCCAAACACAACAACGAGGATATGTGATAGAATTAAATAACGCTTTCGAAATTGAGAATTTTGGCCGAAAGTTTATTATCAAATTTTATGACGAAAACCGTAAACCGTAATTCGTGAATCTGAAAGTATTAATCAGCAGTCGCGTGCTTATCAACAAGACTGTTAACCGATGCTTGATGTATGCTCGGTTGCCTACATGCGGGCGCGACTTCGCAGACCACATATTCCTTGAGTCAATTTACTCAGTTCAAGCCCCTCTATTACCCCTATCATTTTTTGTACTTAATTTTGGGACACCCTGTATAACGTCAAATGTCAAAAGTAAAGTCGAAAGTAATGTCAAAAGTAAAGCGAAATCAAATAAAAAATACGTGAAGACAAACAAACAGAGATGTGACTATGATAAAGAACATTTAATGTTGGCTGTGTAAGAAGCCCTCAGTGGAAAAAGTGTTGCAGAACTGTCGGGAAAGTATAATGTGCCAGAGTTCACTATAAAAGCCAAAAACTGGGAAAATATGCTGATAAACCGCCAGGGCCTGTTACTACGCTTAGTGTTCAAGAAGAAAAAGAACTTATCGAGTGGATTTTTCATTGCGGTCAACGAGGCTTTCCAGTGACAAAACGCCAGCTGAACGAGAGTGTTAAATTGTTTCGTGATCACGATAAACGAAAAACCCCTTTTGTCGACAATAAGCCAGGTTGAAGTCGGTTTGAGGGGTTTTCGAAGCGACATCCAAATATATCACAAACAATATCTGAGGATGTGTCACTCAATCGACCCATAATTTCTGAGTATCGTATACATATTCATGGTTCACAAAAGTAACAGATTGTTTGACTGATCTCTGTCTTTCTTCGATTCGCCCGTGCAGAGTGTTTGATGCAGATGAAACTGGTGTTCCAATGAATCCAAAACCACCCGCAGTGCTTGCGCCAAAAGGCTGTAAAAATGCATACAACATTGTTAATAACAATGAAAAAGAAAATGTCACTGTATTAATCACAGCCAATGCTGCAGGCAACCTTGCTCCACCCTTAGTGCTTTTTGCTGGACAAAGTATACTCAAAGATATCACGTCATTAGGACTACCTAATTATAGCTTTGGAGACTCTGATAATGGTTGAATGACCGGAAGAGACTTCTTCGAATACATTGCTAATGTCTTTCATCCATGGCTAATACAAAGTGGAATAGAATTCCCTATTATTTTGTACATTAATGGACCTTCTTCTCACATTACTCTACCATTGTCAATTCTGCCGAAAAAACAAAATAGTACTTATTGCATTATGCCCTAACGCAACGCATATCCTTCAGCCTCTCGATGTATTTTTCTATCGTGCTTTTAAATTGGCTTGTCAAAAAATCTTGAAGAGTTTTTGACAAAATTTTGGGACGATGAGCATAAAAAAATGTCAATTCACACTTGTGCTCTAATGCACTTTTGAAGCTTTGCATCTCGAAGAAATTTTGAAAAATGGGTTCAAGACGTGTGGATTGCATTCCTAGAATGTTAATGCCATTGATTACATAAAAGTACATTGTCTAAGACAACCAATGATACTGATGATACAGCAGAAGTATCTGACAAAGTCGATGCTTTGAAAGTCTTGGAGAACTTGATCGGTGAGGATAAAATGGAACTATTTATATGTCACGGAAGTCCAACTTGGACAGGGCGAAAGGAAGATGAAAGTCTTTTTGAAATGTGGTACAAATTGGCTACACCAATCGACGCAACAAATGTTAATGAACAGATGGAACCAAGGATTGCTTCTAACGAGGCAAGTTTTACATTCGATTGAGTGAAATTTTAAATGCACATGTGCAACATATGTCAAACAGATATCGAATATCCTTGACTATTTTTGTTTTTTTTTTCAGAGTGATGTGTTCTCCGATCCACCTGTGCAGTTGATTGCAGAGAGCAAGCTAACAAATACAGAACAATTCTTGGCAAGCGAAGTGGACAACATAGGAACAGTACTATAATGATTTTATTTTATCCGCTATGAGCATGTGAAGGGTTTGTTGTACTGAAACATATTTGGACAGTTTTTTCATTGGTACATAGTGCAGATTTCGAGGAATAACAAAGCGTTCCGCCCTCGAGAAATCACTAACACAGAAGTTGACATTTTTTTGCCCGATATATTTTTTATCTATTATTATCCATCTCCACATGCTTTTATAAAATTAAATTATGAATAAAATCCTTTCTATACATGTATATTAAAGTATCAAAAACGATCATGTATTAATACATCTATAAATAAATTATGAAGATCCTGGATCGTGCATTCATACATCTATAAATAAATGATGAAGATCCTGTATTGATTAAGATTTTAACTTCAAAAAATGGAACTGATAGGTATCGTTCGTAAACAAAATTTAAGGATCATCCAGTAGCTGATGATGGACATGATGTGAATGATAGAGAACAAGTTGTGTCGGAATTGATGTTTGATTCTGACGGGAGTCTCCTTACCCATGAAATAGGACATGTCCCTGATAATACGGTAATCAACTCATTATTAAGTTCAGAAAACTTCAGAACCCCATGATCCGAAAACACCCCCCCTCGATGATCCAGGATTGTCTGCATTTTCGGAACCTCTTCGAAAAATTTTATTTTGGCCGAAAAAAGAAGTAATGAAAAAGACAAAGCGTCGGACTATTGCAAAAAAAAAAATGCCATCTGTTTTGTCTAGCACTCAATGGCAATCAATGAAGGAAACTGAAGAGAACGAGAAATGGTTGACAGCGGAGCAAACTGCGTTTAAAGGGAAGGTGAAAATAGAGAAACAGGAATTAACCAAAAAAGCAAAAGAAGAGGAACGCGAACGAAAAGAAACAGAAAAACTGAAAAAAAAAACAAATCAAATTTGAAAAGGAGAGGGAATTTGCCAGAGTCTAAATTGTAGTGATAATGATTAATATTTGTCTTAAAAAATGTCTCAAAGAAATATTTGTATATAAAATGTGTCATCATAGTTATTAAAAAAAAGGCAGCTGAAATCGTAAGAAAAAATTGCTGAACTTCGCCAAACAGTCGTAAAATTGATGATAATTACAATATATCAAAATAACTATGATAATACTTATTTGATTATTATTTCCTATGCGATAATAATTGTTAACTTATTAATAAAGGTCAGATTTTATCGGAGCTTTAAGGGGGTACATACACCTTGAAATATTCAAACCATTGGTTTTTTTTTTTGTAATGTTAGAGATCTAATCTATCTTCGAAAAAATTGGCATCACAAAATCTGAAGGATTTCGGAAGTTACAGCCACATTACTGCGGCGTTGCCAGAACGCGCCGCCACACGGCGCGTCCACCCTTACATTGGTCTCATAAATATAGTAGAACACCGTCAACATCAACATCTCACTATTTTGACATTTTATTTTTGGAATTTTGAAAATTTTGGTAATCATCATTTTTACAGTTATATGTTATCTTTTAATATTCTTTTGAATTGTGATCGAAGCCTGCCATTGACAAAACAGGTGGTTACGATTCAATTCATTTTGAGGTTAGGTGTCCGCGTGTTTGTCAATTTTCATGTTTCATTGTCAGTTACGAATTCAAACCAATGGTAATTTTTATTACTCCAGAAAAACAGTGTGCATGAATGTGAAATAAGATTCCCGGATCGAAGAAGGTTGACTGGAAAGTGGGTCCCAAATTGACGTAGAGGCACTGCAGATTTAGACGTATGAAAAGATAAGTAATTCTAGAAAATATTTGCTACAAAAATTTGATAGGTACAATAAAAAGATGTCCGATGGAAAACTTTAAAATTATCTGATTATTGAGTAAAATTATGCTAGAATCTCTGAATCTTAAAAATATTGAAGTCATGAAATCCAACAAATTTTTATGTTATGAAAAATTTTGATCAGATTTTTCCTTAGGCAATTTATTTTTATCTCAACGGCACCGCTGCGCACTCCTATTGGATCAAATGGACCCCAGACACACTACGAACATCTACCTTTCACATCTGTCTGGACTCAACCCATAACACATCAGTACGACAACAGCTGCGGATCCAGCATCTTTTTTCATTAGTCAAGTCTTAAAACTTGATTTCCCGCAATGAAACTACATTTTCTGGTCATTGTCGTAGGGTACAGGTCGCATCGTTCATTGAAACTTTCTGAAATTTGGTGAGAATTTTCTGCAACGATGTAATTTCGGACCAAACCAATAATATATGGAGATAGGATTCGTCTTCTATCATTGTGACTAGGTAATACCCGTTTTTCATCTTTTTTGGAAAAATGTCTTGAAATAAACAAATATAAGGTTTAAAATTAAAATTTATAGAATATTATTGGTTTGATCCGAAATTACATTAATCTAGAGTACTCTCTCCAAATTTCAGAAAGATTGAATCAACGATGCGACCTGGATGCTACGAGGACTGCTTTTTCATCAATGGATGATAATTCCATAAAGACGAAAGCTGGATATTCTTTTATACATATACCTCGATTATAGTTCAAAATACTAGTAATCCGCTGTATGAAAATTGAGTCAAAATGTTTTATAACAGTGTACCAGTGCATGGTGGCCACTTTTTTTCGAAAAAAAAATTCCCTGACTTTTCCCTGACTTTCCCTGACCGGTTGTTCAGTTTCCCCTGACCAAAGTTCTTATTATCTTCATTAGTGCTATACGAATTAATACCCCCAATACTTCATTTCATTTTAAAGTAAAGTTATTAGGAAATTCTTTTTTCTTTAATGCCAATTTTTCGTTGACATTTTCTTTCAATAATATAATGAGAAAAGGGAATTATTGAATTTCCGTTCCAGTCGTTTGTTAGATGTTTGGTTATTTTTTTTTTATTTTCCCTGACCAAGTTTAAAATTCCCTGACATTTCCCTGATTCCCTGACCTATTTTTTTCTTCCCTGACATTTCCCGGTTTTCCCTGACTGTGGCCACCATGCAGTGATTAAAAAAAAATTATTTCAAAGGTGTATGTACCCCCTTAATTGCTTACATTAAAAAAATTATAAATTAGATACACGACGCGCAGTATCAGAGGCGCAGTATTTGGTGCGCAGTAATACCCTACAGTCGCTATGTACCTGAAGTTCCGAACGTTAATTTGAACGAAAATTTTAACGAACGCAGACCCCGTAATAATAGCCGCGAAAATTCTTGGAAAATTATGAAATCAATTCAGAAATGTATTTCCTATTTTGGCATTAATCGGACACCACCCTTAGAGCTACCCCTGACTTGGAAAGTTTTTCAACTGCAAATTAAAGAACAAGGCCCCGCTATTTTAGATCCAAAAAATTTTCTAATATTGGAACACAAATTGACAAAATTATTTCACATTTTTTCGTCTACCGGAAACTGCCCCTCGAATAGACCCTTATAATTAATATAATGAACGCGGCATCGGGCCCCCCAGTTTTTTTCCCGAAATTATCTAAAAAATGTCTCTTGATTTTTACAATCCTTATCAGTTCTTGATATCTACCGGAAGCTACCCCTGGAGCTACCCCTGACTCGGAAAGTTTTTCAAGTGAAAACTAGAGAACAAGACCCCGCCTTTTTGGATCCGAAAATTTCTCTAAAATTGGGATAAAAATCTAGAAATATATTCATTTTTTCGTTCACCGGAAACCACCCGTAGAGCAATCTCCGCATATGCATACTGTAACGGTTCCGGCCGGCTAGAGAAGCAAAAACCCTCAACCAGCGACCAAGACAATAGGTCGAGGGATTAACTTAATCCCTCGGTACAGGTTGAACGTCGAAAGGAGTGGGGACAACGAAATATAAACGATCGACTGCTGAGATCAGCAGCTCTCTGAAAATTTAAACTCTCTTGTCTGGTAATTAAACGTCGTGTTTCATTAACCAATATAAATTCGTGTATAGAGTCATAAAATATTAGAGTCAAACTTAACTTATGGAAAACAGAAATAATCCAAAGATTACTTAAAAGAGAATAAATTGAATTAAAAAAGTAAAGTATCATTTGGTCTTGCTTAAACAGATTAGAAGCTCAGACGATAATTGCTGATAGCATTCAAATAAAAGAAAAGAGTTAAAGGCCAAGGATAGAGACTAGAATAAGAGAATTAGAGATAAGCTACTTTTGTAAACACTTGTGTCAAAGATTTATTTATTTTTTTTTGTTCAGAAATACAGAAATAGAATTGAATAGTTCGATCAATTTAAACACCGAGACTTTTTTAATCTGATATTTCCTACTGACCTAGATTTAAAAGCCAACAAGCCAAACAATCAGTTTAGGGAACAGATTCGGATAGCTTTGCAAAGTACGGACGGCATTGGTAAAAACCCGTGTCCGAGGGCCGAGGCAGCAAGCCCGAATCTGGTGGACAGTCTCGGAATGTTACACTCCCGGATCTGAGGGAAAAGTTTGAGCACGACAGGTTTGGTTCGCCCGGCTCTGTGGAGGGAAGGCGGCTTTGAGAATTTATTCTGAGTCCGTATGTTAGAGGCAGCATTGGAGAAATCCCGTGTCTGTATGGTTGGCTTTAATAAACAAACGGTTAGGTGGCTTTAATGGTATTAGACCCACACGAAAAAAAAAACTTCAGGCTCAATAGCGATATTGTTATTGCTGAATATTTATTGCCAGTCTAACAAGAAATCTCATTTCTCACTCAATACCATTTTGATTCTGTGATTTACAGGTATTGTACCAAGATCCAAATAAAAATAATTGAAAGAATTTAGTTAATTCAACTATCTGTTTGATTCCGAAAAAAATATCCCGTTGAGCTGTGTTTTCCAGCTGACGGTATTCTCAAATTTTTATTTAAAATTTTACAGTAATAGCAAAATTCTTTTATCATAAAGCAATGTGAACATTGCAGAGGCAGGAATCTAATGGTGACCTGGCTGCTACAGTACTGTTTTGGTGTACTTGCAATAAAAGTACCCAGTTATGAGCGAGTTGTATAGCTACGCACCAAATGCGTTGTGCAGTAACTGTACGACCCCGCTTGGCTATCTTAGAAATACTAGTATTGGCGGTGAGCTAATACTGCTCGAAAAATTTGCAATGCGACAAGCTGATTCGTGTCCACTGTGTGCCTGCTTCTGCCTGTCAAAACACGACGTGAAACCACCATTCTTAAACAGATTTTTACGGTGTGCGGACGTGTCTCGTTTCGACATTTTTTTATTTTTATATGTGAGACTGTGTTGAAAAATGGATTAGGCGGTTCAAAAAAAGAAATTCCAAAAAGTTCAAGTATTTAATAGTTTAAGTCGTCAAAAATCATAATCAAAATACTTGAAGTTTTTTGGAATTTCTTTTTTTTTTACATTCAATAGAAAGTATAAACTTCAATTTTACGCAGCGGGATATTTTTTTTTTTTTGATCGATTGTAATTAACAAAAAACGTGTATTAAAAAAAAATCGAAAAAACCAATGTATTATACGTTCAAATTGTCAGTCGTTTTGGGGGACGAGTTAACGTTGTCGGATCAGGCTCCAACTGAACAGGATTTTTTTTCCATGACATGAACATATTTTTTTGGTAGGATCGATGGAATTCCAAAATGACCAAAATAACGGACACCCTAATATAATAGTGACCGTTAGGATAATTTAACAATAAATATGGGTGAAATAAAGGCACAACAATAGTTTTTCGGTTGTGGAAACAGATATTATTATCGTTCAATAAACAGTAAAAAGTGATGCTCGCCACGATATGGTTTACTATACGGACATTGTTACCGTAACTGATCATCATTTCACCATGAAATTGTTGTTGAAAATACTATGTTCCATTAGTTCATGCAAATGAGGTCTGTTGTTCGTTTAACAATAGGTTGCCGAGATTTTTGTGTAATGTTCACTCGGCCATAACGGTTTAGTTCAGAGAACCATGTGGTGTGATGCGCTGAAAAATAGAAAATAGTCCCTAGAGCCATATGCTTGTTTATCTTGACAATACTTTTCTGTCCTGTCAACTATACCAATATGGTTCCTGGAATTTTGTTTTAATGTCCACTAGGCCATACCGGGTCACTTCAGAAAACCATGCGGTGTAATGCGTTGAAGAATAAAAAATATTCTCTGGAGCTATATACTCGTTCATCTTGACAACACTTTTCTGCCCTGCCAACTATAACAATATGGTTCCTGGAATCTTGTTTTATTGTCCACTAGGCCATACCAGTTTAGTTCAGAGAACCATGGAGTGTGATGTGCCAAAGAATTAAAAATAGTCTCTGGAGCTAGATACTTGTCCACTATGACAATACTTTGCTGCACTGCTAACTGTAAACGAGTATGGAGGTTAACAACGTGGTTTGTTACAGTTACTATAAACATTTGTTCATAGCTGCCTGTAAATGGATTTGGATGAAAATAAGTAGAATGTTTACAGAATATTATTCTCCATTTGACGGCTGCAATATATTGTCTCATCAGTACCCATTAGTCGAATATATTTGATGATACAAATATGTGAGAATATTGCTCTGTGTGTTAACATCGTTCCGGTGGTTATCCAGATCTATTCACAGCCAATTTTTATATGGCACTGTTTGTCTGTACCAAAGTCTTCTAATGAGGTAAAATATACTTATAGATACCGCTATTCACTCTAAGGTCTAGCTTCAAAGTAGAATTCGGGTTTTTGAGGCAATAAAAACTTCAATTAACTCCAATCGAATTCAATTCGAGATTGAGTATACACTGTAAAAAATAAGGTGTTGAATTTATCACCAATTTAACACAGCTCACGCATTCTATAGTGGTCCACCCCGTCTTGTGTGACCTAGCAGTGTCAATCATTCGGTGTTAAAAAAAGTGTGAAAATAAGTACACGTAGAGTAACTCCGTTTGGTGCATTGTTAAGTGACACCAAAGTGTGATTACTTTAATTCAACACCGGGAGCTATTCTATAGTAGTCCAGAAGTACAATTCGGTGTTAGTAAGTCGAGGTGTCAAAAGTTTTGTTCTCAACACATCATTTCGTTGTACGGACACCAAAGTGTGCTACCTTATTTACCCTATTTATGGTTATATTATTTTGAATTGACACCATACATAGAGCATCTTGCCTCAGTGTGGTGTTAAATGTTACACAAATTAAGGTGCCGTGTAACCCCTTTTTGTGTAACAAATTATACCAAAGTGAGTTACTCTGACGACAGAGATAGCACGTTCTGGTGTTATTAGTTTCACACTATATACTCTGCGTCACTCCTAATACGAAAGTGGTGTCAATAGAAAACACCTCCTGGTGTTTTCTAACTGACATAAAATATCTGAAAAAGGTGCTCTATATCGTGGACTTGGGACCAGGAAGGGGGTAATCCACAAAAATTAATAAATCATTGTTACGCACAACTGGCAGCATACACATATAAGTTTTCAGATACGCCCTTTTGACAGTATCCGCAGTTTTCTGTGAATTACGCCCTTCTGGTCCTTAGCCCTCGATGTAATCTACTGTAATAAAAAAGGTGTATGTATTGTATCCATGAAATTTATTCTAATTTACATAAGTTTTATTTTCCCGACGTTAAATTCAAGACCAGAGTAAAAACACATAGGTAAGAATATATATATATATATATATATATATATATATATATATATATATATATATATATATATATATATATATATATATATATATATATATATATATATATATATATATATATATATATATATATATATATATATATATATATATATATATATATATATACTAGCTGACCCAGCCACGCGTTGCTGTGGCTCAGTAATTATAATACATTGAATCAATTTTCTACTAATTCTTTTGATATAATCAAATTAATATTTTCTAAAAAAATTAAAAATAGATTCATTCATATGAAATTGAAAATAAAACGTTTCGCCAAAATTTAAAAGTAATAGGTAAAGTATCGAAATGTTGAAATTAAGCACAAACCAACATATATTTTCTGAATTTACATTTTATTCATCTTATCTTAAATTATAGTTTGTAATCAGTGACTTACTTACAAAATATACTATATAAATTAAAAACATATAAAAATTAATTGTTATACATGAGGTAGATAACATTGACATCAAACTATTATTTTTTCAATTTTGAATTATTAAAACTAAAAATTATCTAAGTACTACTTTGTGTACAACATTCCTGGTTAACCTGTTTTTCGCTAACACGAAGAGCTCTATTAGCACGCATACGTCGTGCATTTTTACTATACTGATTGTTAAGGGCAATCCCTAGTCGCCCACCTCCTTTTTGTCGAAAAAGGGGCGGAGTTGACACATGTCGATTATTATCCGAACCTAGGCGTCGAAAACGCAAAAACAAAATGCATAGCGTTAATTCTATTTCAATTCCTAACATATACGTATAAAAACATATTCATTTCATGCGAAAATAGAACTTCCAGATCGCATTTAGATCTGTCAAGTGTGAATTTCCTCGACGGCCATTATTATGCAGCTGTCCGCCGAGCTTCGCTGACCCGGCAGGTAGGTGGCGCTACGAATACATCGCTCCGACGCAAGGATAATGCACTAAAGTATATAAAGAATCGTGAAATTCGCATCGAAGCGATAAATTCGTGGCGCCACCTACCTCCCGGGCCAGCTAAGCTCGGCAGACAGCTGCATAATAATGACCGCCGAGGAAATTCACACTTGACAAATCTAAATGCGATCTGAAAGCTCTATTTTCGCATGAAACGAATATGTTTTTGTACGTATATGTTAGGAATTGAAATAAAATTAACGCTATGCATTTTGTTTTTGCGTTTTCGACGCCTGGGTTCGGATAATAATCGACATGTGTCAACTCCGCCCCTTTTCCGACAAAAAGGAGGTGGGCGACTAGGGATTGCCCTTAAGGTTAGATTTTTTCCGCGGCATTATACTGAAATTAAAAAAAAAATTAAAAGAATTTATCATTTGAATAAATTAATTAGATAAAAATGTACGACTGAATAAATTAACAATTATCAAATTATAAAATAAAAATTAAAAATAAGAGACTATCAAGAAATACTTACATGTTTTCGAGGTGATATGAAAATTAGTCGAGAAAAACAGTAATAAATGAAATTTTATTTTATTATTTATAATATTAAAAATATTTAAACTGAACACTGCACAATAATAACACAATAAAAAGTATAATTATAAAAATGATTCACGAAAAATTGTTATAGTATGGTTATGTTGAGAATATGAACGAAAATGACGTATGATTATGTTGAGAACATGAATGAAAATGACTTGGAATGAAACAAATACTATAATTCAGATGAAAAATATGTGAACCCAAACTGTTCGTGATATAATTGGTCAAATACATCACGAAAATATATGTAAATTCTATATTCAACCACGCGCTTGCGCGCGCACGTTAATTCTCGAAAATTGTATAATCTAGAAATATCAACACAACGCCATCTGCCGGATATCTGTGCAACTGAGATACTAATCCGCCATCTATTAGGAATTTATAGAACTAACCGACAAATACACACTAATGTCGTATAATAAACATTTAATTTGCAATAAACAAATATTGAGATTAATAATTGAGATAAAAACTAATCTATCTTTTGAGTTGGACCATATTATAAATGCTTACAAAATTTCATCAAAATCCGTTCAGTAGTTTCGGAGTTTATCGCGAACATACATCGTGACACGAAATTTTTATATATATAAGATATATACAGAGCGATTATGGGGAAACTGGGCGCCTAGAATCAGGCAATTCGTTTTTTTCCTGAAATTCGTAACATTATTGGTCGAGTAGATATGGTCAACCAATAATGGTGCGAGTTTCATCAAGAAAACGAATTGCCTGATTTTAGGCGCCCAGTTTCCCCATAATCGCTCTGTGTATATATATATATGTATGTATGTATGTATGTATGTATGTATGTATGTATGTATGTATGTATGTATGTATGTATGTATGTATGTATGTATGTATGTATGTATGTATGTATGTATGTATGTATGTATGTATGTATGTATGTATGTATGTATGTATGTATGTATGTATGTATGTATGTATGTATGTATGTATGTATGTATGTATGTATGTATGTATGTATGTATGTATGTATGTATGTATGTATGTATGTATGTATGTATGTATGTATGTATGTATGTATGTATGTATGTATGTATGTATGTATGTATGTATGTATGTATGTATGTATGTATGTATGTATGTATGTATGTATGTATGTATGTATGTATGTATGTATGTATGTATGTATGTATGTATGTATGTATGTATGTATGTATGTATGTATGTATGTATGTATGTATGTATGTATGTATGTATGTATGTATGTATGTATGTATGTATGTATGTATGTATGTATGTATGTATGTATGTATGTATGTATGTATGTATGTATGTATGTATGTATGTATGTATGTATGTATGTATGTATGTATGTATGTATGTATGTATGTATGTATGTATGTATGTATGTATGTATGTATGTATGTATGTATGTATGTATGTATGTATGTATGTATGTATGTATGTATGTATGTATGTATGTATGTATGTATGTATGTATGTATGTATGTATGTATGTATGTATGTATGTATGTATGTATGTATGTATGTATGTATGTATGTATGTATGTATGTATGTATGTATGTATGTATGTATGTATGTATGTATGTATGTATGTATGTATGTATGTATGTATGTATGTATGTATGTATGTATGTATGTATGTATGTATGTATGTATGTATGTATGTATGTATGTATGTATGTATGTATGTATGTATGTATGTATGTATGTATGTATGTATGTATGTATGTATGTATGTATGTATGTATGTATGTATGTATGTATGTATGTATGTATGTATGTATGTATGTATGTATGTATGTATGTATGTATGTATGTATGTATGTATGTATGTATGTATGTATGTATGTATGTATGTATGTATGTATGTATGTATGTATGTATGTATGTATGTATGTATGTATGTATGTATGTATGTATGTATGTATGTATGTATGTATGTATGTATGTATGTATGTATGTATGTATGTATGTATGTATGTATGTATGTATGTATGTATGTATGTATGTATGTATGTATGTATGTATGTATGTATGTATGTATGTATGTATGTATGTATGTATGTATGTATGTATGTATGTATGTATGTATGTATGTATGTATGTATGTATGTATGTATGTATGTATGTATGTATGTATGTATGTATGTATGTATGTATGTATGTATGTATGTATGTATGTATGTATGTATGTATGTATGTATGTATGTATGTATGTATGTATGTATGTATGTATGTATGTATGTATGTATGTATGTATGTATGTATGTATGTATGTATGTATGTATGTATGTATGTATGTATGTATGTATGTATGTATGTATGTATGTATGTATGTATGTATGTATGTATGTATGTATGTATGTATGTATGTATGTATGTATGTATGTATGTATGTATGTATGTATGTATGTATGTATGTATGTATGTATGTATGTATGTATGTATGTATGTATGTATGTATGTATGTATGTATGTATGTATGTATGTATGTATGTATGTATGTATGTATGTATGTATGTATGTATGTATGTATGTATGTATGTATGTATGTATGTATGTATGTATGTATGTATGTATGTATGTATGTATGTATGTATGTATGTATGTATGTATGTATGTATGTATGTATGTATGTATGTATGTATGTATGTATGTATGTATGTATGTATGTATGTATGTATGTATGTATGTATGTATGTATGTATGTATGTATGTATGTATGTATGTATGTATGTATGTATGTATGTATGTATGTATGTATGTATGTATGTATGTATGTATGTATGTATGTATGTATGTATGTATGTATGTATGTATGTATGTATGTATGTATGTATGTATGTATGTATGTATGTATGTATGTATGTATGTATGTATGTATGTATGTATGTATGTATGTATGTATGTATGTATGTATGTATGTATGTATGTATGTATGTATGTATGTATGTATGTATGTATGTATGTATGTATGTATGTATGTATGTATGTATGTATGTATGTATGTATGTATGTATGTATGTATGTATGTATGTATGTATGTATGTATGTATGTATGTATGTATGTATGTATGTATGTATGTATGTATGTATGTATGTATGTATGTATGTATGTATGTATGTATGTATGTATGTATGTATGTATGTATGTATGTATGTATGTATGTATGTATGTATGTATGTATGTATGTATGTATGTATGTATGTATGTATGTATGTATGTATGTATGTATGTATGTATGTATGTATGTATGTATGTATGTATGTATGTATGTATGTATGTATGTATGTATGTATGTATGTATGTATGTATGTATGTATGTATGTATGTATGTATGTATGTATGTATGTATGTATGTATGTATGTATGTATGTATGTATGTATGTATGTATGTATGTATGTATGTATGTATGTATGTATGTATGTATGTATGTATGTATGTATGTATGTATGTATGTATGTATGTATGTATGTATGTATGTATGTATGTATGTATGTATGTATGTATGTATGTATGTATGTATGTATGTATGTATGTATGTATGTATGTATGTATGTATGTATGTATGTATGTATGTATGTATGTATGTATGTATGTATGTATGTATGTATGTATGTATGTATGTATGTATGTATGTATGTATGTATGTATGTATGTATGTATGTATGTATGTATGTATGTATGTATGTATGTATGTATGTATGTATGTATGTATGTATGTATGTATGTATGTATGTATGTATGTATGTATGTATGTATGTATGTATGTATGTATGTATGTATGTATGTATGTATGTATGTATGTATGTATGTATGTATGTATGTATGTATGTATGTATGTATGTATGTATGTATGTATGTATGTATGTATGTATGTATGTATGTATGTATGTATGTATGTATGTATGTATGTATGTATGTATGTATGTATGTATGTATGTATGTATGTATGTATGTATGTATGTATGTATGTATGTATGTATGTATGTATGTATGTATGTATGTATGTATGTATGTATGTATGTATGTATGTATGTATGTATGTATGTATGTATGTATGTATGTATGTATGTATGTATGTATGTATGTATGTATGTATGTATGTATGTATGTATGTATGTATGTATGTATGTATGTATGTATGTATGTATGTATGTATGTATGTATGTATGTATGTATGTATGTATGTATGTATGTATGTATGTATGTATGTATGTATGTATGTATGTATGTATGTATGTATGTATGTATGTATGTATGTATGTATGTATGTATGTATGTATGTATGTATGTATGTATGTATGTATGTATGTATGTATGTATGTATGTATGTATGTATGTATGTATGTATGTATGTATGTATGTATGTATGTATGTATGTATGTATGTATGTATGTATGTATGTATGTATGTATGTATGTATGTATGTATGTATGTATGTATGTATGTATGTATGTATGTATGTATGTATGTATGTATGTATGTATGTATGTATGTATGTATGTATGTATGTATGTATGTATGTATGTATGTATGTATGTATGTATGTATGTATGTATGTATGTATGTATGTATGTATGTATGTATGTATGTATGTATGTATGTATGTATGTATGTATGTATGTATGTATGTATGTATGTATGTATGTATGTATGTATGTATGTATGTATGTATGTATGTATGTATGTATGTATGTATGTATGTATGTATGTATGTATGTATGTATGTATGTATGTATGTATGTATGTATGTATGTATGTATGTATGTATGTATGTATGTATGTATGTATGTATGTATGTATGTATGTATGTATGTATGTATGTATGTATGTATGTATGTATGTATGTATGTATGTATGTATGTATGTATGTATGTATGTATGTATGTATGTATGTATGTATGTATGTATGTATGTATGTATGTATGTATGTATGTATGTATGTATGAATGTATGTATGTATGTATGTATGTATGTATGTATGTATGTATGTATGTATGTATGTATGTATGTATGTATGTATGTATGTATGTATGTATGTATGTATGTATGTATGTATGTATGTATGTATGTATGTATGTATTTATGTATGTATATGTATATATGTATATATATGTATATATATGTATATATATGTATATATATGTATATATATGTATATATATGTATATATAGTATATATATGTATTATATATATATATATGTATATATATATATATATATATATATATATATATATATATATATATATATATATATATATATATATATATATATATATATATATATATATATATATATATATATATATATATATATAATATATATATATATATATTGTAACTTTTCGGTAATATCCCGGCACGATTTCTCGAGCCGGAGCAGTACCGAATTTTCACTTTAAGATTCTTTATCCTAATAGGGATAATATTAAGACTCCTGAAAGGGTGAATCACTACCCGTCCCTTCAAATAACTCAACTTTCTAATTTTACGGATCCGGACAGGCTTTCGCCCCCTACGGATCAGGATTAGCTTTCGCACCTCGTGACCGTTTCTGGCGTGGATCCGGGTCGACCTTGTTCAGTTCTCAACCGATCAACCAGTACCACTGCTAGCTACTGATTCTAAGTTTCCTATGTTGTGAATATTAGCAATCTTTTTATCACTAATATCACCCTACAGAACCGGACAGGCTTTCGCCACGACAGGTCTGTTTCTGGCGTAAGTACTAGCGACCCAATTAGTCCGCGAAGACTCGGAGAAGGCTTTCGCGCTACCGCTATCTTGCACCACCTGGTTCACCAGTACTCACTCTAGCTTGATTTTACTTACAACAAATTCCCCTTTTCGCGACCCACTGTAAGGAGAGAAAAGCAAGCACAATATAATTTCGTTAATGTTAATGATGAATGATTTTATTTTTAACCTAACTTATCCTAGTTGCTATTTACAAGATTGATTGTGGTTGTTGGCAATTGCCGCGAAGTTTTATAATTTTTGTCTAGTTTAATTTACTGAGAGTGTGTGGCTTGTGGTTTTGTTTTGATTCTATTTCTGCCCGTCTCAAACGTAATTAACACTGTTTTTGAGCACTATCGCGCTTTGCGAATGAAGCTACTCTTTATACTTTTTATAGAATAAACTGTGATCGCTTTGATCGTTAAGTTATGCTATGTAATGATTTTATTTAACTTTTCTCCGAACAAGCGCTTTGCTTGAATGAATTGAATTGATACGATGGTTGTGAGTCGACTAAGCGCTCTGCTTATGTCGCTCGGGTTGTTACTTGTGTGAGACAGCTGTAGACGCTCTGCTATCAGACTGAATGAGTTTGTCTAAGCTGCTGCTGTTTATATAGCCGGTCTGACGCCCCAGTGACGTCAGACTGGCTATCGAAGTTGACAATTCGTACCCATCACTCGTTAGATGGCGTTGATCTTTACCGGGGTGGGGTCTAAAAGTTGGAAGTGTTACAATATATATATAT
>OZ001260.1:12326133-12328633 GCA_963924015.1 Macrophya annulata
TGAAAATTAAAATAGTTGATTTTTTTGAATCGGTCCAATATATACCGGGTCTAAACGTGGATGAGACCCATAGGGCGCCCAATTATATGCAATTTGTGGTGCAAATACGCTCTGTGCCATGAAAAATTACAACAATCGGAACTCGTACTTGTACCATGAATTGCATATAATTGGGCGCTCTATGGGTCTCACCCACGTTTAAACCCGGTATATATATATATATATATATATATATATATATATATATATATATATATATATATATATATATATATATATATATATATATATATATATATATATATATATATATATATATATATATATATATATATATATATATATATATATATATATATATATACATATATACAACATATATACACACATATATACACACATATATACACACATATATACACACATGTATACACACATGTATACACACATGTATACACACATGTATACACACATGTATACACACATGTATACACACATGTATACACACATGTATACACACATGTATACACACATGTATGCACACATGTATGCACACATGTATGCACACATGTATGCACACATGTATGCACACATGTATGCACACATGTATGCACACATGTATGCACACATGTATGCACACATGTATGCACACATGTATGCACACATGTATGCACACATGTATGCACACATGTATGCACACATGTATGCACACATACGTACACACATACGTACACACATACGTACACACATACGTACACACATACGTACACACATACGTACACACATACGTACACACATACGTACACACATACGTACACACATACGTACACACATACGTACACACATACGTACACACATACGTACACACATACGTACACACATACGTACACACATACGTACACACATACGTACACACATACGTACATACATACGTACATATATATATATATATATATATATATATATATATATATATATATATATATATATATATATATATATATATATATATATATATATATATATATATGTGTATGTGTATGTGTATGTGTATGTGTATGTGTATGTGTATGTGTATGTGTATGTGTATGTGTATGTGTATGTGTATGTGTATGTGTATGTGTATGTGTATGTGTATGTGTATGTGTATGTGTATGTGTATGTGTATGTGTATGTGTATGTGTATGTGTATGTGTATGTGTATGTGTATGTGTATGTGTATGTGTATGTGTATGTGTATGTGTATGTGTATGTGTATGTGTATGTGTATGTGTATGTGTATGTGTATGTGTATGTGTATGTGTATGTGTATGTGTATGTGTATGTGTATGTGTATGTGTATGTGTATGTGTATGTGTATGTGTATGTGTATGTGTATGTGTATGTGTATGTGTATGTGTATGTGTATGTGTATGTGTATGTGTATGTGTATGTGTATGTGTATGTGTATGTGTATGTGTATGTGTATGTGTATGTGTATGTGTATGTGTATGTGTATGTGTATGTGTATGTGTATGTGTATGTGTATGTGTATGTGTATGTGTATGTGTATGTGTATGTGTATGTGTATGTGTATGTGTATGTGTATGTGTATGTGTATGTGTATGTGTATGTGTATGTGTATGTGTATGTGTATGTGTATGTGTATGTGTATGTGTATGTGTATGTGTATGTGTATGTGTATGTGTATGTGTATGTGTATGTGTATGTGTATGTGTATGTGTATGTGTATGTGTATGTGTATGTGTATGTGTATGTGTATGTGTATGTGTATGTGTATGTGTATGTGTATGTGTATGTGTATGTGTATGTGTATGTGTATGTGTATGTGTATGTGTATGTGTATGTGTATGTGTATGTGTATGTGTATGTGTATGTGTATGTGTATGTGTATGTGTATGTGTATGTGTATGTGTATGTGTATGTGTATGTGTATGTGTATGTGTATGTGTATGTATGTGTATGTATGTGTATGTATGTGTATGTATGTGTATGTATGTGTATGTATGTGTATGTATGTGTATGTATGTGTATGTATTAGGGTGGTTCAAAAAAAATTTTGAATTTTTTTTTTCAACTCTTACCCTCCCAAATGTTTGTGTCCGATGAGAAAATAATCCTCACGAAAGAGGAGCGCTGTAGCTCAACTCTAAAAGGTCGCTATTTTCATTTTAGTTTCCCATTCATTTAACATGGGAATTTTTGTTTTTTCATTCAAATTGAAATTACACCTAATCATTCGGATTTTTTGCAAATAACCATTGTATATTCAGAAAGCTGACTCTTCGAGCTTTTCAAAACTCTATAATAACGCATTATTATCATCAGTAGAAGACGAGTTACAGCCATCTGAAAATTACTAAATTTCTGACTACGGAGCAATTGTTCATATTAATTTTTTTTTAATCATTTATTATAAGTTTCATCGTAATCAGTAGTTACGAGTACTTTTTAATGATTCAAAAGTTTTCAAAATTGTCGATGAAACATCCTCTAGATG
>OZ001260.1:12333633-12403633 GCA_963924015.1 Macrophya annulata
CAATGCCTTATCCACCTGCTCATGAGTAGAAGTCCTTACACGTTTGCATTTCAAAACATTGGCATTAAACAGCGGCTCGAACTTATCTTTGTTTTTCTTTTATGTGGATATTGTAGAATGAGATACGCCAAACTCCTTTGCGAGGGTTGCATTTGATTCACCTGCTTCTAATCGGTGTAATATTGCATTTTTTTCTTCAATTGTAAAACACTTTTGCTTCACAGAACTCATTTTGTCGAGCTTTATGAACTTGCCATAACAGACTTGTCATACACTAACTGTGATTTACGCGCGCCAATCAGGAGAGGTGAAGTGCGCGGGGCGGTTTGAAGTTGGGGCGCCGAGGTATTGGTGCGTAGGTTTGTAAATAGTTGTGTAAACAAAGCGTTGCGCGTCGTTTTAACCGGACGTATTATCATAAATAATGGTCGCTATAAGCAGTTGGTCGCTTAAACCGGAGTCGCACTGAACAGTTATATTTTCTCAGTACCTAACTGTGAAACCTAACTTGAGTAAACATTATCGTCGCTAAAATCGGTTAGTCGTTATAAGCGAAGTCGTTATAAGCAAAGTCGTTATATATGAATTCTACTGTGTATATATACCGTGAGGTTATGAGGAAAGAAAACACAGGATGCAGGCAACCCAATAGTCAAATATCCGAAGATTTCCGAAATCATTGTATCCGCAAATAATAACATGGGACGGAAACCCCCACCATGTGGTTGAAATGACAAATACAGTGTCTTCGGAAATCCTCGGGGATTCGACTATTGGGTTGCCTGCATCCTGTGTTTCCTTTCCTCATAATCTCACGATATATATATATATATATATATATATATATATATATATATATATATATATATATATATATATATATATATATATATATATATATATATATATATATATATATATATATATATATATATATATATATATATATATATATATATATATATATATATATATATATATATATATATATATATATATACCGTGAGGTTATAGGGAAGGGAATCACAGGATGCAGGCAACCCAACAGTCAAAATTTCCGAAGATTGCCGAAGGTGCAGAGTATTTGATATTCAGAGGAAATGAAAGTCGATCTAGCCATCTAGCGGATTTCTCAACGTACTTCACACATAGTACATAATCATGAACGTGTATGTATGGATGTTTGTATCCATGTGTGTAGTATGGTGAGAAATCCGCTAGATGGCTAGATCGACGACTAAACTGTCCGGTTGATAGGTTAATAAAAATTGGCAGAGTGAAGTTGAAGATTCTGATCGGAATAAAGTTATTATGCAAGATTCATCAATATTAATTTGTGAAAAAGTTGCAACAGTTATTTAATAAATTATAGCCGGTTTGAACAACAACGAATAACTTTTATTTGTAAATTAAATTCTATTCACTAAAAACAGAAAACTATTTAACATTAAATTTTCGACTTTTATTCGACGAATTAAGATATTTTACGAATGAAATCCATTTGTCGTTGGTGAAACCGGCCATAATTCATTCATTAACTGTTGCAACTTTTCTACAAATTAATATTGATTAATCTTGCTAATTAACGTTATTCCGATCAGATTCTTCAAGTTCACTATAATAATTATTTTTAACCCAACAATCTAACAGTTGAGTCGTCTGCTAACAGAAATTTTCGCGTCCCCCTTCCATTAATGACAATGCCCTGCCTTCGGCAATCTTCGGAAATTTGACTGTTGGGTTGCCTGCATCCTGTGATTCCCTTCCCTATAACCGCACGGTATATATATATATATATATATATATATATATATATATATATATATATATATATATATATATATATATATATATATATATATATATATATATATATATATATATATATATATATATATATATATATATATATATATATATATATATATATTTCATAGTGAAAATAATGAGATTGGAAAATGGTATTTAGGTTAAGGTTTGTATTTTATTGTCTGAATAAAGACGTTGAAAAACAATTTCTTCCAATTAGTGTACTTCATATTCTAATAGAATAAGAATGAGAATAAGTATGCAGGCACGAATGCCTGCAGATTTTTCAAGAGATAGAGATTTTTATCTTTTTGAGCGGAACTTTCTCTCGCGGGGAATTATTTACAACCATAAACCTGCGATATTGTTTCTATATAAATTTCTATAAAAATAACTATGGGAATGTGTACAGATTTTCTGTTTGGACTATATAGTTTTTTGTACATAACAACATGCAGATAATTATGCGAGAATTGATATGCGCAATAGTCTTTCGAAGTTTCCTCTTTCATCCTGCTTTAACACACTGCACCTTCGCTTCAAATATGTAAGCCAATAAAGACACTAGCAAATCTTCAATTAAGATTCACAAAATATAACGATTCTCTACAAGACCACCTGCAGGTAATTATACGCAAATTTTGTAAAAACTTCTATTATAATGTCTGTAGAAACATATGGAGATTGTCCCATCGAAATCTGTAGGTCTTTCTGTAGTACCACCTGCAGAAATTTATAGTCACAGATCGATATCCGTGCCAATTTCTCTGAGGATTTCTACAAAAGTTTCTATAGAAATATCTATACCACTGTTTACGAAATTTGCACTACGGAATCCTTGGCTATTTCTACAGAATCACCAGCAAGTAATTATATGCGAGGATCGACATATAATAAATAATTTCTGTAAAAACATCTATAGGTAGTTGTATAGGCACCTACGAAGATTTCTTCCCCAAAATCTATAGGTTTTCTACAGGATCACCTGCACGAAATTATTGTCACGGATAAATATACGGGAGAATTGCTGTAGAAATTTTTGTAGCGACGTCGATAGACTTTTCAGTTTGTCATCTATTGATACTTCTACAGAACCACCTGTAGGTTATCATATGCAAGAATCGACATGCGCGAGATTTCTATAGGAATTTCTATTCAAATTCCTACAGAAATTTCTACAGGTGTTTCTGTGGGAACGTATGTAGATTCTTTCCTCGAAATCTATAGGTCGCTCCACAGGATAACCTGCAGAAGATTATTGGCACGGATGGATATGAATTCCTGTAAGAATTTTTATAGAAACACCTACAGGTCATTTCTTTACCTAAGGACAGATGGTCCTCTCTACAGGCCGATTCACAGCGCGATCTATTAATATGTCCGAATTTTTTATAAAACTGCCAACAGAACACTTCACAGCCGGGCTGTAAGACATCCTAAAATATTTCTGCAGGCATCTCAGTAGCTAATCCTACAGAGTAGTCTACAGTGTTTTCTGTGAAAATTTCCGGACGCGTGTTTGAATATTTTCTATGGACCGATGAATAGCATTCTCTATAGAAAGATGTGTTGATATTTTTGTAGATCCGACTGCAAATCTTTTTCGTGAGGGATATCCCCTCACGTACTGCCTTTTTACGGCCTTTCGCAGTTGGAGGTAGCAATTTCAGGAGGCTTATATGTGCTCGCGTTACCTCATCCCAATCTGTAAATTATTCATATAACATGGGACGATCTATATTGACAGTTTATTACAACACAAAATTCACTTTGGAAAATGTTACGGTTGGTCTAATTCTGTATCGGTCTCAAAGTGAATCTCACACCTGATCAGAGCCCAATCAATATACTCTGGATACTATACAGAATTATAAAAAAAGAACTAAAAGTCAACCCTTCTCAAGACATGTTGAAAGCTAACCACTAGCATAATGCCAGTACTTGAATTGATGGTTGAGAATATAACACTGATCACGATTTATGAGATACTAACCTGCTTCTGTAGAAGTGACAGGTGCACTGAAGTTTGCGCTTAAATGTGTTTCAGCGACCTTTAAAATAGCAGCGGTACAAAAATTATTAAGCTTCACATTCGGGTACATCAACGTGAAAACAACATTTATCTGTGAAAGATAATTTTACCTATCATTCTATTTCATTTGCATATTATAATATACTATTATATAATATATATATACCAACCAAATATGGTGTGTCCAAAAATCTAGGCTACAACAGAATTATTTTTTCTGGATCTGCTCTTCTTAAGTGGAATGTACTTCTCAATTTGTGTTCTCTGTGTTTTTGGGCACGCATTTTATAGGAAATCCAACTGTTCTTTCGCTTCTGCTTCATCCACGGGAGGTACTGCGTCAGTAATAGGGGGGGGGGGGGGGTTGACGTCGGTAACTTTGGGAATTTTTTTTCTCATATCATCCTTATCAACAAGTCTTCGGTTCAAAGTACGGAGCCTCCATGCAATATAACCAGTTCTGGTTTCTGGGTTGAAAAATGCTTCCTGTCAAATTAGACGAATATTTTTCAATATAGCTACGACAGGAAGATATTTCTAATGCATGAATCACAGTGGCAAGAACGAGTAGACAAAATTATTTCTTACGTAGCCCCTGGTAGATCCCGGATCTTTTAATTTGGGAAACAACTCAATAATTGCCTTGGCATAGGCAGTCTTTTGTTCTGTAAATGGATGGTATCCAAATTTTTGTATCATCAAGTTTACTACTAAATTAACAAGTTTCCTCCGAGTATTTGCACTTAGGCTTTGACTATTATTGTATTCTTCTGTAATGTCTATCCCCCCAGGCGATGACTGCATTCCTTCCAGAATATTCTGAAATAAAATTTCATTTTTCATTAGCAAGCACTGAACTCACACGATTTTGAAGAAAAATTCCATAACTTTCCAACGACATTACTGCCTGAACATAGTTGAAGAGAATGGACTGTAAAAATAATTTCATCTTCCCTACACTAAACAAAACAATTCCCAAGGCTAATAATGAAATGGACTGACATTTACTTGACTTCCCTCACCACTTCTGAGAATTTTACACATTTCACCTACTGATCAATGACATTTTTACATATTTGTAAGTATTAATCAAATTACCAAATTGTTGAGCTTTCGTTTTTTCGCTGCAATTGAAACGTTTGAATCATTGGTAATATCAGTAAGTGTGCTGACGTTCGATATTGAAACCGTATCTGTTCCATCTGTTGAGAAGGATGCACTTGTTTTATATTCAGTTGTTTAGTAGCTAGCAATAAAAAATTTATTGACATTTAGCATGAAATATCACACCTGAACATGCTTCTGCGCTTCACACAGTTGTATGGAAAACTATAGTATTTGGAAAGCAATTGAATAGTTCAGCGTCGATTAAAGCACCGTCTTCATCCTTGACAATGATTTCCTCGGGGTCTTCAATTTTGCAATTTAATTTTACTGAAATGGATGTAATAATAGCATTAGTACCGATATCTAAGACGTGATAATATATTTAAAAATTGTAGGCATTTACATGTATGGTCAATTATCCAATTCAGTACCATTGTATGTAACCTATATATGGCCCTATGAATTTATAGTGAAATTTGTTAATTACCAAACAGATATTATTGAATTATTAATTAGATGGATGGAGTCAAATATGTAATAAATATTTACTATAGTTCCACTATAGTTACACTACTAAAAACTAGACAGTAACACATAATCTATGTGACACCAGAATATGTAACTGAAAATGGCATCATATAATTATGTTTTTGTTCATTCCTAAGGGTGTTTGTTGAACATTTCTATCAACACTTTCATGTGTTAGCTGATAGTGTTTTTGATTGGGATATTAAGGTTATATCGCAAATCGAGAAAGATTCGACATCATGATTGAAACTTTTACTCACCTCGAAACTATTTTTAAATTTATAAGAACACCCTTTTACTATTCGAAACACACTCATTTAATTAATAGTACATGCAAATCTATCCCGCACAACTTACCCGACTCGACGCGAGTACAGAACTAACTATCCTGAGCAAAGTTAGTGCATATTTTGAACATGCTTGAGCCTGCTCGTTGCTAACACCAAACAAAGATACTGCTGCCGCAGTGACACCGTATAGGATTGAATTCAAATTCAACGGCTTCTGCACATCAGAGTGGTGTTGACTCGGCGACGCAAAACATAAAATTAAGGGAGGACCAGTCGGCATGGTAGGAAGTCGGTTACACCGCTGCGCGTGTTTTTTGACACCGCACCGAGTACAATTACCAAAGAATGGGTTCAACTCTATGAAATAAATGCGATTTCAATTCGGCCTAGTTGATAGCGAGTTCTTGAATCTTTACCGATTTTTCACGAAAACGTACCAAAACATTGTTAATCATTAGAAAATTCAGGCTCTCGGTATTTTAAAAAATTAACATTTTCGTGTATGAATCTGAAAGCAGAGTTGTTGTTGTTGATCCTTGGGCCATCGGAGCACAGCAAACGCTGTTCATTCCAACCAATTTACATGTCTACGCGACATTTCTATTCTACGGGGGATGCAATTGAATTACTTGCTATCATTTCACTCTTTTTTATACCTGCCAACTCTGGGAGATGTGTCAACACTATCAATGAATAAAAGTAGCCGAGGACGGTGTAAAGTCGAAATTCTTTGATCAGTTAACAATATAAATAGCATAGAAACGGTGTTGCTCTGACCTTATACACCAACTGTCATTTAGTGTAACACCAAACTGATTTTACACCAGCAGTACTACTCGTTTTGTATGCTGTTAACCCAAAATTGTGTGGCTTACGCATAAAACGTGGGTACCGGTGTTAAACTGCGTTAAATTTTTACGAAATCGCACTGAACACCAAGTTATAGTGTACGTAGTTAAACATTACATGCGATTCGTGTTGATAATAACACCCCACGCCTTAACCACTAACACTGTACCAGATTAACACGGCTCATTTTTTACAGTGTATTATAGCAACACAAACAAGATTAATATCGTCAGTATTAAACATATAAGGAACTTTCATGACGCGAGGCTCAATACAATCACGCATATACTCAGGTAATACTTATACATATAAAACAGGCATAACAGAATTTTAATTATACAGTAATCTTTTACAATGTGTTTCTTGTGTAACATAAAAAGTATCATGGACACAAATAAGTAATAATATAAAAAAATTAAATTTATGATAATCAATAGATATTCATTATTATTAAACATGAACTCACTCTCAAGTTTAAGTATACGCATGATGCATAATCAATTGAAGTCTGACCTGTATTTGTGATCAGCTATATTTCAAACTTATGATAACGGAACTAAGAGCTGAAAGAATAACATGAAATTGTTTGGAATACATATTTACGTATGTACCTATATGTCAAACTTTAAATAATGGACATCAAGTTAAAAAGATAAAAATAAGATTATCCTAGTTATTCATTTCATATTCATGAAAAACATTCAAACTAACGCGTATAGGAATGTAAGACTCGCAATCGATTCGAGTTGTATTCAGGATCATAGTTTACGTCATAAACTCAAAATAATGGAACATACAGCTTGTCATAAGAAAAAACATTTATGCTTGTCAAATCATATTTTAAGATGCTATCTATCGACAGAAATTCATAAGATTTAGTGACTTTCACATGATACGTTTTTAGTTGGTCATTCTGCCCCAATGTTTCAAAAATCTTAACGATGATGGCAAAATGTTGTTTTTTCATTTCTTTTATCATACACTTTTTTTTGCAAAATACGTTAGTGACAGTAGCAAAAACAGGGAACTCTTCATGACGCAAGAATGCAGCAGTGCCCGTCTGATATAATTTGCTGTTAATACTAACACACTTGATTTGACTGTATTCTGAGGTTATTATGGACTTACTGGCATTGGCGGTAAAGGGTATTTCCTTATCCGCACCTTCCTTAAAATTTTTGAATTTGATAAGATCTTCGAAAAAATTATTAGTTACAAATTGATGGCTTAACTGAAGTTGACTTTTACATGCTAAAGTGAAACACATTTTTACGATTATAGGTAGCCTCAGTTTAGCCTCGGAACGCATTGCCCATAGATTATGCAATGGCCCAATTGTTTTCACAATACGTGGGTAATGAATCATGTTATGGTGCTTTGGTTTGAGGCAATTCCCAAACAGCTCTGTGTAAAGAAGATGATGTTCTTCAACTAACGAGGCCAATAAATCGCATAAGTCATGCGAAACAGAGGCTTGTAAACATATAACTAAAATATGACGTAGTAATTTATACAGCTCCCGGTGTCTGTTACCTTCTGGAATTAAATTGCGAAAAATAAGGCCTGCGTAAAGTATGAAAGATAACATCTCGGCAGCTGACATTTTCAGATGCCCTTTTTTTAAGTGTCCCGTCGAGATCATTGGCGGTTGATTACGGCCAATAGGGTAGTTGAAGTATTTCAATTTAAAATTTAATGAATCTAAAGAAAATAATTTTTCAATATAAGCTAACTGTTTTAATACAGGACCCATGTCATAGGCTCCTACACCCCCTAAGATGTCGTGCATCATATCGGCGCAAAAATTTTCTGCTGCATGAAAATCTTCAACTTGGTTGGACACAGAGATTTTATATATTCCTGTCCTGCGAAAGTCATTTAATGAGACGTCTGTCTGATAATTGGAAATGTTCCTAATGTAACTCATGCTTTCAATAGATAGTGGAATCCAGTTTAGTGATTTTACAGAAACGACAACAATAGTTCACGTTAAAATTTTCAACGTAACTCAAAATACCATTCAAACCGAGATTGTCCCCAATGATCATTGCTAACTTAAAGATGATCGTGTAAGTTTCTTCACCGATATCTAATTGGATGCCATCTGTACCTAAATGATTCAACTCTTGTATAATGCGGGCATAAATTTTGTCTTTGCTAAAAACTCTTGCGTATCCACTATGATATATTTGAAATAAAAAAATACTACTCAATCGCGATGAATACTCTGGTGGAATGCATGGTATGGAAAGAGATACTCCCGACATTTTATAAATCGTTGAATGGGACCCAAGAGGATTTTAAACTCATCCTCACCCTGTTTTAAGCTCATCCTCGTACAAGAAGATTGGCAGAACAAGCGTACTTTGTTACATTTTCAGGTTTTCTGGTATTTTTTTTTTCAAAAAATGATGTTTGTATGATATTTGATATATGATCTCCACGTTCTGATTTTAAAAGCGCTAGATATTTTCCAACTGTATCGAAGACATCAGGTATTTCGAAGAACGTTTTCAACACTGCTCGCATCGGTACGAACTGGCCTGTAAACTTCTTATTTTCTAACAATCCTAAGCTGTTCCTATCTTCGTGGTATCCAAAGATTATGCTCTCAGGTTTGATATAATAATCGTAGTCCAGTCATTATATACATTTGGATATGCAAGTGAACCGAGAAAGCTGATTTTTGGATATTGTATGGAAGGGGCTTATAAAAGCTCAACTTCAAATTGTCGACCAAGATTTCCTATGTGCATTCGCCGCCATCTTGAAAAAAGGGTAAATTTTGTTTTTTTGCAATAACTCGGCTCCCCGTCGAGATACGAAAATTGGGATAGGGTACTTTTTTCTTGCTTTTTTTACGTTTCACAATTTAGGTCATATACATTTTTCACCTACCGTTCATCGTTGTTGAGATATCGAACAAGAAAGTCAAAAATCCAGGTAGTGAAACTTGCTTTTTGCGGTTTTCTTCTTTCCCGTGATAGATATCGAAAAAATGTTTATTATCAAACTTGTAGAGCATGTTAATACCTGCGATGTCATTATTTTTTTTTTTTTTTTAGGTAAAAATTACGACTTCTAGCGCGCCGTAAAGTCGCTAAGTCCGTGCGCAGTTTCGATTTCGTAGCTCGCACGGTTGTATTCATATGTTATAACGGATTAACGGTTGTTGAGGGAATTATTGAGGTACAATATATGTAAAGAGGGGGTCTTTCCTGTAAATCTTCCCGCGCTCTATAAAGCGCCGGTATAGTAGAGAAAGGACTGGAACAATGAGAGATGGGGGTCGCCATGATGACTGGAGGAATGACACGTGCAATTAACAAAATCGGGTTGGGGTGCTAATAAAGTCACCAATAAAATTATTTGTGTTAAAGAGTCGACATTGGGAATTGTAAGCATTGAATGTCGTTTCTTTTACAGGTGAGGTTTTTGTAATGGACTAGATTTAAGCACACATGATGGTAAACGGATAAAAAACAATAAATCAATATTCTTTTACAGAGAAACTCAATCGTGTTTTTTTCCACTTATGTCGATCGAACCCAAATAAAATAAAATAATCTTATAAAACGACATTCTTGTCTTTGAAGATGGAAAAACTACGATTTGAAGTAATTGCTCAAGCCAAAAAAGGTGATGAAAAATCAACAATCCTGAACATAACCTCAATCACTACACCAACTGGTGAGATTTTTGAAATAACTGTGGATCTACAAGACGCTAATCTTCACACAACATTAATACAAACAGAAATATTTAAAAAAGTGAGAAATTCAATAAAAAAAAGACATCAAAAAAGAAATGTTTGGGTTATATTAGATAGTAATTTGAAAGATACGTATGTAGATGAAGGTGGAAATATTCAATTTGCAAACTGCATTTTAGAAGAAAGATATACAGACTCACAGACTACACAAGACCAAGTAAGCCATGGCCTTTCGAAAGATGATCTGCAGGAAATTATAGATAATATTACTAGAATGAAACAAGAGGGCCAAAGCAAAAACATAAACAAGTTAGCTGAGAAATTTGTGCTTGGAATACTAGGCAAAACTAGGAATACAGATCCAAACAAAAATATGTCAAAAACTCCAAAAGATAAGCAGAAAACAATCAAGACAGCTTGTAGAATATGTGAAGGTTTAGGAAAAAAAAACAGATACCATGCAGAGGATGAATGCTGGTACAATAAAAATAAAGATAACAAAGTAAAAGTTGTGAACAACTCCCAACTTGAAGTAGAACTAGAAAATGAAGATCAAAAAAACGAGTAGTGCCGCCATTAATTAAAATAAAACTAGTATTGAATAAAAAAATTGAAATCCTAGGAGTCTATGACTCAGGTTCAAATGTCTCCCTAATAAATTCAAGATTATTGAAGACAAATTATAATAACAATACTAGATCAAACAATGCGAATCTGAAAACGATTAATGGCGTAAAACAGTCGAAAGGTTTAGTATCTTTAGATGTCAAAATCTTCAACATAGAAAAAAAAAATTGAAGTCTTCGTAATAGACAACAAAAACTTTGACTACGATTTCCTAATTGGTCTAGATTGTATCAACAGTTTTAGACTGGTACAAGACGAAAATTTAAATATCAGTCAAAGTATCTCAACAAAAGAAAATAAATATTTGGTTAACTTTAATGAAAATATTGAAACAGAGAATTTCAAGATTCAAGTTAATCATTTGAATTACAACCAAAAAGCAGAAATAGATGACTTCATAAATCAAAATAAACAAATCTTCGCGATAGATAAATACGATGTTGGAACCGTGTCAGATTATGAGGCGCATATCGATCTATTAGAAGAAAAGTACTGCAGTAAGCGACCATAACGTTGCTCAGTTGAGGACAGAAGAGAAATTGAACAACAGTTTCCAAGCTATTGGATAAAAAACTCATTGAGGAATCCTACAGTCCGTTTGCAGCACCGGTAACGTTGGCGTTTAAGAAAGATGAAAACAAAAAGTCAAGACTGTGTATAGACTTCCGAGACTTAAACAAGCTAGTAGTTCCACAGTCACAACCATTTCCACTTATCGAGGATTTGACGGACAAAACAAGAAACTGTAAGTTTTTCTCAACACTAGATATTAACTCAGCATTTTGGTCTATACCCCTGCGAGTTTCGGACAGAAAAAAGACTGCATTCGTCACTCAAGAAGGACATTTCCAATGGACCTGTTTACCATTCGGATTAAAAACATCTTCAGCGATTTTTCAAAGGATCATGAGCAATATAGTGCGAAAACACAAACTGACAGATTTTACGGTAGCTTATATCGATGACATTTTGATTTTTTCAGAGACATTATCGGAACATATACAACACTTGAACAAATTGTTTCAAGCCATAAAAGCAGAAGGATTCAGACTGAAATTTACAAAATGCAAATTCGCATCCGATTCTGTAAAATGTTTAGGTCACGTAATCCAAAATTATTCGGTTAGACCGATAAATGACAATTTAGTCTCAATAAGGAATTTCCCTGTGCCTGAGACACAAAAAAATGTGAGGCAATTCCTAGGTAAGATAAACTTTTATCACAAATACGTGGATAAAATAGCCATAATTTTGGATCCTCTACATAAACTCTTGAGAAAAAACCAAACATTTATCTGGACAAAAGAGTGCCAATTATCATTTGATATTCTAAAAGACATATTATGTTCACAACCAGTACTGGCAATATTCGACCCAAACTTACCAATAAGAATATACACAGATGCAAGTTTGCTAGGAGTTGCTGGAGTATTAAAACAACCTCAAGAAGACGGTCTGGAAAAACCAATCGCATACTTCTCAAAAAAGTTGAATGAAGTACAAAAAAGAAGGAAGGCAATCTACCTGGAATGTTTGGCAATCAAGGAATGTGTGAAGTTTTGGCAATACAGATTAATAGGTAAAAAATTCACAGTTTTTACAGATCACCGGCCGCTGGAAAATATGAACATAAAATCAAGAACGGATGAAGAACTTGGGGATTTGACATATTATTTGTCGCACTTTGACCTTGAGATCTAGTATGCCCCAGGCAAGAATAACTTAGAAGCTGACTACCTCAGTAGAAACCCGGTACTGGGACCAGAAGAAAACTCTGAAGAAAAACTAAAGGTAGTAAATCTAATAAGTATAAAAGAAATTTTAGAAGACCAAAGTAAAAACGTTGATTTACAAAAAAAAAAAATAATTTTAAAAAATAAACAAGATGTCTATTTCAAGACAGTTCAAAAAAAAGATAAGATCATCTTATCAGAAGAATTTAGTACAAAGTTTATAGAAAATATACATAAAGACTTATGCCACATAGGAATACAACAAATGCAAAGAATGATTGGACCGCACTACACGGCCAAAAATCTGACACAAAACATAAAAAATGTGTGTAAAAATTGTATAGTATGTATAAAAAATAAAACAAGAAATCAAAAGAAATATGGACTAATGTCACATTTGGGCCCAGCCACAAAACCATTTGAAATTATGTCCATCGACACAATAGGCGGTTTTGGAGGGTCCAGGTCTACAAAAAAATACTTGCACTTGGTGGTGGATCACTTTACAAGATACGCATTTATCATAACTTCGAAAACTCAGAGTGCACCTGACTTCATCAAACTGGTAAAAAACATCACAAATACAGAAGAAATCAAAACAATCCTAGCAGACCAATATCCGGGTATCAACTCGAAAGAATTCAAAGAGTTCTTGGATGAAAGGAACATAACACTGATTTTCACCGCTGTGAATTCTCCTTTCTCAAATGGGCTGAATGAGAGATTGAACCAGACATTAGTGAATAAAATTAGATGCAAGATTAACGAAAAAAACAAAAAAGCAGCTTGGACAACGATAGCTCAAGAATGTATAAAAAAATACAATGACACAGAACATACAGTGACAAAATATGCTCCTTTCTACTTAATGTATGGCACTGATGTTACAATGTTACCAAATGAACTAAAAACAAATAAATCAGAACAAAACTGGACTCAAGACAAACTAATTGCCCTTGAGAACACAAAAAAAAATCACGATTACAATAAAAAAGTCTACGATAAAAATCGTAAGGAATACAATTTCAAAGTTGATGACATGGTTTCCGTGGAGAATGGAAACAAACTGAACAGAAAAAAACTAAACGAACTCAAGACTGGACCATACAAAATTGTGAAGAAGTTATCAAACTCAATCTACCGAGTCAACACTGGACACAGAAAATCGGAGTCGAACCTGTTCCGTATTTCAAAATTGATTCCAGATCCGTCACTTGAAAAAGAAGATATCAATGATGGTTGATGTGTTTCTCTATTTAGAAAATACTTTGTCAATATTTTCTCCGTTAATAAGGGGGGATGTAAAGAGGGGGTCTTTCCTTTAAATCTTCCCGCGCTCTATAAAGCGCCGGTATAGTAGAGAAAGGACTGGAACAATGAGAGATGGGGGTCGCCATGATGACTGGAGGAATGACACGTGCAATTAACAAAATCGGGTTGGGGTGCTAATAAAGTCACCAATAAAATTATTTGTGTTAAAGAGTCGACATTGGGAATTGTAAGCATTGAATGTCGTTTCTTTTACATGTGAGGTTTTTGTAATGGACTAGATTTAAGCACACATGATGGTAAACGGATAAAAAACAATAAATCAATATTCTTTTACAGAGAAACTCAATCGTGTTTTTTTCCACTTATGTCGATCGAACCCAAATAAAATAAAATAATCTTATATATATATATAAATAAATCAGCTAAATCATAAATCACACACATGAAATTTACAATCCAAATACTTTTTTTTTGTGTTGTAAAAAATTACAATTAAAGGAGGTCCGTTTTTTTTTAATTATATTTTTCTGCGTTTCGGTGGTCCTGGTTGAAAGTGTTCCTCCTCGGAATACTCATCACGTTCTGGCGGTTCTTCAGCCACACGAGGTGATGCTTCGATAGTCGAATCATCATCATCATCATCGTCGTCGTCGTTAAGCAGAATGTCGACTTCGGCGACGTTGTTGCATGTTTGCCCACTGCAATTGAGGCAAATAATGGAGCAGGAAATCCCTGCTTTTCTGCACCCACAGGCAGCTTCACATTTCCTTTTGCATTTGCACGATATAAGCTTTAAAAGTTCAGGTGAAGCGGGTTCGGCTGTGCTTATAATTGGTTCAAGCCCATGATTTGTTCGTCGCCAACCCCATTCCTGAGGATCCTTGTAAAACCCGAGCCACGTTTGTACCTGCAGATACGTATGGAAATATGCTGGCGGACTGCGCTCTTCGTTGGTGGGAGTAGTGAGAGGTGGTTCAACTTATTTTTCGTCATTGACTTAGCGAAGCGGTGGAATCGCAATAAATTAATAGATTTATCCTGCTTATTACCGCCATATAGGGCGATGAGGAATTGTTCTCCAGTGGAAGTCAGAACCTCCGAATCGACTTTTTCCTGTTTGAATAATTCCACCGATGACCGTAGCTCCGAATGCTTTTCGAGAGTGTTGATGAATTTGGGTTTTCCAATATTGTAAAAAGACGATGTGGTATCGCATAAAGCATGAAGGAAAAGTATGTTATCAAGAACGGACTTATCATGCTTCAAACTAGTCGGAGAGTACAGTTTTACGGGTGTATTTCCTTTTGCTCGTTTCCGGAAGTATATATTTGCTTTGTCCTGCGCAAGTCCACTGATCAAAACCAAAAGATCGATGTCTTCGCCGAAGATTTCAACTGAGTCATAAATCGACGCTTCTTCAATTGCCGTGGTGACGATAAGAGTATCTGCGTCCTCAAATGCCTGCGCAACTTCCATTTCGGCTTTTGCAAAATAACGGCGAAGCATTTGTATAAAGTTTTCCTTATTTGTGTCTCTTGCAAGAAACTTTTCTTGGCTAACTTTTGGAGCTGTAGTTTCATCGAATGTAAATTCTGGCGATTGGTTCTTTCTTGAACGTCGTACTCTTTCCGAAGTTTTGGTTCCTGCGATACTCATGTCATTCGGATAACCGTCGAATATAATTGTAACATTCTCTCCAAAGTGTTGTTGCACGTACGTAACATATTTCTGGCAGATGAGGTCAAATGTTTCAATACGAACCCAAACAACTTTGTGCAGAAGAAAACCACCGTCAATTATGTGAAGATGTCTGTTACCAGGTTGTAAGTTTTCTTTTAAAGGTTCGAAAGCATTATATAACAACGACTTTGTTCCTTTCCGCATTCCTTCTTCGGTGAATAAAGACAATGGAAACGGAGCGAGCTCGTATGCCAGAAAATGTTTCATATCAGTCTCGGAGTTCTTTGCAATGCACATTCTTTGGAAAAGTAACAGTGGATTGATCGGAACTGGTGACGCGTCGATTTTAATGCTGGTATTTACTGCCGATATAGGAAGCACCTTATCCCTCCTTTTGAATGACAAGGACCCGAAGTTTGCTCCTATGATTTTAGTAATCATGTCGCAACCAATTTCGTATGCACGATGACAATTAATGTTCTGGTTTGCAACAACTCCTGTGCCGATAGACATCAATTCTTCATTTTCAGGAAAAGGATTATGACCTGCTAGCCACATGTCCAGTTTCTCAATGTCAGAATTGTCTCGAGAAATCCGCGAGGGTCTCATGTCGATGTGTTGTTCAGTTGTACAGCAAGATACCCCAGAGAAATTTTCAATTTGCTCACAAATGTTTTGAAGCTGAACCATGCCCAAAGTCCACGATGCTATTGTGCTGTCGAATCGTAAAGTAGCCACGTCTTGTGAATTTGATGTAATCTTCTGTGGGTATTTTTTCATGCAGACTTCGCATATCCTGTAGGTATAAATGAGCAGACTTCGCATACAGGAAATGCCCGCTAGCATGAAAAAAGGGAAGCATTTTTTGGATGGTATTGAGATGAAGTTCCCAATTACCGGATCTTTCTGCCTCTATGAAGTTCTTTACTAGGGAAACCATACGATGGTACTGTACCCATAGTTTCGCCGTAGGACCTCTGTTTTTGATGGCATCTAATTCTTTTGCAAATTTGTCACATACTCTTTTCACTTCGTTGTTTTCTGCGGCAGTCACTATGGTAGGCCGATTGAAAACATCTTCCGCGTAGTAATCAAGTTCATCACGTTCCTTTTCGACTAATTCTAGCGAGTCCAGTACAATTTTTGACAAAGCTGTGTCTGACAAAATGTGAGCGCGGACAGTTCGTGCATATGCATGACCGGAAAGAATTTTTTTGACACAATTTTCTGCATAAATCAATTTGAAAAGCTCTTCAATCCCACTACCCGACATGATCATACCAATTGCTCCCATAAACGACATCAATAGATGGAATCCACCGAGTCTCACTATGACGTTTTTCAAATCCGATGTTGGGTCAGCAGCTCCCACGATATCGCGAGCCTTCCAGTACAGCGGCTGATCAAATGTGACGAAGGGAGTTTTTTGATGGCAACGCTTGCAGTTCTTGACAGCTTCGAGAAGCGATGTGAGGATCGTGTCATAATCCGATGGTGGCGCATTGATAAACGGAAGGCAGATAACTCTTGAGCGATCGTATGGCATATTGGTTGTTACACTCTCCATAAAACCATTCCATCCTGGAATTCCGATGGAGCAACTCCATTTTCCGTAAAGCCAAATTAAATCTGGTATTGTTGGTACAATGTCGCTCGAAAGTTGACGAAGAGCTTCGGTATCGGCGACAGTTATAGACTGTAAGCCTGCCAATTTATGGTTACTGTAAGAGAGTACAGGAACCATGCCCAGTTGTGCAACTTCTGAAGCCGATTGAATTTCGACAATACGCGGAATTACAGTCTCACGCTGGATAGCTGTGTAGGGAGTCACGCAATGTATTCCTCCCATTGCGTGAAACGTCCCATGTCCGTCAAGGGTGTTTATGTTGAAGTCTGCATTGTCAAACACGAATTGACTAAACGCATTTTCCAAAATTTTACTCTCAGCTGGATGAATACATGAATTCTCGAAAATCATTATTTCTCGATACGGTGCACAGAATCCCATGGCCGATAAAATGTTGATGAGACTCTTTGAACCAAATTTTTTGTATAGGAAAGTTCCGACACCTATCTGGAGCGGAGAGAAAAATGAACGAGGACGCACAGCTGTTATTATTGCATGAGCTATCGCTGTACATTTTTTTTTCCACTGTTCCAATGCACCGCGTTTATCTTTTGTAATGGTTACAGAAAGGAAAACTTCCAAAGATTCAGGAACAACGGCCTCGACATCTTTTACGAATGCATCCGATGGTGGGTAATTGTTTTTATCGTAAACGACACCTCTAATGTCCTCGCGGATTATAGCAGCAGCTTCGCGAATAACTCTCAGTCTTTCTTCACGGGAGTCCTTCTTCTTTTCTTGGTACCATTTCTCCGACAGTATTTTGAAACCGGTATTTTGAAAACAAACCACGCAATCACGTCCTTGTTTCTCGTTAATCAGAATGTCATCTCCATACTTTATTTGTAATTGTTTTTTTACCGTTCTGATGTCAAGTACGAACTCTCCATTTATTTGGTTCATTAATTCTATCATAGAAAATTGACATTCTTCTGAATTTTCCTTGAGAAAAACGTAAATTCCCTCCATTGCCTCGTCTATTTTGTTCCCATTAGGTCGTCCTTTCTTAATCCACTCGTCAGATAGTGAGTGGTACACATGAGAAATGCATTCCCGATGGTATCGAGCTTCTACGGCGACGAGATCAGATACACGCTGAATACGTCCGACGATTAAACTGGCAAATTCATCGTCACGTCCAGACAGGTGCTGCAAAACTTTTTCTTTCATTAATGTTTCTTTCACCGAATGAATTTTTTTACGTCTAGATACCGGCAATTTTGATTGATCGCAGAATGCTTCTCCACAAAATAAACATTTATTTTCGAAATCAAAACCAGGTATGAGCTGGGGTTGTTCTTCGGGTTCTTCTAGATCTTCCGATCGTCTAGAGGCAAACGACGCTAGTCTTTCATTACCGTATTTTTTGTAGCACGCACTATGAACACTCACTGAATCGACACTTTGCAATATGCGTTAGTGCTCCTCACATCCTCTTTTTACGCTCGCCGTTAAGAGAGTCTAAACAGCTCTCTTTTTAGCCACATAAATATCTGTAATTAGAGGTTTTTTGCAAATAAAGCAATCACCCATTTTTACGATTTTTTACAATTACGTACGCTAGCTCTAAAGACTCGACACAACTAACTGGAATGCTACAAAAAAGCAATTTGTGGCGCGCCAGACGTTGTAATTTTTGTTTTAAAAAACAAATAAAATAATTACATTGTAGGTATTTACATGCTCTACAGGTTTGATAATATACATTGTATCAATGTCTATCCCGGGAAAGAAGAAAACAGCAAAAGACAAGTTTCACTACCTGAATTTTTGACTTTCTCGTTCGATATCTCAAAAACGATGAACGGTAGGTGAAAAATGTATATGACCTAAATTGTCAAACGTAAAAAAAGCAAGAAAAAAGTACCCTACCCCAATTTTAATATCTCGACGGGGAGCCGAGTTATTGCAAAAAACAAAACAAAAAACATTCTGCTTAACGACGATGATGATGCTGATGATTCGACTATCGAAGCATCACCTCGTGTGGCTGAAGAATCGCCAGAACTCGATGAGTATTCCGAGGAGGAACACTTTCAACCAGGACCACCGAAACGCAGAAAAATATGATTAAAAAAAAACGGACCTCCTTTAATTGTAATTTTTTACAACACAAAAAAAAAAGTATTTGGATTGTAAATTTCATGTGTGTGATTTATGATTTAGCTGATTTATTTATATATATTGTACCTCAATAATTCCCTCAACAACCGTTAATCCGTTATAACATATGAATACAACCGTGCGAGCTACGAAATCGAAACTGCGCACGGACTTAGCGACTTTACGGCGCGCTAGAAGTCGTAATTTTTACCTAAAAAAAAAAAAAAAATAATGACATCGCAGGTATTAACATGCTCTACAAGTTTGATAATAAACATTTTTTCGATATCTATCACGGGAAAGAAGAAAACCGCAAAAAACAAGTTTCACTACCTGAATTTTTGACTTTCTCGTTCGATATCTCAACAACGATGAACGGTAGGTGAAAAATATATATGACCTAAATTGTAAAACGTAAAAAAAGCAAGAAAAAAGTACCCCATCCCAATTTTCGTATCTCAGCGGGGAGCCGAGTTATTGCAAAAAAACAAAATTCAACCCTTTTTTCAAGATGGCGGAGAATGCACATAGGAAATCTTGGTCGACAATTTGAAGTTGAGCTTTTATAAGCCCCTCCCACACAATATCCAGAAACCAGCTTTCTCGGTTCACTTGCATTTCTAACCCGTTTTTTTATACGTAATGACTGGATTATCGCCAGAAGTGGGCACTTTGAGCCTTTCATATTCAGTATCTAAGTTGGTAAAAACAGATTGTAATTCTCCGAATTGTTGATGAATTTGTTTTTGAACAAGCCCCTCAGTAGATTGCAAAACTAGATTTTTCAAAGACATTACTGTTTCACAATTCATAAATTCATTGAACTTTTTGATAATGCGTTAAACTTGGCCTCGAGAGAGCGTTGAATCTGAATAAAAAGATGATACCATGTCTAAAACAAAAGCAGTTAAATCATGGTTCTGTGACTTTGGTAAAGGTATTATATTTTCATTCTCCTCAGAGATTCGATATGAACCCGGAATAGCTTTCAAAAATATTTGCTGATTGGTAGAATAATGCTCTTTCAATTGAATTGATTTAGATGAAACATTTTCACAGCTACTATTGTACGCTACACTGTTAAAAATTTTAGTAAAATTACTATTAATTTACTGAACACAATATGGGCAAAATTACAAATCAGTGGGTGCGAATTCAAATTACAATACAATTTGAGTAATTTTCTTAAACATGTGAAGAAACCTACTAAGAGGATTTGTAATTTTACAATTTTTGTGTATAAACTCTAAATGTATTGTAATTTCATGGAACTGTTTATTAGTTTTCATTAACAAGCTTATTAAATTTACAAAAATTTGTGGTATTTTGATTTACTAAATTTTTTTGTAAAATTACAAAAAAGTTTTGTAATTTGAATTACAATGAAGTCATAGGAAATTTAAAAATCTTTTTATTATTTTTACAAGTTTGACTGTAAAATTACACAATGCGTTGTAATTTCAAAGAATAATTCCATTTGTCTCTAGCCATGTGTAAATTTACCAAACAGGTTGTCAATTTTTTTCAACAAGCTTCTTAGATTTACAAACATTGTTTGTATTTTGATTTACTAAATTTTTTCGTAAACTTAAAAAAAAGTATTGTAATTCGAATTACAATAAAATCATTGGAAATTTAAAAATCTTTTTATTATTTTCACAAGTTTGACTGTAAAATTACACATTGCGTTGTAATTTCAAAGAATGATTCCGTTTGTCTCGAGCCATGTGTAATTTTACCAAACAGGTTGTCAATTTTTTTCAACAAGCTTCTCAGATTTACAAACATTGTTTGTATTTTGATTTACTATAGTTTTTTGTAAAATTACAAAATAATATTGTAATTTAAATTTTGATGAAATCATTAGACGTTTAAAAATCTTTTTCTTGTTTTTACAACTTTGAATGTGAAATTACACAGTGTTTCGTAATTTTATTAAAATATTTTGTTAGTCCCGCGCCAATCGTAATTTTACTGAACAGGTGGTCTGTTGCATTTATAAATCTATTTATTAATATTTTAAATTTGAAATTATTCTTGAAGTTTCAAATGAAATTTTTGAAGGGATGTAAGTTTTTATATTCATATAATAGAACGCTATATTTAATTCTTTTGCTCATGAAAATAAATGAAATCAAAGACTCTATTAGTTTTTCTTTCATTGATTATAAAAAATTCGCATTCTTCTTCCAGATTCATTTCTGTTATTTTCGGAAATGCGAATTTTTCATAATAAATGAAAGAGAAACTAGAGTCTTTGATTTTATTCAATTTATTAATAATTTTAATTATTTTTTACGATTATCTTTTAAATTTTTGAACTCAACTTGTATAGTTCAATGTGTTATGCATTTTTATATAAACCGTGATTCATAAAATTCAACCTGCTACGGTGACTTTAAGGTAAAACTTCATAGTAGATGAAAAGAAATTTGCCAGTTTGAACTTCGGATCGTATAATCTTTTTTTTTTTCTTCTTGTCAATCACTTGATGTCACTTTCTTCTTATAAATGAATTATTGTAATTTTTCACATCATAAATTTCTTTATATTCAACTAAAAAAAATATAATCTGTGACTTAATCATCTTTACTATAATAACGTTATTTATTTTCAATGATTTCAAATAAAATTTTTTACTTAACATATTGGTCAAAGTATTGTTAATTTTTTTTCCAATTCGAAGTTTTGAAAGGAGTTTTTATAGAACTTGTGATCTGATATACTTGAAAAGTTATGGTTGTTTTGAGACAACCCTTTTGCTGGGAGTCAAGGAAGTCACAATTTCAAACCTTACAAAGTTGTAGAATTTTTTTTTTATATTTATTTATTTATTTATTTATTCTGGTAATATAAATTCTATAGAGGTGTAGTAACACCTGTGCACAGAATCAGTAAATCAATAACAGTTTAGTTTATTTTAAATTAATTTTAAAATTTTCACTTCAAAATAAATTACTATCAAATATGGCTTTAATTCCCCGTGAGAATAATTACAATTATAATGATAATGATCATAATAATAACAATAACAATAACAATAATAATAATTATTATTATTATTTTTATTATAAATTATATTTTCAATAATATGATTTTTACAAATATAATTATTTAATAAAAATAATGTTGCGTAAAGAACGTAGGTTTTTTCGTTTTAAGCGCCATCAGTAATATATTTAAGTCTATGCGTATCGGCACGATCTTTTGTTTAGCCCTTCAGTACCCACGCTGTGAGATTTTTACTCGAGCGACACAACATTCAACTTACGGGCTGTCGCTGCAGTGCACGTGAGACACTAAAAATCACTTGAAGGGCTTGCTGTTGCCCGGTTGGATAGGTGCCGCCAACGCTAGACATTTCCCAAACACTCGCATCTTAGTTGAAAATTTATTATACAGTGACACTCGTGTTAGTGTTGAGTACAGTCGTACGCTGCGCACAAAAGTTGTAATCGTCGTTTAAATAATCATATTTATTTATATGTACCATTTATTATTAATTTATTCATACAGTTAGTTGAAAAGTAATAAAGGAAAGCAGAAGTTTAAGTCCAGTAAACAGTCTAGCGTGCAAGTTAGTGCGTGTTGGTCCTGACTCTTTTGTTTTCGCGGCATCCTCCTCAGTTATTTTACGGTAACACCGACTGAAGTCTTCTGTTTCGTCACCAAAACTGATACATATATTTAGTATCGTATAGAACGTTGCTGAATTAAGTTGTGTGTTACGAGTTGTGTGAAACGAAATTATTTAAAATAATATTATCTTTACACAATTACTATTACAAGCACTATTCACAATTCGATTACTCAGATTGTTGATGAAAAAAATAAAAAGTTGCAACCGAGTGTGAAAATTGGAAAAAAAAAAAAACTTCTACACTACAAGTGTTTCGTGCTTAATAATCCGGACTAAAAGCAGTTTATCCGGTAAGTAATTAAATAATGATACTTATATCCATATTTTTCTACATCTTAATCTATATAGTATACGAAAATTTGTCTTTTCATTGACTTCTTATCTGATATACCGATAACTATCTTTATTTATTGACAAATCCACTTTTATGATTTTACGTTAATAGTTACAATTTTTACTTATAAAATTACAGATGACTTTGAATCGTTTGTTCATTAATGATTGAAAAATTATTCCACGTTTTTTATATTTATATCCACACACTAAGCTTAGATTTAATGGACCTGAAGATCCAAACGTTGCCGCAACTATTTTTTCAAGCAATATTCTATGTTAATAGCCAGAAAATTTTTTTTTTGAGGGTGTTACGGTGGTCAGAGGATCTTGCGCTTTATTCTGCCCATTTCTAGGAATCCAAGAAATATTTTAAAGAAAGTCAACGGGGTCAACGTACATTTTTTATATTTTCATGCACAAATCGATGTCGATGATCACAAAATAATTTTTTAAAAGCGTTCCGGTGGTCGGAGGGCGCTGGCCTTTTTTTAAGCACATTTTTTGAATTTTTACTGAGTGTTTAAAAAAAAATTCAGCGAAGTCAACGCTTATTTACTATTATTTTTAAACACAAGTCTATATCGATACTGATTTAAATTCCGTTGTAATTGATTAATAGTTTTATTTTTTTAATTTTATTTTAAGAATTCGTTGCGGCAACGTTCGGATCTTTAGATCAATTAGATTTTTATGATATGAATTGAAGAATCATTTATTAAAATATTTCAAGTTTGAAAACCCGAAAATACAAAACAAATATTAAAATGTAATTATATTATAATGAGAAAAAGTTTTTGAATGAGAATTCTTCATCGAATTTTTACTAATATTTATTGAACTAAACGTAAACGAACGTGATACTCTATTAACGATTATTTGACTGTTCTTTAGTTTCTTTTAAAAAATAACTTTTCACATAAAATTGTATTTTCTAGAAATGAAACATTTTTTTATTTTTATTTTCTTGATAGGTTTTTTTTTAAATCGAGAAGAATCCTAAAGATTATTAAATGTTACTTATTTTCAATTTTATAAATTAAATAGCACGAGTTTACTATTAATTTTAAGTGAATGGTTACTATTTAATGGAAAATAATGCTTATAAAATTGCTACTTCATAACGTTTTTTTTATTAACATTTTTTTATAACACTAATTAACGTTTTTCATAAATAAAAAACTTTTCATTGGTTGAAACACCCTTTTTTTTTTAATTTTTAGTGCAAACGTAAAATTTTAACCACCTATTTTCTTGCCATATTTATATTTGCACTTTTTTTAGTTAAAAAATATTTTATTTAACATTGTTAGAGACAAATTTTTTAAATAATTCTTAAATACTTAATTTTTTTCGCAATGTTCTAAAATTACTTTTTTTCAATATGTAAAGTAGTTTTTACTGTCCATATTATTTATTATTTTAAAAAATAAGGTACTTTATTGATTTTCGAAAATATAATTGTAATTATTAGCATATTTATTGGTAATTTTAACTATTGTTCATTTTAAACTTACGAGAAATTAAAACGATTTTTATTTTTAATTAAATCATAATTTAATCAAGAATTTAAAGTTTTCAAAACTGTTCGCTAGTGAAAAATCTTTACCAGCCTTTTGCTATAAGGGACTTGAATTTGTACTCGTTCGATATTTATTAAAATATTTTAAACATACATGTACATTTATATACACATGAAGAAATGTAAATTTAAACATATAAACATTTGAATATTTTTAAACGAATTATATTAAAATATGTTTCAGATTGTTAATGCGTCAATCAGTTTTGAATTTTATACTATTTTACCGATGAATATTTTTGCTATAAAAACGTATATTTATTTTATTATAATATTATTGCAAGGTCTTTACCCTTTTATTTGATAAGTAATTAATATGTTTTTCTTGTTTGATTCATGAATACGTTCGATAATTTATTGTTCTTTGCAAACATAGAATTAAAATAATTATTAAAAATGTTCAATAATATGAATTTCAAAAGTAAATATTTATCAAAAAGTTAAACATAAGTTTAATTATATTTTTTATGCGAATTATTTTATTTGAAAATTTTTGACAAAATGTTTTACTGTCAACTTTGTAGTTTTGTGCATTCAACATTTAATTGTTATCTTAATCATTTTAAAGAGCACTCTAGTTTGACTGATAAATTGATTTGTGGATTCAACCGTTGTAATAAAGTATATACTGCATTGACATCATTACAAAGCCACGTACGGCGTTGTCACATTATCAAAGCAATCAAGGACGTATCTCCAGTAGTTACAAATAATAATCTCTTATCTGAAGCATGTTCAATCGAGTCTTGTACTCAAAAATATACTGATAGAAAACAAATGATGAGCCATTTGAAAATGCACATTAACGATGGTATCACAATAAAGTGCGGTTATTTAAACTGTGAAAAAACTTATAACAAAGTTAATTCATTCTCATCGCATGTAACAAAAAATCATAAAGAAAAAACAGCTGTACAACAATCATCTGATTCGAATATTAGCAGTAATAATCTTGATTCTTTTGATGTAGTTGTTGAGAATGATGATAACTCAATAGATAAATTATCATCTGTAGACGAACATCATCAATATTATACAGAGAAAAGTTCAGATGTTTTTTTAATGAATTTGGCACATTTCTTTTTGAAATTAGAATTTAAATTTAGTTTACCGGCATCAACGGTGCAGTATATTGCAGCGGAAATGTGTAAAATGAATAAAAAAAATGAGGAAATGATAAAAAATAATTTATTTATACATTTAGAACAATGTAATATATCAACAGACTTAATTAAAGACATTATTGATAGTTCCTTAAAAAATAATTTATTCAATAATATTGAAAATTCTTTAGCAACTAGTTACAAGCGTAGAAATTTTTACGAAAAAAATTTTCCATACGTTAACCCTGTTCAAATTCCGCTACCTACAGAAAATGGTAAAAAACGTTTTTATCACTACGTTCCACTAAAAGAAACTCTGAAAAAATTGTTTTATAACAAAACTCTTACGCATGAATTAAAATTTGATCTACCGGAAAACAATAGCAATGTTTTGAGAGATTTTACAGATGGAACTGTATTTAGAGACAACAAATTTTTCCAACAAAATCCAGGTGCACTTCAATTAATTTTATATCAAGACGCTTTTGAAACTGTAAATCCATTAGGTTCTGCTAAATCCAAGTATAAGATTTTGGCTGTTTATTTGAGCATCGGCAATTTTCCAGATAAAATTAGATCTCATGTAAACTCGATGTATCTTGTGGCATTATGTAAAGAGAAAATTTTTAATCACGATAAAATTTTTGGCAAAATTGTTGAAGATCTAAAAGAAATTGAAACTGTGGGCGTTGAGTTTGCGCCAAATCAATTTATTAAAGGATCGTTAGTATTCGTAACTGGCGACAATTTGGGAAGTCATGCTTTAGGAGGATTTACTGAAAACTTCAGTAAATCGCAATACTTTTGTCGATATTGTTTAGTAACAAAAAAATCATTCGAGTCAGATGATGGTGTATTTAAAACCTATCCTGAGAGAACAATCGATTCATATAAAAAAGTTATAAGTCAATTAGATAACAAAAGAAGACGTTGCATCAATATCAGAAAGCCAGTAAATAAGAAACCACTAATAATTCAAGGTATTAAATTTAATTCTGTTTTTAATAAATTAGGATCTTATCATGTCTGTCTTCCTGGTTTGCCCCCTTGCTTAGGACACGATGTCTTCGAAGGTGTACTTGCGTATGACGGTAAATTATTTCTCGACGATCTTGTAAAACAGGGTTGGTTTTCATACAAACTATTAAACCGAAGAATAGAAACTTTTAAATATTCTCTTGAAGATCAACGTGACAAATTATGTTCTGTTTCACCGAACTCTCAGAGGCTGTCAGGTGCTGCTTGCCAATTATGGACGTTTATTCGATTACTGCCGTTGATAATTTATGATAAAATTGACGATGTTGACAATGATACTTGGAAATGCATTTTATTGCTATCTGAAATTATTGAAATAATATGTGCTCCTGCCATACATAAGACGTGCATTGTTTATCTAAATTCACTTATTCGCGAATATATTGATTTACGTAAAAGATTATTTCCAGAAATCCCACTTCGTCCAAAACACCACTATCTTTTACATTACGCATATCTTATTCTCCTATTTGGACCGTTGATGAAGTCATGGACTTTACGTAGTGAAAGCAAACATTGTTTTATGAAATGCGCAGTACGATTTTCAAAAAATTTCATAAACGTTACGAAATCACTTAGTATTAAGCACGAGCTTTATCAATGTTTTGTCCGTTCAGGCGGAGATATTAAATCTGACATTGAATTGAAAAATGCCATAAAATTTATAAGCTTGGGAAAATATAATGAAGCAATTCAACAAGCTCTATCAAACTTTGAACTAAGTGAAGAAACTGTAGAGTGTCATGAAATTATTAAAAACGGTGTAATATACCGTAACGGTGATGGATTATTCATTTCAAGATCAGGATATCAATACAAAGTAGTGGTGGGAAAAATTTGTCTAATACTGTATGATGATATTGAAGTGTATTTTGTAGTGGAGGTTTTGGAAACTGAATTCATGCCTTATTTAGGCTTGTATAATTTGGGAAAAACGTCAGGGTACAAATGCTTAGCATTCAATCAGTTAGTCAGTTTTGAAAAGTTACATATTTATAACACAAGGTCTTTTTCATGCGTAAAACCTAAATTCGGGTTAGTTGAGCAGAGTTTACATGAATACTAAAAATTGTTAATTTTTATACATGTACGTAATTTGATTTTAAGTCAAATTTGAAGGTTATTTTTATTGCACAAAAATATTATTGATCAATTTCAATAGCAATATAATAATTTTTTCTTATATTCACAAAATATAAATAGATTTACTTTTTATAATATTAAATTTTTAATGTCAAACATAAAAGTGGATTACATTACATTCAAATATTTAGGAACTATAACATATTAATAATTTAAAAAAATTATTTGTAAATTCAGCATATGAGGCTACAAACTTGAAAGTAATGATTATAATTCGAAAAATAAATAATAAATTTTTAATCATATAACATAGTTTAAATATTACAAAAAAATTAAAATTGATAGTAAAATTTTAAAACTGATTGACAACAGCAAAACGGAGAAACGGAGCAATGGCTGCATTGTTTAAAGTTGCTCGACACAATAAACCCAATGAGCGAAAAATTGTTAGAGCTGAAACAATCGATGGTCTTATTGCTAAAGCGAAAACCAAGCTGAAACTCACCGATGAGACATACAAGGTATCTACAATGTAATTGTTAATATGTACTTTTTTTTCTTCCTACATTATTACTAAAAAGGAAATTCATGTTTAGTCTTCAAAATGGAAAAAATATTCTTAACCCCTGACTGTCAAACTAAGTAAAAAATACACACCCCTAAAATTCAACTTCAATGGAATTTCACGGAGCTAGTTCATCTTAAACGTTATTTTTATTTAATTAAATTTTTTCAAAAATATATCTATCTTACACAGAATTGTCCGAACTGTAATTTAAAAAAAAAAAATATCTAGTTTTATTGGATACTTGAAATTAAATCGTACTAGTACTTTTCACTCTCATTACCGTTAGAGGAGTACGGTTTAGATGTTGGCCTGTAAGAAGTGAAATTTTTTTTTTTTACCATGGATAGTAATTATACTAACGTAGCAAATATTAATTAATTAAAAATTGAATAGTTAGTTTAGAAGATCTTTTAGCGACTAAATTATGGAAACATGTTTATTTGCTAGGTGTAATTATAATTTTCGTTTTTACCGAGAATATTTAAAAAAATTTTGACTTCGATGAAGAAAAAAAATTTCACTCATATGAACTTTTTACCCATGTGAAATTTATTATTTTTATTATTCAAACAGATATACACTGACGATTTTACGGAAATCGACGAAGATGAAATTTTGTTGGAGTTGGCTAAAGCCAAAGAAACGCATGGTGAGCAACTTCTTTTAACAATAGTTCCAGAGGATCTAGCTTGGAATAGCACAGCTCTACATGAAAATACTTCGGCTCCGCGAATTGGTAAATATTACCGATAATTTCAGAATTAAAAAAACTAGTTTTGTTAAAAAAAAAAAAAACTTTCAAATTATAAATATTAACTAATTAAAAGAAATTAATAATACATAATATTCCTTTGATTTCAGAAATTCATAGCGAAAATGCTTCCACAAGCTCATCAAGTTCACACCATGTGGCTAAAACAAGTAGTTCGTCATGTTCATTAATAGTATCGTCGCAATCAACAGATCATTTGTCTAAAATTTTCCCCAAATTTCCGACCAATGTCCAATCAGCTTTACGTAATGGAAATACTTTGAAACCTAAAGAAAGAACATCAGTTGTTCACGCAGTTAGAGATTATCTTATTCATGATTTAAAAGATTCAAGTCTAGGTACAGCAGGAATAATAAGCAAACAAATTGTGACTAAATTTGAGAAGGCTTTTACTACAAAGATTGGCAATACTGCTGGAGAAACACAATCTCTACAACAAGCAGTTTACACTGCAGTCCGTTACCTTAGAGGTCGACCTGAAGATAGTCTTAAACTATCGGATTGTTTAGTTGACACTGATGACGAAGTTATTGAAAAGCCAAAAGTGCAGGATGAGTATGGGTGTGTAGCTTACTTGCCAGCTTTACCACCCCCTGATGTATTAGATTCATTAGAAGAACAACGTTTAAAATTAATTAAAAACTATTCTTCTTCGGATGAAGAAATAACTGATGAGATACTGACTGCAATGAAAGCATGTTATTTTTTGCAACGCAAAGAAATCCACAAAGAAAAAGATTTATCAATAATTTTCGAACACTGGCCCTATTTTCATAATTACAAATTAATTATTCAGCATGCTAATGACCTGTTAGGTAAAGAAACCAACTCATTATGGAAAGCTTCCTTGAAAAAATTTGCAAAACCAATTAACCATTGGGCAAAAAATGAAGAAATTGTACGTGAAGTAAAAGCTAAAAATAAGAAAAAATCATCTGACAACGAAAGAAGGTACGCTCGCGACAGACTGAAAATTGCGAAGACATACAGTGACAATTTAAAAAACGATGAGCCGTATCACGCGCTTGTATTTGGATTCATCGTCAAATTCATGCAGGAAGATTTGGAACTTCTCTACATTCTCATTAGTGTAAGTTACGAATATTTGTATTTATGATTGTAAAGTGTTGATGAGTTCATAAAATGAAATTTAATTTTTCGAATTTTATCCATAGAAAGATGTGGAAAATGAAGACTTAATTAAGCATGTAACTGTTGAAACTCCGATTTTAATAATTAGAGGTATGGTGACTTTATATATTTTTATTAATTCAATAAAATTAGCTTTTTTCTATAAAAAAATAACTCACTTGGTGAATGTTTAACTTGTTTACATTTAATTTTTTTACGTAATTATTTATTGTAAATTTTCTGATAAATCCTCATATTTATTTGATAATAATAGTTTGAATGATTAAAATTCATCTATTAAATAAAATTTCGTTTTCTGTTTTAGGTCAAGATTTGCATCACTCTAGCAATGTATATAATGTGGTTATTAACAAAAACATTATTTTGCATACTCAATCATTTATTGACGGGATATTGATTACTTTTCTAAGTTATTATGTGTTCGGTATTGTTTACCCCCCGACAATTGAGGGAACACTTGAAGCGATTCAACGGTGAGTGTTGAAAAATCATAATATTCTTTAACTTTTTGATAATACGTGTCAATTTCTTTTTCACGCGTCCATTAGAATAGCTCGTGTAAAAATAAAGTTATTTTTTGACACATCTCATCAGTTACTTGAATTATATGTTATTTCATAGTTTTCAATCTGGTTTTGTTACGACTACATAAACGGTGAAGTAAATTATGCAATTAATGAATAATTATATGCGTAAACTACTAATCTGCTCCTCTCTAACTGACCCGCATCTTCTTCTGTATTTAATTCCGTCTTCATATCCAATATAATTCTTCCACTGGTTCTTCCCTGTGCTTTTTTTTCCTACCGAATAGATATTTTGTAAATCTCGGAAACTTTCATCATCTTCACCAAACCAATACTCACTCTTCTATGTATCCTGCATATTTATATTGAATTATTAACATTTTGTCGCTTTCTCGTCTTAGCCAATCTCTGATCCTCTTCCTGAACATTCTCTCTTTCTTAGTAAATCACGTGTAATAAAAATCTTCATTTGTCCTGGTAGTTATCTCTTCACGATTATTTCTTTTTTTTCTTCTCAGCAGTACCGTTTTGGCACACTCGATTTTCAATCTTCTTCAACTTCCTCTGTCATTCACATCTTTTCTACTTCCCTTTCTTTAATAATTGTATTAATTTATACTTTTTCCTTCTTTTTTATTTGTTTGAATTAATTTATGACTTGACCTTAATTTCAGACTATTCCTTGAAATTTGTCCTTCCAAAGGTACAAAAAGAGGTGGTAAGAGGAAGGCAACAAATATTCATCCTAAAGTCACTAAACTGATAAAGGTCATTGATTCTTATCTTGCAGATGACGCTAATTAATATCTTAACTATTTTACTTATTTTACATTATTAAAACATTTCAAGATCACATTATTACTATATTTCAAACTGACTTTAATATTTTGTATTTCATTGTAGTCCATTTTATAACTATATTATTACTTATAACATAACTATTTCATGTGAATTATTGTTCTTACTTTGGAGTAAATTGTCTTAGATACTTTCAGGATTACTTACTATTTATACTATTGTACTATTCTATTCAATAAATGGTTTTCTCAAAGTAAGAAATCAAAAATTAATTATTGAAATCTTAATTTTAAGTTAATAAATTAAATTCACTTTTTAACTGCAAAATTAGTCTATTAAATAACGACTTACAGGTTATCTGTAGTAGATAATAAGTATTATAAATTGAACAACTTCAATTTGATTCTGATGGAGCTGGCGGCATTCGACGCAGATAATGGGTGTAGAAATAGTTACAAAAAGCTTCATTTCAATGAATAATTAACAGATCAATGCAAGTTTAAGGGGACAATAAAGACGCTCATCGCCTGAAAAACGCGGGGAGCCAAAACTCCTACATCACTTGATCGATCAGAATGAAATTTTTAGGATCGATGTTTCATCTTTACAGAAAGTGGAGCAATTTTTTACTTTTTCAAAATTTCGAAAAACAAAAATCGAAATTTTGAAAAATTCTCAAATTTTGAAAAAGTAAAAAATTGCTCCACTTTCTGCAAAGATGATACACGGATCCTCAAAATTTTGTTCCGATCAGTCAAGCGATGTAGGAGTTTTGGCTCCCCGCGTTTTCAAGGCGATGAGCGTCTTTAATGGCCCCTTAAGGATTTTTATAGTACGAAACTACTTTTAGGGATATATCTAACGTTTTTACGCAACAATTTTTTTGTATAATTATTAAACAAATTTTTGGTAAATCATTAGTAAAATTATAACAAATACATTGTGAGTTTCCTAAACTGAGTTCAAGTGAATTGTGCAGTATAATTACAACACCGCATACTAAATTTGCCGAGAATTTCTATAATAATTTATTGAATAAAATTACAAAACTGTATAGTAAAATTACTATTCAAATTTTCTATCACCGCTTAGGGGATTTCAAAAAATGTTTTGTAATTCTCTCCAACTGAGTTCAAGTAAATCGTGTAGTATAATTACAATTCCGCATACTGAATTTACTAAGCATTTTTAAGGTAATTCATTGAATAAAATTACAAAACTGTATAGTAAAATTACTATTCAAATTTTTTATCACCACTTAATGAATTTCAAAAAATGTTTTGCTATTTTCTCAAACTGAATTCAAGTAAATTGTGTGGTATAATTACAATTCTGCATACTAAATTTACTAACCATTTGTATGATAATTTATTGAATAAAATTACAAAACTGTATAGTAAAATTACTAATCAAATTTTTCACTAACGCTTAGTGAATTTCAAAAAATGTTTTGTAATTCTCTCAAACTGAGTTAAACCAATCCATTTAGTAAATTTACTAAACTGTTTTTTTTTATTACTAAATTGTTTTGCGTTAAAACTTCCTAAACATTTTTAGTAAAATTACTGAAGAAATTTTTAACAGTGTACGATCTCACGACTTTTATTTATTTTAGAATCTACAAAGCCAAATTCAATTGTGGTACCGTGAATTGAATAACGTCTCCGCAATGAATGGAGATTATTAAACGACCGATTACAGGAATCTTCAGGACATTGATATATCAACTCAGCATTCAACCCATGTATATACTTCACATGATCCTTGTAATCCTTACTTTTGATGCAGTCAGAACAGTGGGAGCAGTTAGTGAATTTACTCAAAGCGAGGTACGATTTGTATCTGTATCTTTTAGATTCCTACTCGGCTGAGTGGAGTTAAAATCTGAAATGAGACTAGCTGAGAAATCGTCTTAAACCAAAGCACGGTTCAAATCTTAAAATACGAATACGAATAAAAATAAGAATGTACATACATAGATGTAGATGTAGATAATGATACCTATAACTTTCTAATCAGACAGTTCGGATTCAGGTAAATTAGGGGTAGCATTATTCGCGGATCGCTTGATGCGCTCAAGATCACTCAAGACAGAACTTACACTCACGAAATTTCTAGTGTTCTCTTTGATTTCGTACGCAGCTATTTGCAGAAAAGTCCAAACGGCCTCGCTCTGTGCTGGATATTTTGCATTCAATGCGTAGAATGATTTGAAGCAAGTATCCACCGCAGCTATTACAAAACTAAATTTATATTTAACGTCGTTAGTCATACGTAAGCTGCATCCACCTTATCAGGTTATCCAACGACGACTACTATTGGTTGACATGTCAGATCATATGACTTCATAAGATTCTGTCGTGCCAGCATTACCTTCTCTATATCAGCCATAGTCTAAAGTTATAGAAAAAATGAGGATCAGATTTAAGAAATTTTCTATTTCACCAATCAGTTTATCACCTTGGAGTAAAGATTAGTTGCCAGTTTCAAAACACTGCTTGCGATATAGATTTTTTTAATAAAAATAAAAAAAATACAATCTGAACACCAACTAAGTAATTTATGTCGAATCAATTGAATTCACATCTATAGAATAAACTAACTTTGAAAGAATGGTTTGACAAACCAAGATTCGCGGCAGCGAATCGCCGCCAAGTACTTTTCGGCCGGCGAGCGCCAGCTGAGAATCATTTACGCTAGCCAACTTTTATACCTGTAAACATTGCGTCATATCTTCAGAACCAGATTGAATTGGGGGCCGAAATTTATGGGGCTAATTGTTCGAATCCAAATGAGTTTTCAAAACAAAATTGGACGGAATCGGCCAAGTATTTCCGAAGTTATAGACTCCTAAAGTTGGTGAAAAATCACAGTCTTCTTCTTCTTCTTCTTCTCCGTCTTCTCCGCACAAGTTTTTCGCAGACGTTTTCTGTGAACACCGATATCTCTCGAACCGATGGACCGATTGACTTGCAATTTGAAAGGGAGATTCTCTCCATCATAATCTCGCTCCCTATTCATTTTGACTGGTAATCGATCACGCAATCCAAAGATTAACTCCAATCAATATCCGAAGCGTAAGCTGCAACATCACGGGTTGCCGATTTGACAAGATTCGACTTGAAAAATTTAGTATCTTGATATTAATCGGAATCAAGATTATTTTTATCATTATTATTATTGTTGCTATTGCTATTGTCATTGTTATTGTTTTTACTCTCTATTACTTTCGGCGATATAAGAAAAATATTGGTTTCGGTCAAAAAGTGACTTTTGCTAATTTCAACGAATCTTCACGGTCCGACCCTCTAGAATCCGAAAACAGGTTTTTAGAAAGATGTCGGTCTGTCTGTCGGCCTGTCCGACAAACTCGCGCTGTGATCTCGGAAACTGCTTGATGAAAAGAGCTGAAATTCACAGGACTTTACAACCAAATGATGGGCATGAAAAATTGCCATGTCTCGTTTAATTTCAACTTCCGATTCTACCGGAAATGAATCGCACATACGCACATACACACACACACATAGACACACACACATGTACACACACACATATACACAGACACATATACACACACACACACATATACACACACATATATATACACATATATATATACGTATATATATACGTATATATATGTATACGTATATGTATACGTATATGTATGTATGTATATATGTGTGTATGTGTGTATGTGTGTGAGGTGATTGTACGGGTGATCGATAAATGACGACACTGAGTAGGTTAGTAGAATATGTATATTTACAAGTTACTAAAAGAAACACTAAGAAAACGAATATGTACAATTAATGATAAGCGGAAATATAAAGGAACGAAAATGTAAATGAAAGTGTAAAGAGTCGATAGAGTTAACGGTCAGCGAGAGATCGTGTAGAAGAACGATGTGTTCTGCTGGTCGGTTCGGAAAAGACTGTCCCCATGCCCCTGGCGGTTATGCGAAAGCATACACGCCAAAGGGTCATAAAAGACAAAGAAAGGAATAGGTTTTTTTGGGAAAGAAAGGTATGGAAAGTTCGCGAAAACGGACCTGGAAAAGGACTCCACTCGCCAGCACATTTGGTCGCCAGATTTTATATGGCCCCGCGACGCTGGTCAAGCGGCCGGGTTTCTAGGAAACGTAGGCGAGGGAAAAACCGATAGGAAAAGTACAGAGGATAGAAAGTTCGAGAAATAGCAAAAAGAATAGAAAAATTATTTACAATGCAAGTTATGTGTGTAGGTATATACAGTTAGGTTTAGTGAATTTTGTGTGACGTTTCCTTGGGTGTCTGTGATTTGTGTACGTGAACTTGTGTGTATGTGTGTGTGTGTGTGTGTCAAAGGCGTATGTGAAGACATAGTCGCCACAGTACCCCCCTGCCAGTGATTTGGAATCACGAAAATCCTGCCTGCAAACGGTCCGTGAAGCGAACTCGCCTGCCTGACCTGGTGCGATGCTGTGTATCGCTGTTCGCTGGCAGTTGGATAACTGCGGGTTCATCTGGTGGTTTGTCGATGTCGGAAGTTCCTTCCATCGAGTTGTCTCCGTCCACGTCCTCGGAGATGATGTAAGCCGGCTTCAGCCGGTCGATGGTTACCGTGACGTCATGGCCTCTGATATGTACGACGAACGTTCGTTCGCCACGGCTGACAACTGTGAACGGTCCGTCATACGGCTGCTGCAGTGGCTTTTTAGGGCCCTCGTTTCGGACGAAAACCTGCTCGGTGTGAGCGAGATCTTTGAACACGAAGATTTTTCGTTCGCCATGCCGAACGACGGTTGCGAACGAAGCGTGCTATCCAGTTGCTATAGAATGCACGAGCAACGGTTGTGGCCTCCTGATTCTCCATAGGTATAGCTTCTGGCCAACGTGAGTACCGGTCAACACAGGTAAGGCAATACCTGTATCCCTCCGAGATTGGCATGACCACGATGTCAAGGTGCACGTGTTCGAATCTGGCAGAAGGAGCAATGAAGGAATCACGCGGTGCTGATACGTGTCTGGTTATCTTCGAACGCTGGCATTGGGTGCAGCTGCGAGCCCATTTTCTGCAATCGGATTTCATCGACGGACAGACGTAACGTTGGGTAACGAGCTTGACCGTCGCGTTTGCTCCTGGGTGTGAAAGTTGGTGGATTCCGTTGTATGCCGCGCATCGGAAAGGCTTCGTAACGAACGGTCTTGCTGTTGAGGTTGAGATATCGCAGAAGACAGCTACAGATGTTCCCGGAATCTGCACCTGTTTCAGTTGCAAGGCAGACCCTTCCCGTAGATATGTCTTCAGCTCCTCATCTCTTTGTTGTGACTCTGCAAGAGCTGCGAAGTCCATGGCGGTTGCAAGCTCTTCGACTCTGGACAACGCGTCAGCCACTATGTTGTCTTTTCCGGATACGTGTCGTATGTCTGTAGTGAATTGACTGATGTAATCGAGATGTCGAGATCGTCGAGGTGTGCTGGTCTTCTCGTTGGTCTTGTGGAAGGCGTACGTAATAGGCTTGTGATCCGTAAAAACGGTAAACGCACGCCCTTCTACCATGTGTCTGAAATGTCGGATTGCGAGGTAGATTGCTAAGAGTTCTCTATCAAAAGCGCTGTATTTGGATTGAGCAGTCGAGAGCTTCTTCGAGAAGAAAGCTAGCGGTTCCCAGTCGGTTCCAATTAGGTGGTGGAGTGCGGCACCAACGGTGTTGTCGGAAGCGTCGCAAAATACCGCAAGCGGTGCATCTAGTTTCGGATGCGCCAACAATGCTGCTTGCGCGATGCTTTCTCTGGATGCCTCGAATGCTGCTGTGGTCTCTGGTGTCCAAGTGATGGGTGCCTTCCCCTTGATGTTACCCTGGAGAAGGTCATTGAGCTGTGCCTGTATCTGCGCAGCCTTAGGTATGAACCTCCTATAAAAGTTCAACATACCTAAGAACTGCCTGAGTTTCTTCGCTGTGTCCGGTTGTGGGTAGGTGCGGATGACCTCTACCTTTTCTGGTAAGGGGCGTGTGCCTCTGCCTGAAACCAGGTAGCCTAAAAACTTTACCTCGGGTTGGGCGAATACACACTTCGCTGGGTTGACGACTACCCCGTACTCCTTTAAGCGCTCGAATAGAATTCCCAGGTGTTTAAGATGTTCTTCCTCCGATGTCGATGCTACTAGGATGTCGTCTATATACACGTAGCAGAAATCCAGTCCCCGGAGCACCTCGTCCATAAATCGCTGGAACGTTTGCGCTGCGTTGCGCAACCCGAAGGTCATGAATCTGAATTCGAAGAGCCCAAACGGTGTTGTGATTGCAGTCTTCGGAATATCCTCTTCAGCGACAGGGATCTGGTTAAACGCTCGCACCAGGTCGAGAGTTGAAAAAATCTTCTTATCCCGTAACGACTGGGCGCAGTCTTCTATATGGCGTATGGGATACAGATCCGGTTCCGTTCGGTCATTCAGTCCTCCATAGCCTCCGCAGGGCCTCCATTCATCGTCCTTTTTGGGTACCAAGTGCAGTGGGGCTGCCCAACAACTCTGAGATGGTCGAGCGATTCCCAGTTTTAACATAGCATCGAACTCTTTCTTGGCAGCTTGGAATTTGTCGGGAGCAAGGCGTCTTGGCTTGTGTGCGACCGGTTGTCCTGGTGTCGTTTTTATATGGTGCACCGTTGAATGCTTAGGTACCCCCGGAGCCCCGCCTGGGCGCGTTATCTCCGGATACCTGGCCAGCAGATCGTGGTACGGTGAAGATGTTGTTGCGATGGTTCTTATGGTCGGGATCTTCCCCTCAACTCCCTGTCCTTGCGCGGTAAGAAGAGTGGTTGAGTCCCAAAGCCGTCGGTTGCGAACATCCACGAGGAGTCCGTAGTGATCCAGGAAATCGACGCCGATTATCGGCTTGGAGACGTCTGCGACGACGAATCTCCAGGTAAGGTCCCGTCGAAGTCCTAGATTCAGTGTCATTGTGATGGTGCCATAGGTCGCGATTGTTGTTCCGTTCGCCGCAAACAGTTCGTAATCTGATCTTTCTCGATGTCCCCGGAGTCGAGTTCGAGGAAAGACACAGAGATCGGCGCCTGTGTCGATCAAAAACTGCGCCTTCGTCTCAGCATCAGTCACGAATATACGGCGTGATGTAATTGGGCAAGAGTCGTCAGCCATCATTAACGACTGCCCCCGGCGTTTCCCGAATTGAAGGAGCACGGTTGCTCGCACTTCTTCGCGTCGGCCGCGTGTCTCCAGTGGTACCAGCATATTCCGTCTTTGCTGTGGCCGCGAGATCGAGATCGTGAACGCGGACGCGACTGCGAGCGTCGGTTCTGACCACGGTTGTCTCCGCGACCCCGATCTGATGCCTTAATCTCCGCGATCTCCTGCCGAATCGCCGTCATCTGGGTCTGGAACGCCAGAATCATCTCCTGCATTTGAGCTGCGAGGTTACTAGCAGGGGCGCATGCCGTTGTTTCTGCGATAGATGCACGAGGAGTCGTTGTTTCGGCTACGGCGTCCGCGAGTTCCGCTGCTTTGTCTAATTCGGCGTCGCGCTGGGTGGCTAATATCACCTGCATATTAATCGGTAACCGACTGAGCCACAAGGGTCGAAGCACACTGTCTGGTACGGCGGTACCTGCCAGTCCACGGAGATGCCGCAGAAACTGGGAAGGTTTACGGTCACCAATGTCCTCTCGCTCTATGAGGCGTTGGATTTTCTGCTCCTGCGTAGAGCTGAGTCGTTTTATGAGTTCTGTTTTGAGTGTCACGTACGCGTTACCTACCGGCGGATTTAAGATTATGTCGCGCACTTCTTGGACGTACTTCGGGTCCATCGCGCCTACGACGTGTCCGAATTTTGTACTGTCGGTAGTTACACCAGCGGCTCCGAAGCTCGTCTCTACCATCGAAAACCAAAGTTCTGGGTCCGCTGCGTTAAACGGCGGTACACGCACAGCTACCCGATTTATCGCGAGTGCATTCTCGATCGCGCCCGCGATGCCGTTGGAGAGTGGAGTTCCGGCCCCAGCTTCTACACCGTCTGGCATTTTGAAAATCGGGATTACGATTCACTAACGCGAACAGTCACAGTAGTCACTTATATCACTGCACAAATCACGCACGATCGCGGACAGATCACGTCGGGGTCGCCAATTTGAGGTGATTGTACGGGTGATCGATAAATGACGACACTGAGTAGGTTGGTAGAATATGTATATTTACAAGTTACTAAAAGAAACACTAAGAAAACGAATATGTACAATTAATGATAAGCGGAAATATAAAGGAACGAAAATGTAAATGAAAGTGTAAAGAGTCGATAGAGTTAACGGTCAGCGAGAGATCGTGTAGAGGAACGATGTGTTCTGCTGGTCGGTTCGAAAAGACTGTCCCCATGCCCCTGGCGGTTATGCGAAAGCATACACGCCAAAGGGTCATAAAAGACAAAGGAAGGAATAGGTTTTTTTGGGTAAGAAAGGTATGGAAAGTTCGCGAAAAGGGACCTGGAAAAGGACTCCACTCGCCAGCACATTTGGTCGCCAGATTTTATATGGCCCCGCGACGCTGGTCAAGCGGCCGGGTTTCTAGGAAACGTAGGCGAGGGAAAAACCGATAGGAAAAGTACAGAGGATAGAAAGTTCGAGAAATAGCAAAAAGAATAGAAAAATTATTTACAATGCAAGTTATGTGTGTAGGTATATACAGTTAGGTTTAGTGAATTTTGTGTGACGTTTCCTTGGGTGTCTGTGTTTTGTGTACGTGTGTGTATGTGTGTGTGTGTGTGTCAAAGGCGTATGTGAAGACATAGTCGCCACATGTGTATGTGTGTATGTGTGTATATATGTGTGTATATATGTGTGTATATATGTGTGTGTGTGTGTGTGTGTGTGTATATATATATACACACACACACATATATACACACATACACACATACACACATACACACATACACATGTGGCGACTATGTCTATATATATATATGTATATGTATATGTATATGTATATGTATATGTATATGTATATGTATATGTATATGTATATGTATATGTATATGTATATGTATATGTATATGTATATGTATATGTATATGTATATGTATATGTATATGTATATGTATATGTATATGTATATGTATATGTATATGTATATGCGTATGTAAGGATGGGTAATAATCAGTAGAAGCCGCACGATTAGATTCGTCTAGAAATAAGAGTTTTATTAATTTAATCACCTAGTTTACAAAGTGAGCGCGTGTCGTACTAACCTAGAAATAAGAGAATCAACAATCAAAGCTATTGCTTCACAGATCTCTTTTACTCCTTTGAAGATTCAACACTCTTAATTATTCCTATATTGTGACTTAGTTTCTATGCCTGTAGTCTATTTTACTAACTTTTATCAGTTACCAATTTAATAGATTATTTTATGTCTCGAGTCAAAGCTCGCGAAGGCTTTCTGTCTCTCTCTACTCAGTGTAGCCGGCGTGTCCCGGATCATGCGCACAAAGCTTACATCTCCGCCCTTCAAACATTAATTTACCTGTAAATTAATGTCATAGTGATTAGTCCACAGGGGTGAGCTTTGTGATATGATATAAACCCATTGAACTTTTTTTGTTATCTGTTTTTATCTGAAAGATCGAGTCCGAGATTTTTTTCTCTATTTTGAAGGGCCCAACTCTAATCTCGTCCATTTTCTTCCTGTTCAGCTTGTTTTTATTTTCCACGTACACCTCGTCACCCTCGTTGAATTTATATTCTATTCTATTTTCATCATACAGCGATTTGTTGTATTCATGTGATTTACGGGTTCGGAGTAGTGCAAGGTTTCTGTCTTCTTCCAAATTTCTTCTGTTCTTTTTTGTTAATTCTGTTGGAAGTAGATCTGTGGATTTTCCATTTAGCAGGTATTCGGGTGAAAAACCTGTGACTGAGTGGTCTGTTTCGTTATATTTTTTTCTGCACTCTTCTGCTATTGTGGCCCATGATTTTTTCCTTTCGTTTCCATTTAGTGTACATCTTATTTTGTTGGTTGACGTTTGGTTCAGTCTTTCGTTTAGCCCGTTTGAGAACGGTGCGTCCACGGCTGTGAAAATCGATTGTATGTTTCTTGTTTTAACATAGTCTTTGAACTCCTTGGAATTTATTCCAGGGTATTGATCTGAGAGTATTATTTCTATTTTTTCTTCCTCCGGTATTTTTTTTATTAACTTTATAAAGTCAGATGCGTTTTGATTTTTTGAGCATAAAATATAAGCATATCTAGTAAAGTGGTCCTCTAGTAGATGTAAGTACCTCTTCGTTGACCTCTGTCCACCAAATCCCCCTATAGTATCAAGTGACATTATTTGAAAAGGCCTCTCTGCTGGCCCTAGGTATGACATAAGTCCGTATCTTCTGTTTAACCTTGCTTTGTTTTTTATACAAATTTCGCAATTTTTACATATATGTTGTATGTTTTTAGCTAAATTTGGTGCGGTATAGAATGGTTTTATTTTAAGTGTAGTTTGGTTAATTCCTGTGTGGCAGTATTCTTCATGGGTGCGTTTTATCAAGGTTCTACTGTATTCTTCACTTAGCACGATTTTTTTCTTGTTTCTTAATTTTTGTAGTGGATTTCATCTTCTACTGTGAACTTGTGTATATTCTCTGTTATTTGTTTGTTTAGTTTTTGATCGTCTATTATTTCTTGCATGGTTATATTATTTACTGTCTCTAATGCCCGGTTTCACCAACGATGAATAACTTGCTATTCATTGAATAAAGTTATTCGATTGTTAAAATCCGAATTTTTTGTTTCACCAACATGAAATAGCGCTTATTCGTCGATTAAATCGTCGAATAAGTTAACTCGCCGAATTTTTCCAGATAACTCACTATTCGTCGAATAACTTACGATTCATAAAACAAAATCTGTTAACACGTATCAATAACTGCGAAATATAAGAATAGTATCGTGTATCTTTGTGATTGTTCAAAGTGCCAAAAGTGAGAGAAATAAAGTGAATAAAAGTTTAAAAAAATAGACTGAATAAAAAATCTTATCGTTACTAAGAAGCGGAAAATGGATAATAGGTGAGTGATATACGAAAAGTCAATTTCCATGATATAATTCTGTATTATCACTTACATTATTGTTAATACCTAACCAAAAAATGCATTTTTAATGAATAAATAAAATTGCTTCTGAAATTTTTTTCACAGGATGCTTCTTTCTTCATCGTCATCATCCTCGGATGAAGAAGTTGTATATAGACGACCCCGAGTAATTCGCGAACGCAGCCACCCGTTGATAGAGTACGACGATGTGGATTTCAAAATGCGATTTCGGCTATCTAAAGAATGTGTGGAAGAGATATTCAATCTCATTGGGCATAATTTAGAACCTCAGAGTGCCCGGAACTCACCAGTAACAGCAATGAACCAGCTGCTCTTAGCTCTTCGGTTTTATGCCACTGGTTCATTTCAGATAGCCACCGGGGATCACTTCAATGTCTCAAAGTCAACCGTATGCCGTATAATTGCCAGAGTGACACATCACATCGCATTATTGAGACCAACTTTTATCAACATGCCGCAGGATCGTGAGGAATTAAATACAACTCAAACTAAGTTTTACGGTTTGGCTGGATTCCCAGGTGTGCTGGGTGCAATTGATTGCACACATATACGTATACAATCACCAGGAGGTGATCACGGCGAGTTATACAGAAATCGAAAAGGATGGTTTTCAATCAACGCACAAGCAGTTTGTGATGCCCGATTAAGGTTCATGGATCTTGTAGCTCGTTGGCCAGGAACCACTCACGATTCAACCATTTTCAATGACTCGTTGTTACGGATACGATTGGAGAATAATGAATATCCTCATTGCTACTTGTTGGGAGACAGTGGATATGCTTGCAAAAAGTATCTTCTCACCCCGTTACTGAACCCTGGAAATGCTGCAGAAAATGCCTACAATTCCGCACAAATACGTACCCGTAATGTTATCGAGAGGGCATTCGGCGTACTTAAAAGAAGATTTCCTTGTTTATCAATGGGCATGCGAGTCACTATTAACAAAACTCTGTCTATAATAGTCGCAACTGCGGTTTTACACAACATCGCAATCGATATGGGAGAAGATGAGCCAATAATGGATCCGGCGGTTATACTACCAGCTGGGCTTGGAGATCTCGAGAACTTAGCACACGATGGCCGAAATGACGATAAGGCAGTACGAACAGCCTTGATTAACACTGTATTTAATAGGTCAGTATAATTTACCTCTGATTTTGAGCAATTTTCATTGTATACATGTATACATAAATGTGTAGATTGTAGAATGTATTCGAATTATTCATAACATATTGGAGAAGTATATGTTCGCAAATCTGTTGTTCCAGGCACTAGTGACAATTGAGGATAGGACAGGGATGGGAAAGGGTAAAGGTGCGATAGCAAATTCGACAGCGATCATTTTTGGGCTATGAAATGAATAAGTTTTTATTAGTGAAAATATGTATAATGTATATGGCCATGTACCAGAAAATGGGGTCATCACTGTTTGATATAATAAATGAAATTATTACTGCAGTAATTTTTTTTTGATTTCCAGCTCAAGTAGCTTGATTTCTAATTCTGCTTGCTCTTTTTTTTGTATAATGTCTAAAATTGCCATCTGCTTCTCATGTTTCACTTTCTTCATCAAAAAAATTTCATGTTTATGGTCATTCTCTTTCGTCAAAGACTTATTTGAGGTCTGCTTTTCCTTCACTCGTTGAATAAAACTAGATTTCCAACTCTTGGATTTAGGTACCACATGCATTTCCGAAGATACCTTACCTAGGGATTTCATGCTTACCGCAGATGGATTCTGTAATGCATCTACACTTACAGGATTGTTACGGATCTGGAAATCGGGAAACGTGAGGGAAAGATCAGGGAATTTGTTTCGGAATATGGACTTTCAGAGAATGTATTGACATATTTTTGAATGATGGCTTAGCTATCATGTCAATCTTTCATTTTCAACATTAGTGGATTGAATTCAACTATATACCCAAATAGCAAATCGCCGCTCGATCGTCATAAAAAAGTAGCCTTCATATTGCGCGTTTTCGTTTTGCAAATGGTTTTCAGAATTGTTTACTAAATAAATACAACACCACGAAATATAATTCAGTAAAAACTGCTAGAAATCGGTGAAAAACTTTGGTAACATGAATCGTAAATTAATCAAACACTCATATTCGTATAAACTTACAGACAAATATTTCTTATCATATCGCCATTAATTTCGGGAAACAACCTGCGAATATAGTGCCATATATACCTATTGCTATCAAATATATGCTATCAGAAACGTACGCACAATTCGTTGTAATTTGTGTTATGTATATGAAACTTCACGGATGATTTAAAATTTTACTCAAAAGCAAAAACAGTATCTGAATTATGCTACAACCACAATCTGTACATTTTGCCGAAAATATCATTACTCGCCGAAAAATGTGAATGTGCCTTCATGAATTCGTATTTATAACGAAAATTTATTTGCACGGGAAAATTGTGAAAAGTTAAGGAACATTAAAGAGGAAAGTCTGTAACAACCCTGAGTCTTACTCTGACCGCAGCAAGATCTTCCTCATAACCAGACAATTGAATTGCAGAGTTCATCATTGATTCGTCCATCTCTAGAATAATAGTACCTGAAATAGTTATAGCATTTTTATAATACTAGTTTGAAAAGTGAAGTTGTAATGCATACATTTTTATACCATGAATTTCGTACATCAAACATATTTCTGTCAAAGCTCATAATGTAAAATATTGCACATCATAATGTCTGTTATGATTTTCATGAATCTAATAAATGATTTTTAACACATACACCAAATACTGAAATACATTAGCATTGTGTACCTACTTTCAGAATTATTGCCTACATCAAAATCAGCATTGCAATCGTACATGTTTGGAAGCGACTCCATTTGTGGCCCTAGCATCGCTATGAGTTTCGAATCACAGTCGGTCAATTGTGACACAGGCGCCGGTCCACCGCCGGTTTTATATACTTCAACCTTGAAGAAAATATCTGATCGTACACACAGATCCAAGCTCGTTCGATATACATTGATATCATACAGAATTTCCTGATAATGAATTGATGAACTGATTGTAGATTTGAAGTAATTATGTATGTACTTACTTTGTCATCCGCCTTGTGCTTCTTGGCTTTCTTTTTCAATCCTTCGAACAGTAATTTTAATTGCGGCCCCGTTCGTATGCCTGTTGATGATGTCGGATTATAAGAAGCGGCAATATCTTCCCAGGCTTTATTTTTTTCAGCTGCCCATACAGCATCGGTACGCTTATTTTCGATGATTGCCTTAAATTGCTCCGCTATTGTTATTAATCTTTCTTTTTCTACCTCTAAATAATTTTTACTTCGTGCTCTTTTCGCTGTTTTCAACTGCTCCTGATTTTCTAAAGTTTGAGACATTTCCAAAATCTATTTGAAAAACTTTCACTTCACAAATCGCGCGTAAACGGAATTCGCAGGTTATGGCAGCGAAGTCTGTCGGTGAAACAAAAGATCGCAGCTCAAAATAATTGACAATACCGACCAAATTTCGGTCGGTCGGTAACCCATTTGTGTACAGTCACTTACAAAACCGTACATAAAAATTTTATTCGATGAATACTTAACTGGATCCTATACTTTGTTGGTGAAACGCAATTTTACCTAATCGGAGAATAAAACTTAATCAATGAATAACTATTCAAAGATTCATTCGCTGTTGGTGAAACCGGGCATAAGACATCTTCTGAATTTTCATCTGGTTCTAAGATCGGGTTTCGACTAAGGAAGTCTGCTTCTGCATTATTTTTTCCCGGATTATATTTAATCGTACAGTTATATTGAGATATATAGTGTGTCATATCTCCTAGCTCATCATCCGTTCTATTTTTCACATTTAAGTTCTCCAAAGGTCTATGATCGGAATATATTGTAAAGAAATTTCCGATTAGCCAGTACTGCCAGAACTTTATACTTTCTTTAATGGCTAGACATTCTAGAAGGATGGCTTTTTTTTTCTTCTGTGTTTCATTTAACTTTTTTGAAAAGTATGCGACCGTTTTTATTGTGCCATCCGCTTGAGGCTGTTTTAGCTCTGCTCCAACCCCCTTCGTGCTTGCGTCTGTGTATATAAAGATATCTGATTTCGGATTAAATATGGCTAAGATTGGTCCTGAACACAATATCTCTTTAATATTTTTGAACGCCGTTATGCAAACCTCTGACCAGTGGAATTTCACATCCTTCCTGAGCAAGTTGTGTAAGGGCTCAAGAATTTGTGTGATTTTCAGTACGTATGTCCTTTCAAAATTTATCTTTCCTAGAAATTGCCTTATCTGTTTTCTGTTTTTTGGTGCGTCGAAATCCTTTATTGCTTTTAAGTTATCTTTAAGTGGTGTAATTGTGTTATTTTTTATTAAGTGACCTAGATATTTTACTTCATTTTTTACAAATTTGCATTTCGTAAACTTTAGTTTTAATCCTTCTTTTTTTATCGCGTCCAGCAGTAGTTTAATCTGGTTTAGGTGTTCTTCAAATGTATTTGAAAATATCATTATGTCGTCTATGTAATTTACACAGAATTTAGACAAATTATATTTTTTTATTATATTTACCAAAATCCTCTGAAAGATCGCCGGTGAGGTTTTTAAGCCAAACGGGAGACATGTCCACTGATAGTGGCCTTCTTGGGTTACAAAACCCGTTTTTTGTCTGTCTCCCACTCTCAATGGAATGGACCAAAAAGCTGAGTTTCACGTCTAATGTTGTGAAGTATTTGCAACCTACTGTTTTTACCATTAAATCTTCTATTAACGGGAATGGCTGGGATTGTGGCACAATTATCTTATTTAATTCCCTAAAGTCTACACATAGCCTGTTCCTTTTATTTTCTTCTTTTTTGAAGGCTAGTGTGACTGGTGCCGCGAAGGGGCTATATGAGTCTTCAATCAGACCATGTTTTAAGAGTTGTGTTATTTGTTCCTCTATTTCTTTTCTGTCATTTGTTGAACATCTATATGGTCTTTTGGCGCAATATTTATCAATCTGAAGATCGATAAAGGCTTCATAATTTTTTACCTGACCAACGTCATATTTATTCATAGCAAAAGTATCTTTATAATTATTTATTAGAATTTCCATTTTCTCTTTTCTATCCTCGCTTAAGTGATCTAAATCCATTCCGAATTCATTTGTTTTTATAAATTCATTAAAGTTTATCTCATATCTATTATCAATCTTTAGGTCTTCTGTAGTATCGTATTTACCTTCTATATCTGAGCTTCTGTTATTTTTTAAATTTATCGTTTCCCCATTCTTTTTATTTTTATTTTGGAATGCAATATTTAACTTTTCATCATGGGTTAACCCAAATCTCTGTACGCTATCTTAACCTAATATCAGCTCAAAATTGAAGTTTTCATTCTCATATACACAGGCATTTAAAATCCCTGTTATACCATGTATTTCTGCATTTAATTTTATCAAACCGTAGCTACTGCCCCATCCACTAATTGTTTTTATTTGATAGTCTCTTTTATTTTTTATAAGTTTTTTATTTAGTAGTTTTGCATTTATTACTGTTATTCTTGAACCCGGGTCATAAAGTCCTTTCACCTCCAAGGACTTTTCTAGATTTACTTTTATTTCAATTAGTGGCGGGATTTTTAGTTTTTTGGATCCTCTTCTGATAGTTCTATGTTTAACAGTGTGTTTACTAGTTCGTTGTGTTCTTTTTTTTCGTTTTTATACCAACACGTACTTTCAGGATGGAATCTATTCTTTTTCCCTTTTGATTCACATATTTTACATGGAGTTTTTTCTTTGGTGCCTCCTGGCTTTTGTAATCTTGATTTATTATCTACTGATATATTTTTACTAATATTGTTTTCTTTTATCAGGTGTTCTAGTCCTCTTACTTTGTTGAAAAGATCATCTACCTCCTTCACTTCTTCTCTATCTATCTTATCCGTAACAAAGTTTGGTAGGCCGACGGCAATCATGTCTATAAGTAGTGAGTTATTAATCGAACTGTTTACTTCTAGCAGTAATCTCTCCTTTTTTAGTGCATAGTCTAATATTGACCCCTTTATATATTTGAAATTCATTGCGTACTTGATAGGCGACCAACTTTTATCCGCATATGTTTCTTTCAAACTTTGTACCCATATGGACCACTCTGATTCCACTGTGTTTTTTATCATCATTGATAGATACCAGTCTTTGCATGAGTCGTCCAGCAGTAGCCTTAACATCTCAATCTTCTCTATATCTGTATCTAATTCCAACCGTTCACATTCCTTTTCGAAAATATCTAGCCATTGCGTAACATTCGTTGTTGATTTTGAAAATTTCTCCATGGAGAATTTTTCCACTAGTCTTAGTTTATTTTGTTTTTTTTTTATGATCGGTGTTTGTTGTTGGGCTTTCTTCTTCTTTTTCTAACTCTTCCAGGAGGAAGCCATTAAATTGTATATTTCCATCGTCACAATAAATTTTTTTTAATTCAGAGGTTAGGTTTATCCATACTTCCCTCTTTTCATGTCTTTTTTTTATCGAATTTTTTATCAGCTCAAAAACTTTATGTTTTATTGTTTCTCCATGTAGATGTATTGGTTGATATTCTTTCGGCATGGTGTAAGAATTGTTTTCTGTATCTGTAATCGATACTAAGCCGTAGATATTTGTTTTGTTATCCTCTGGCTTAGGTATTACAGCAAATCCGAATTTTAATTTTTCCATTTTGCACAAAAAATTGATTGTTGATTTGTAAGGATGGGTAATAATCAGTAGAAGCCGCACGATTAGATTCGTCTAGAAATAAGAGTTTTATTAATTTAATTACCTAGTTTACAAAGTGAGCGCGTGTCGTACTAACCTAGAAATAAGAGAATCAACAATCAAAGCTATTGCTTCACAGATCTCTTTTACTCCTTTGAAGATTCAACACTCTTAATTATTCCTATATTGTGACTTAGTTTCTATGCCTGTAGTCTATTTTACTAACTTTTATCAGTTACCAATTTCATAGATTATTTTATGTCTCAAGTCAAAGCTCGTGAAGGCTTTCTGTCTCTCTCTACTCCGTGTAGCCGGCGTGTCCCGGATCATGCACACAAAGGTTACATGTATATGTATATGTGTATATGTATATGTCTATATATATATATATATATATATATATATATATATATATATATATATATATATATATATATATATATGTGTGTATATGTATGTGTGTATATGTATATGTGTATATGTATATGTGTATATGTATATGTGTATATGTATATTAGGGTGGTTCAAAAAAAATTTTGAATTTTTTTGTTCAACTCTTACCCTCCCAAATGTTTGTGTCCGATGAGAAAATAATCCTCACGAAAGAGGAGCGCTGTAGCTCAAGTCTAAAAGGTCGCTATTTTCATTTTAGTTTCCCATTCATTTAACATGGGAATTCTTGTTTTTTCATTCAAATTGAAATTACACCTAATCATTCGGATTTTTTGCAAATAACCATTGTATATTCAGAAAGCTGACTCTTCGAGCTTTTCAAAACTCTATAATAACGCATTATTATCATCAGTAGAAGACGAGTTACAGCCATCTGAAAATTACTAAATTTCTGACTACGGAGCAATTGTTCATATTAATTTTTTTTTAATCATTTATTATAAGTTTCATCGTAATCAGTAGTTACGAGTACTTTTTAATGATTCAAAAGTTTTCAAAATTGTCGATGAAACATCCTCTAGATGGCAGCATTCATTTTTATTGGAGCAAATGTAAGTCACGTAGTCATTGAATTCAAATTTTTTTTATTTTCAATTAATTTATTTACACATGTCAGAGTTCATATCAATTTGTATTAACAATTATAAAATTAATTATTATTATTTGATTCTTATCAAAGATAACGTCAGTACAATAACAATTACGGGAAAAAAATTTTTTTTACCAGTTTCATTTTAAATTATAATTTTTTTTATTCATTCTTCGTCCTTGAGTGTCGTTCTAGTGCAATTTGGATATTGTTGTCTATGGTGTTGGACAAGTTGAAGTAAGTATTGCTTTTGCTCTTCGTTTCTTGTCAAACAGCGGTTGTAATTAGTAATTAAAGCTACACCTCGCTCTGCTACATCGTTGACGACTTTTAAACCATTAAATGTTTTTTTACATTCAATAAAATTCTGATTGGTTTCCCAAAAGTCTGGATGAAGATCCAAAAAGTCGTACGATAATCCAAATTGTTTAAAAAGAAAAAGAGATTCCCCACTGATAAAATCACTTACATCTTTTCGAACTAACGTATTTAAATCACTTACTTTCGACCCGAATTTTATTTTATTTTTTCCGGTACTTTTTCGATGTTTGATAGCATTTATCATTTTTAATTTAGTTTCTACAGATATTCTCTCATCGAAAAAAGATAAACTAACCAAATGTTCTGATAAATACCAAAGATGTGATTTCAATTTATTAAGAGCAGCATTTGCAACAGCGATTTGGATATTTTTGTACTCTATGAGAGATTGCATTAATTTTAAATCATTATATGGAGCATTGATAGCTGAGGAAGCTTCGAACCAAGATTTTATATGAAAATTTACAACAAACATAGAAATATCACGAATACTAATAATGTCAATACCAGACAACGAAAATTGATTTTGAAACATGAATATTTTAAGACAGTAGATGGCTTTTGGAAGCCATCTAGCATGATGCATAGCTCCAGGAAGTCTAAATTTGATTCCATTAGGTGGTGTACCACCTAAAAAAATGTATCCTAACTCTAACAGTTCTCGATTATCGTCTCTAGGATGAAATACCTGTAAAAAATAAATAATGATAATCAAATGAATTCTAAAACAGATAAATAAACATTAGTTGTATTTTTATACTTATGCATTACTTGTAATTGATTCAATATGTAATGTTTAAGTCCTTCAACTTTTTCACTCAAAATTTCAACAACTACATTATCCTGTAAACCGATTTTGTAATTTGACTGATCAATTTCACTCCATTTCTTTTGGAATCGTTTAAAAATTGTAACTTCGGGTCCATATGTTACTGGCCAAGAAACTTCAAATACATTCCTGAGAATTATCTCAAATACATGATGACGGCAAGCGAAATGTAGAAGCTCTCTTTCTAAGATCCTTTCTCTCTCAGTACAGGAACCGTTTTTTACCCCTTTGAATACAAAATGGCGATTTATATAGCTATCAAATCACATGATACAGATTGAATTATATGATCTCTTAGGATACAATGAATCAAGAAAATTATCATTACCAGTATTTACTGAAGCCGTATCAAAACACATTCCTCTTACGCGATCTTTCAAATTCCAATCATCTAAAGCTTCTACTACTGCCGTTGCTTGATTGATTCCTGTACCTTTGTCGATTTGAGGGACTCCTAATAGATGTTCGGTGTTTAGTCCTGTCACTACTATTGGTAATCGATCAACAGTTTTTATTCCAGTAATTTCAGGGAGTATTTTGCCATCCCAATGGACAATTAAATTTTCTGCTACTTTTAGAGTTTCTTTTAACTCTAAAGCAAAATCTTCGCGCATTTTCATTCTTTTCCTACGGATAGTACTAGTGCTTATGACTGAGTTCTCGAGCTTCACTCCAAAACTAGTAGCAGCTGCAGCTAAGATGAATGTCGCACTTCTATCACTGGTTTTCGTTCGATCGAGAGCAGCAACGAGACTTGGAGTTAAAACATCAATTTTTTCTAACTGACAATCGGTATTTAATTCATCCGAAAAATTCGAATGAGTGCGTTCAATTGAAGAAGAAGTTAGTGATTTAGATAACAATACCAAACTTGCACTACTATCGCGACTCAAACTCTGATTTAAACCTAAGAATAATTACATAAATTAGAATCGGCAAAACATAAATTAAATCATATTGAAGTTACCTGTAGCGTTGTCAACTGCAGGCTCCACATCTAGATCTGCATTTATTGTGAGCTTTGAGACTTCTTCTGACTTTACAGAACTTAAAAAAATACTGTGTCGGTTTGACGTTTTCCACTCTTGATTTAAAAATTTAGACTGAGTTTCAGTCAAATTATGCTCTGGGTTACGACTAGAGATATCAAACAAATTTTTTACTCGATTTAGAAAAGTATGTACTTTCATCTTTTGTTTATGAGATTTAATTTTTTTATTTTTCTTCAAGAGCTCCCACTCTCGATAAATTTTCATAATTTTAGAAACAGCATTATATGGTTGACACACAGGAATACCTGTCGGTTTCCAAATTTTCATAACATCATCAACCACTTCATTAAAACACTTACGAATAGTGAGGTTAGAATTTGAATGTTTGAACAAAAAAAATTTTAACACTTTTTTTACGGTAGGTAACTTTCGATTACTCAATTTTTCAACTGGATATCCAATCAAATAAATTTCCTTTTCAGGCATTTTTCATCAATAACAATTAGAAATACTTCGATGAATGAAGAAAAAAGTTTTTTAGAACACATTAAGATTAAGAACTACTTAAGAAATCTGACAAATGCAACAATATATGCTCCAATAAAAATGAGTGCTGCCACCTAGAGGACGTTTCGTCAACAATTTTAAAAACTTTTGAATCATTAAAAAGTACTCGTAACTACTGATTACGATGAAACTTATAATAAATGAATAAAAAAAAATTAATATGAATAATTGCTCCGTAGGCAGAAATTTAGTAATTTTCAGATGGCTGTAACTCATCTTCTACTTATGATAATAATGCGTTATTATAGCGGTTTGAAAAGCTCAAAGAGTCAGCTTTCTGAATATACAATGGTTATTTGCAAAAAATCCGAATGATTAGGTGTAATTTCAATTTGAATGAAAAAACAAAAATTCCCATGTTAAATGAATGGGAAACTAAAATGAAAATAGCGACCTTTTAGAGTTGAGCTACAGCGCTCCTCTTTCGTGAGGATTATTTTCTCATCGGACACAAACATTTGGGAGGGTAAGAGTTGAAAAAAAAAATTCAAAATTTTTTTTGAACCACCCTAATGTATATGTGTATATGTATATGTGTATACGTATATGTGTATATGTATATGTGTATACGTATATGTGTATATGTATATGTGTATACGTATATGTGTATACGTATATGTGTATACGTATATGTGTATACGTATATGTGTATACGTATATGTGTATACGTATATGTGTATACGTATATGTGTATACGTATATGTGTATACGTATATGTGTATACGTATATGTGTATACGTATATGTGTATATGTATATGTGTATATGTATATGTGTATATGTATATGTGTATATGTATATGTGTATATGTATATGTGTATATGTATATGTGTATATGTATATGTGTATATGTATATGTGTATATGTATATGTGTATATGTATTGTAACTTTTCGGTAATATCCCGGCACGATTTCTCGAGCCGGAGCAGTACCGAATTTTTACTTTAAGATTCTTTATCCTAATAGGGATAATATTAAGACTTCTGAAAGGGTGAATCACTACCCGTCCCTTCAAATAACTCAACTTTCTAATTTTACTGATCCGGACAGGCTTTGGCCACGAGAGGACCGTTTCCCTTTTTATTCCCCCAAACCTACGTCCCTACGGATCAGGATTAGCTTTCGCACCTCGTGACCGTTTCTGGCGTGGATCCAGGTCGACCTTGTTGAGTTCTCAACCGATCAACCAGTACCACTGCTAGCTACTGATTCTAAGTTTCCTATGGTGTGAATATTAGCAATCTTTTTATCACTAATATCACCCTACAGAACCGGACAGGCTTTCGCCACGACAGGTCTGTTTCTGGTGTAAGTACTAGCAACCCACTTAGTCTGCGAAGACTCGGGGAAGGCTTTCGCGCTACCGCTATCTTGCACCACCTGGTTCATCAGTACTCACTCTAGCTTGATTCTACTGACTACAATTTCCCTTTTTCGCGACCCACTGCGAGGAGAGAAAAACAAGCACAATATAATTATATTAATGTTAATGACGAATGAATTTTTATTATATTCTATCTTATTCTAGTTTACTATTTACAAGGTTTGTTTTTGGCTATTGCCGTGAAGTTTGTGTATCGATGGTTTATTTTGATTTACCCGAGAGAGTGTGACTGTGATTTTGTTTCGTTTTGATTTTGTCCGTCTCGAACGTAAATGCAACTACCTTTTGAACATTACCGCGGTTTGCGTATGATGCTACTTTTAAATTTAATAGAAAAAACTATGATCGCTTTGATCCTTAGTTTAGGCTATAACAATGAATTTATTGAACTACTTTTCGAACAAGCGCTTTGCTTAGTTTGAATCGAAGTGATAATTTGGCTGTGAGTCGACTAAGCGCTCTGCTTATGTCGCTCGGTTTCATACTTTTTCGAAACAGCTGTAGACGCTCTGCTATCAGACTGAGTAATGTGTCTTAGCTGTTGCTGTTTATATAGCCGTTCTGACGCCCCAGTGACGTCAGACTGGCTATCGAAGCTGATAATTCGTACCCGTTGTCCGCTAGATGGCGTTGATCTTCACTGGGGTGGGGTCCAAAAGTTGGATATGTTACAGTATATGTGTATATGTATTAGAGTGTCTCAAAACAACCGACTATTTTTTTTTTTTCAAAGAACATTGAAAAATCGTCAGAGTATCTCTAGAAAACGACCCTGTAAAAATATGAGCTCTTAATATTAATATTTAGAGGTGGCGTTTTGTAATTTTCTATTTCCCATTTAAATAACATGGGAAATTTTTTTTTTAAACTTTGGAATTTTGTAACGTGATAACGAGCTACTTCATTAGTATGACAAAACCAGCTCTTATAGAAAATTTGATGCTCTACAAAAAAGGTCTGATTGACATTTTGCGTAAGTCCAGCCGTTTCAAAGATAATATTTCAAACAGTCTGAAGTTTGAGGCTCGATAGATACATATATACCGTGTGTTTGTGCAGCGGCGCTACAGTATGTCCAGTAGCGGATGTACAGTCGCCCACCGCGTGGGTACCCACGTTACGCAAATTTATCGGTATGGTATAGTAGATACAGTCTAAATTCGATCTACGTGATCATTAGCTGAAGCTAATACTTCAGTGCGCCGTTTGATGGAGCGCTTGGCCGTGCTCTTGGCTATAGCATGACAAAGATTGAATATTGTTAATGCAACAATTATCACACATACAAAACGTTCTTCGTATGCCGAATATTTGGTACACAGAGGATCGCAGCTGACTGCCGTTTCGACGGATGAGTAAGCGAAACTATTTTTCATAAATACGAGTGCGTCTCTAAGAACATAACCTGAAATCTGCATCAAGTGTCACACAATAATTCAGATCTGTGTGAAGTAGGTAGATGTACTCTTCACTTTTGCAGATGCACTCGTATTTATGAAGAGAAGTTTCACTTGCTCATCCGTCGGAACGCTAGTCAGCTGCGATCCTTCGTGTACCGAATATTCGGCGTACGAGGAACGTTTCGTAAGTATGATAATTGTTTTCAATAACAATATTCAACGTTTGTCATGCTATAGCCAAGAGCACGACCAAGCGCGCCATCAAACGGCGCACTGAAGTATTAGCTTCAGCTAATGATCACGTAGATCGAATTTAGTCTACATCTACTATACCATACCGATAAATTTGCGTAACGTGGGTACCCACGCGGTGGGCGACTGTACATCCGCTACTGGACATACTGTAGCGCCTCTGCACAAACACACGGTATATGTATGTATATATTTATGTATATATATATATATGTATATATATATATATATATATATATATATATATATATATATATATATATATATATATATATATATATATATATATATATATATATATATATATATATATATATATATGTATATATATATATATGTATATATATATATATATATATGTATATATATATATATGTATATATATATATGTATATATATTGTAACGTGGCAAGACGTTATGACCTCCTCCCATCCAGCCTTACGAGCGTACGCACCCCGAGGGAGTATCGAGTGCCGATTCCGCTACTCGAATTCTTGCCGCCTCCGCCCGGGCAGCCATCTTGGCTACCTGGCGCGAATAGCCGCCGACCGGTAGTCGGCAGCGCTCGCAGGACGGGTGGCATAGGTAAGAACTAGAGATAGCGGAAAAAGGAATTCATTCCATTTTGATACCCGGAAAGTTAAGCCTCGTGCGCGACGGACCTCCGAGAGTTGATTTGGTGAGAGAGAGAAAGTGAGAGAGTTTTGGCTAATTTTCTCGAATATTGTGACTTGTGCTGTGTCTTTGGATTTTCTTGTGGATTTTGGACTACTGGCTATCAAGACTTGGGAATTTGACGACTTGGCACTCTAACCGGACCTCGTGCGAGTTTAACGGACGGACACCGCCGCATTCGCTTCAACGAATACCGCCGCTGAGTAAGGTAGGATCGTTCCGATCGCTATTAAAAGTCTTCTAGTCCCGCCGTGATAATATCTTGTTTCCCCACGAGTCTCGTAGTCATAAAAAATCCAGTTCCGCGAACGTGTAGAAAGAGTTCCGACCGTTGAGCGCGAGCTCAAAGTCCGCTTATTTAAACTCCCGACCCACGTGACCGCGACGTGTGTGTTAGTGCGTTCGTGTCTTCCGAGCCGCACCGCTAACGTCTACCTAGTCGCGACCGTATCGTAGTCGAGCCGTCTGCTGTCACGCGGCAGCACTCTGCAGCGAGGCAGACACTCGGCGCTTCCCCAGTCTCGCGTACCGTCCCCCTCTACCCTTCCCGCCGTCGCCGCTAGCCAGACTACAGTCGGCAGCGAGCGAGGCAAGATAGTCTCGAGTCCCGTGAGAGTGAGAGAGAGAGAGAGTGACTGACAGCTGTCGGCTGTAGCGTACCTGCTAGCCTTAAGCGTCGTATCTTAGAGTAGTGTAGCGTTCATAATTTAATTTTTTTTTGAAGTAGAGAGTAGTAGGTTAACTTATTTATTGATTGTTAATTATTAGTTGATTTAGTAGAGTAGAGTCCCGCGGTAACTATTGTAAAATATACGCCAGGTAGCGGGCGGTTAATTCGCGACCTTTTTCTTTTTTTCTTTTTTTCAATAAACTCAATTTACATTAAAAATCCAAACTTGAGTTCGTGTCTTTATTCTTCGCCCCCACCACATCCTTCTACCTAAGTCTAGTTAGTATCGGGAAGAGAGCGAGAGAGAGAGGACTCCGCGGTTGGAGTCTGGCGCCCAGCAACCCCTAGGAGCGACGTTGGAGCCAGGTTTGTTTTCGGATTAATTTCTCTGGGTCGCCCGAACTTAGGGAAATTACCGTTACAAAAGTGGCGCCCAACGTGGGGCCCGAATAAAGACACTTCGGGTAGGCCGAATTCACCCCTGTTACCGAGCTACCGCCTTTCCTTTTGTTTTGAGATTAGTTATTTTTTTTATTTTTTTTTTATTGGTTTAAATTATTGTCTTGTCGGAGAGCTTAGGGTGCGCTAAGCGAGTGGTTGTCGGTTGATCCCTCCGGTTCGTCGTATCACCGCGAAACCCCCCCCCCCCCCCCCCCCCCTCGCGATGGGAAATACGACGGGGACCCCCGGTAGGGAGGGTTACCTCCGGTTAGGAATTAATCCCGACGACACGGACACCATAATCGCGTGGTTGTGCGGGCTGACGGACACCGCGATTGTGACGTTACTCACCCGGTTCCGCTTGAATCCAGAGGGCACCCCTGACGAACGCCGGTGGCGCCTGCTGCGGTACCACCAGGTTTCGCGGAGTTGTGACGTCACCTGGGTGCCCGAGGTGGACGAGAGGCCTTCCGGCAGCGGAGGAAACTCCCCGGTCCCAGGAGCCACCCCCACCCGTTTCCCCGCGCCCCACCCCCAGCCCCAGAGCCTCAATAGTGCCGCGAGTACCGTATCCGTTCCCCCAACCCCCCCCAGCATCCCCCGAACCCCTTCGTCGCACCCCACCCCCTAGAGCCAGTCCGGATCCGGGAGCTAATGTGTACGTTAGCACCCCCCGTGGTCCTGCGACGGCTCCCCCCCCGCAGTATGAGTCCACGGGAAGGACTCTTCTGCCATCCCGCCCCCGAGTGCAGTTCCAGGACGTGCTGGAGCGAGAACCGGCCACCCCGGGGTACCCGGCGTACATTGGCGATCCGCCAAGGGTACCCGCCACCCCGGCAGAGTATGCCGGCTACCCTCCGGCTACCCCTGGTGACCCCCCATACCCAGTGGAACCTGATAGGTTCTCGGGTCCAAGTGCGTTCGCGCCGGTGCACCCCGCGCCCGCGAACCCCTTCCGCCCCCTTCACACCAGCTACGGTCCTCACCCCCCCCCCCCCCCCCCCTTGTGAGGCCGGAAACCACCCCGCAGCCTACACCGAGCCTCTACCCCCACCCTCACCCGAGTCCCTACCCCCACCCCACCCCCCGAGTGGAGAGCGAGAGGCCCCTCCCCCCTGTAGAGTCTCGGTACCCCCAACCCACCCCCGAGCCCACGTACCCGCGATATCCGGTCGAGCACCCGAGAGACACCCACGGCACGGTCCGACGGTGGAACCTGTCCTTCTCGGGAAAGGGAGACACCAGTCCGGAAGAGTTCCTCCGCAGAGTGGAGGAATGCCGGCTCGGCAGTCAGCTGAGCGACCAGGATGTCCTCGGCGCGCTCTCCTTCCTCCTGACAGGTATCGCCCTCCAGTGGTACCGTCTAAACCACACGCGGTGGGTAGCCTGGGGCGACTTCGCCGACGCGTTCCGCACCCGCTTCGGTGGGGTTAATTATGAGATTCGGGTCCGCGATGAAGCGCGCCGCCGTACGCAAGGGCCCCGGGAGCCGATCGCCGACTACTTGGTGTGCTTGAGGATGATCCTCAACAGCCTCCCCCACCCCTAGCCGGTACGCGAGCAGTTAGATCTCGCGTACTCCAATCTCCACCCCCAGTACCGCCACGCGATCTCCCGTACCGAGGTAGACTCTTTCGAGGCCCTCGAGTACGCAGGTAGACGGGTGGAAGCCGCCCGAGCGCTGGATAGGTACTATGTACCCCCACCCGCCCCCGAGAACGCTCTCCTACCCGAGTTCGCGTGTCCGAGTTACGCGGCGACCCCCGCGCCGGCCCCGGCACCCAGAACCCAACCCCCTTCGACTCCCGCTAGCGATGCCGCTCCGACGGCCGCGCTGGATAAACCGCCGGCGAAGAGTCGGACTCGCAACCGGGGTACGAGGAAGAAGGAGAGCGGTGCCGAACCGACTTCGGCGCCCTCCACGAGTGCCGCCCCCCCCTCCCTGATGTCGCTTCCCCGCGCTACCCCACCCCCGCCGGCTGCAGCGCCGGTACCGGCCGCGGGAAGTCAACCGGCTGCGCCCGCTAGGAATGCGGCGCCGACCGGGTACCCCGCCGGCTGCTTCCGGTGCTTCAACCCCGGCCATTTCGTGCGAGACTGCCCGCACCCCCCCCTCCTACATCGCGTGTTCGAGGTGTCGAACCCCAGGGGTTACAGATGCCAACTGTAGCCGCTGTGCGGGAACCGCGCCGGGAAACGCGAGCAGGAATCAGTAGGCCGGGTCCCTACTTATTCCTCCGTAGTGAGAGGACCCTCCCCCACCCTTGAGAGAGAGAGTGGCCGCGAACACCTCCCCTTTCCGCGGAATCCCCGACGACCCCCGGTACTATATCACGGTGGATATAGCCGGGCGTCGATTGAGTTCCCTGTTCGACCCGGGATCCAGTCGTACGTATGTGGGTGGCCCCGCGATGCCCGAGTTCTGCGACCTAATGCCCCAACTCCGCCCCCTCCAAGCTAGCGACATCGTTTACCCCAACGGTGCCGTAGATACCGTGTTCGGTGAGATGGAGTTGCCGCTCCGTATAGGACGGCGTACATGCCCCGTCACCGTCCGGTTCGCCCCGACGTTCCAGTACCGGTGCATTCTGGGTTTAGATGCCATTACTGCCTTCGGATACCGCGTAGACTTCCTGCGAGGTTCCTGGCAGATCCGGTCGGGCGTGCCAATCCCCGAAATACCCCAGAGGGAGAGAGAAGTCCCGCTCCCCACCCCCGAGAGGGAGAGAGAGAGAGAGAACAGTTTTTATTGATCTGGGGCAGGCCCCGTAAGTTCAAAGTAGTAACAAAAACATTTTAACAAAACAAATTAAATAATATAATCTAGACTTAACAGTGCCGAGAACAGAAAAGATTTAATAATACTAAAGTAATACTAACATAATAGGATACAAAGAAAATACAAAGGAGCTTAACCTAAAACGCAAAACGCAAAAGAGCCGTCGAGATCAGCGGAGGCCTACAGTACCGGGCTAAGACTGTGCTCAGAGGCCGCGATGAGAAATCACTCCACTCCATTACATTAAAAGAAGAGAGAGAAGAGAAGTCAGAGATAGAGGGCAACCGATTTGCGAAAACAAGCACTAGATTACTACTCAAGCCAGAGAATGGTACACTACTAAATATAAGGAAAATAAGATAAAGTACAGTTAAGAGTAAGGATTAAAACTAAAACTACAAGCTAATTTAGAAAGAAGGAGCTACCGCGGTTGGACTACGAGGCCAACAGGTGCGCGACAACCGCGTTTCTGAACTCCCCCAGGTCGCCCAAATCGCGAATACTTGGCGGTAGCGAGTTCCAGACTCTTATCCCACTCGAGAGCACCGAATTGAAAAGAGCAGTGGTACGGCACTGCGGCAGTAGAAGGTCGGAGGAGCATGACCGCGTGGCAGACCTGCGGTTCAGCGCGGCCGCGGGCCGCAGGCCCGAAGCGATAAACTCCGGGGAGCCAGATCTTAACGCCCGGAACACTAGAACGGCAAGAAAAAGCTGACGGCGCTGATCAAGCCTAAGCCAGTTTAGAGCACGGTAGTGAGGTGAGATGTGCTCAGATTTACGGATGCCGCAGATAAAGCGCACGCAGGCATTGAGTGCACGCTGAAGGCGTGTGTTTTCGACCCCGGAAATGTCGCAGAAGGCCAGCGAGCAGTAGTCAAAGAAGGGCAGAATAAGCGCGAGGACAAGCCGTAGCTTGAGTCCTTTGTTGAGGGAATTACTGTTCGCTCGGAGTTGGTAGAGAGACCTAAAGACTCGATTGCAAACGCTGGTGACGTGCTCCCGCCAGTTTAACGTGTGATCAAGACAAATGCCCAGGTTCTTGACAAGGTGCACGTAAGGCACATTTATCCCGTCAACTACAACACCTGGAGCGTGGTCGACATTAACAGCATTCACATATCGCGCAGAGCCCAGGATCATTGCCTTGGTCTTGGTCGGATTAAGATGGAGAGAATTTGCACTTGCCCAGTTGCAGATACGCAGTATGTCCTCATTCACCCTAGCCACCGCCTCCTCGAGAAGGGAGGGAGGGCAGTGGTAGTAGACCTGGAGATCATCCGCGTACTTGACGATTTTGCAGTTTATTATCGCCTCATTAATGTCCGCGACATAGAGAGCAAAAAGAAGCGGCCCTAGAACCGAGCCCTGAGGAACGCCTGACGATACCGAGACCCACTCCGAGAAACCTTGCTGGGTAGAGACACGTTGGGTGCGGTCAGTTAGGTAGGACCAAAGCCACTGCAGTACCGGGCGAGAAAAGTTATAACGCGCAGCTAATTTGCCGATCAGGCGGCTATGATCAACGCAATCGAAGGCCTTCGAGAAATCAAATAAGACAAGCACCGTGACCATGCGAGAGTCAATCGCACGCCGAACGTCATCCGTGATTTTTATCAGCGCTGTTTGAGTAGAGCCTCCGGGGACAAAGCCGTATTGGTGCAAGTCCCATGGGCCCCGCCGGCGTAGGTAAGCAATGATATCTGCATGGACGACATGCTCAAAAACTTTCGACAGCTCACACAGCAGTGATATTGGCCTGTAGTCTTCAGGAGCGACAGGCTTCGAAACCTTGGGTATCGGAACAATAGAGGATTGCTTCCAGTAAGACGGGAAAACCGAGGTCCTGAGAGAGGCATTGTAGATATCGAGCAACGCAATGAACAAAGGGCCCTTGCAGAGTGTGAGAAAACGGCCAGCGAAACCGTCCACGCCCGAAACACTAGAGTTGGCGAACCGAAGGTGTTTAGCAAGGCACTGAGGTGACACGTCCGAGAAGTAGAATTGGGTGTCGTCAAAGTCGCAAACAGAAGAGAGTTCAGCTGGAGGTCGGACTGGAGAAGGGCCAAAAACCGAGCGGAAGTACGCATTCAGGGCGTCCGGCGAGAGAGATATATCCTGACGGGCACCAGATGTAGGGACAATACCAAAATTACGCAGAGCTTGCCACAGGTGCCTAGGATCCTTCATTTGCGCAAGGTGCGAGGCACAAAAGGCCGACTTAGCCTGATTCAAAGCTTCCTTGACCCGATTTCGCATCTGACAATACCGAGTCCGGAGTTCAGGCGAGCGAGTTCTGCGGGACGCATTCCGTAAGCGGTTACGCTCCCGAATAAGAGCACGGTGTTGGACAGTAATCCACGGAGCAGGGGGCCGCTTGACATTGACTATACGCCAGGGCGCGTAAGAATCCAAGGCCTGATCTAGTGCAGAGTTTAAAAGCGAGAGCTTTACAGATGGGTCCGTCTGGACGAGAAGGCGACCCCAATCCAGAGCTTCGAGATGCTCGCTGAACGCAGGCGCGAGGAGCCCTTTCCAAAACCTACAACGTATAGGCTTAAGAGATTGTGCATTTACGTGGCAGATGCGAAGCGAGCCATGTGCGAGAGTCGAGGTAGACAGAGAGGAAGGAAGGGTGCACGGATGCTGTCATGCGGTAGAAGGCTCGGCGACCGCACCGTCATCTTCAGCAGTAAGAACTAGAGCGAGATCCTGAGCTGACCGGATAACCTTAGGGGTTGAGTCAACGGTCTTTTTGACGCGAATAACTCCGTCACGAACCCAGGCAAACTTGAAACCCTTCAGCTTGGCCTCGGTTTTAGTACGTTTAAGAAGCTTAGCAACGTCCGGAGCTAGGAACTCATTAATGTAAATTCGAACGTGAGGCAGCGTGTCGGAGAGTTCGGAAGCAGTAAGCGTCTTGGCTGCTCGAAATGCAGCAAGGATTTTGCTGCGAACGGTGCACGAACTCAGTCGAACAAAGATCATTCTGGCCTGGTCGGAGCCGCGACTACTCTTCATGCGCGAGATCTCGGTGATGTCAGAGGGGGCGATAGTTATCCCTAGACGCGAGCAAATAGTGGTGAGGACAGCCGACAGCTCTTCGCCAGCTGCTTCCGGCATGCCTGAGATGGAAAGCTCCCGGTCAAAAGCCAGCTTCTCAACGCGCTCGAGACGAACGGATAGTGCCGTACTCCGCTGGACCTGTGCCGCCAGATCATTCCGGAGCTGGGTGTTGGCCGCCTCACAATCTGCAACCCTAGAACTCAGGGCCAGCTGATTTTCTCTGAGTTCCGCGTTCTCGTTGGTAAGACTAGAGATTTGTGTCACTAAGTCAGCATGCGCGGTAGTAAGGGCAGCGATCTGAGCGGTGCAGGCATCGACCTTATCAGGTAGAGAGGCGATCTCAGTTATCTTAGAGGTAATGTCAGCATTATGCGCGCTTTGGGTGGCGATAAAATTATTCATGACATCCGCACCATCCTTGATGGCACTTAGAATAGCGGCAAGAGACAGCGAATCAGACTCTGGGCGCTTCGGCGGTGGCGCGGTTGCAGTTGTCAGAGTAGAGTCCGATTGACGATGAGAAGCACCCACGGAAAGAGACGCATCCGAGATACAGGATTTACAAACTGATTTAGTGTGATTGCCGACCCGGGCCTTTACAAACTGAGTATAGCTGGGATGAAAATGTGACAGGCAGTTGCCACACTGAGAAGGATTCCTCACATCCTTCTTACAGCCCCTGCAGAGTTTCCGAGGCTCGGATGCAGTACCAGGTTGCGGGGCCTCAGGCGAAGGGTCAGGCATTATTGATGGTCGGTAAGAGAGAGCTCACCTAGTCGTCGTAGTACTTGAAGCGTCGCTAGATGGCGTGGCAGCGCGTTAAGGTACGAAGAGACAGCAACGGCAGGGAAGACCAAGCCAGAGAAGTAGGTTAGGTTTTATAGAGCACCAGAAAAATAACTTCCACCCGCGACTCGAAGGAGAGGAGCCCGTCGTTTTATGCTCAAAAAGGCTAGAGCCGACAGGGGAAGCACCTCGATCTGAAAAAGGCCAGCGAGGGCCAGAAAGACGGCAGAAAAGAGGCAGAGACAGAGGAGTAAAGAAGATAGCGTGAATTCGTACTTACAGAGAGAGAGAGGGAGAGAGAGGTCCCGCTCCCCACCCCCGAGAGAGAGGTCCCGCTCCACACCCCCGAGAGAGAGGTCCCGCTCCCCACCCCCGAGAGAGAAGTCCCGCTCCCCACCCCCGAGAGAGAGATTCCTCTACCACCCCCCGAAAGAGAGGTAACGCCCTGGGTTCCCCACGTGTCGGAAGGAGCTTGTGCCGGCCTATCGGAGCTCACCCGCTCGGAGAAGTCCCGCCTAGACGCCCTTCTGGCCCAGGTGCTACCCCCTCCCAACCCCCACCCCGGAACAACCGACCTCGCGACCCACCGGATCGACGTCCAAGGCCACCCTCCCATTAAGCAGAGGTATTACCAGGTGTCCCCGAAAGTACGTGAGTACATGTACGCGGAGGTAGACGCCATGCTGGCCGGGGACGTGATCCAGCCCTCCCGTAGCGAGTGGTCGAACCCAATCGTCATGATTCGGAAGCCTTCCGGGAAGTACCGCTTCTGCCTTGACTTCCGCAAGGTGAACCAGGTGGCAAAGAAGGATGCTTACCCCCTCCCCCACATGAACAGCATCCTGGATAAGCTTCGCGAAGCGAAGTACATCACCACCCTGGACCTGAGTCAGGCCTCCTTCCAAGTCCCGTTAGAGAGAGAGAGTCGAGAGATTACCGCGTTTACCGTACCGGGTCGCGGCCTCTTTCAATTCAAGCGTATGCCTTACGGCCTGTCAGGTGCCCCCGCCACGTTCCAGCGCTTGATGGATCGCTTAATCGGTCCCGAGATGGAGCCGCACGTCTTCGTGTACCTCGACGACGTGATTATCGTGAACCAGACGTTCGAGGACCACCTCCGTTGGCTCGAACGGGTGCTCCGAAAAATCACGTCGGCCGGACTCACCATCAATCCTGACAAGTGTGAGTTCTGCAGGTCCGAAGTAAAGTACCTCGGGTTCCGGGTAAACCGCGATGGCCTGCAAGCCGACCCCGAAAAGGTGGAGGCTATAGTCCAGTACCCCGTGCCGAGTACCGTGAAGCAAGTCCGCCGCTTCCTCGGTATGGCTTCGTGGTACCGCCGCTTCATAGACGACTTCGCCACGAAAGCGGAGCCCCTGAACCGTCTATTGAAGAAGAGCCGCCGATGGCAGTGGGGGGAAGAGCAGCAGCAGGCCTTCGAAGCCCTACGATCCGCCCTGATATCCCCACCGACCCTAGCCTGTCCCGATTTCGCCCTCCCCTTCACCCTGCAGACCGATGCGAGCGATTACGGCGTTGGTGCCGTCCTCACGCAAACCGTGGAGGACGTCGAGCACGTGATAGCCTACGCGAGCCGGTCTCTGTCGGATACCGAGCGGCGGTACACCGTCACGGAACGCGAGTGCCTCGCGGTTCTGTGGTCCGTCCGCAAGTTCCGTCCCTACCTCGAGGGGTATCACTTCACGGTCATTACCGACCATAGTAATCTCCGGTGGCTACATAACCTCCACAACCCCACGGGTCGTCTCGCCAGGTGGGCGTTGGAGCTGCTCGAGTACGACTTTGAGATCGTGCATCGCAAAGGAGCACTGCACCACGTCCCCGACGCGCTGTCCCGTATCCCCGAGCCAACCCCCACCCCCGTAGCTGCCGTAGAGGATACCCTCGATTCCTGGTACCGGCGAAGAGTCGAAGCAGTTCAGTCCCAGCCTGTGCAGTACCCCAACTGGAAGGTCGAGGAAGGTCGACTGTACCGATACCGAGTCGACCCCCTAGCCGACCCCTTGCTCCCGGATCTCGACCCGTGGAAGCTCGTCCTTCCAGACGACAAACGTTCCGAAGCCCTAACGGAAGCCCACGCGATCCCCACCTCCGGCCATCTTGGAGTTGAGAAGACGTACGCGCGCGTCGCCCTCCTCTATTATTGGCCGGGAATGTACCGCGACGTCGCGCAGTATGTCCGCACCTGCGAGGAGTGCCAGAGGTGCCAGGTCGACCAGTCCGCCCCGCCGGGTCTGATGGGTCGCCGGGTCACCGAAGGTCCCTTTACCGCGGTGGCTGCGGATATTATGGGTCCCTTTCCGCCGAGTCGCCAGGGTTTCGCGTACGTCTTGGTTATACAGGACTTGTTCACCAAGTGGGTGGAGTGCGTGGCTCTGCGAAAAGCCAACGGTCCCGCGATCCTGAAAGCGTTAGAGGAACTCGTCTTCTATCGCTGGGGAGTACCGGAGGTTCTGCTGACGGACAACGGCACCGAGTTTGCCAACAAGGTCCTCGCAACCGCATGTACCGACCTCGGGATCCACCACACTACCGTTCCGCCCTACCATGCCCAAGCCAACCCCGTCGAGCGAGTGAACCGGGTCATCAAGACGATGATCACGACGTTCCTCGAGGGCGACCATCGCGAATGGGACCGTCACCTCCCAGAGTTCCGGTTCGCGATAAATACCGCCCGTCACAGCTCGACCAAAGTCACGCCGGCCTTCCTAAACTTCGGTCGCGAGCTCCGACCCCCTATGGCGGTGCGTCGAGAGCAAGAAGGCCCCCCCGTCCTCACCCTCCAATCCCCCGAAGAGTGGGAGAGTCGCGTGCGGAGACTCGACGCGTTGAGAGATCTCGTATCCCAGAACCTCGAGGATGCCACCGAGCGCCAGGCGCGTTATTACAACCGCGGGCGCCAGGATGTGACGTACCACGTAGGTGACCTGGTCCTCCGCCGACAGAGAATCCTCTCCTCAGCCGCGAACTACATCGCCTCGAAGCTGTCGGCTAAGTTCAGCGGCCCGTTCGTCGTCAAGCGCCGCCGAAGCCCGACGGTGTACGGCTTGGCGGACACGGCAGGAAACCCCGCGGGTAAGGCCCACGTGAAGGACCTGAAGCCGTACCTTCCCGCGACCCTGAACCTCGCCGACCCCGCCGACGTTTCGAGACTCGTGGGAGACCCCGATCCTACCATCCCCGCCCCCCCCAGACCCCCACCCCCTAGTAACTCTTGATTTTGCAGAGGAGAGAGATGAGGAGGAGCCGCGGACCGTCGGGCCGCAGAGTCCAAGGACTCTGGCCGCGAGCGATCGCGCCGGAGGCGTATCGCCGCGAGGTGACCCCGGACCTTCGCGACCGGCACGGCGGCAGGCCCGAGACGACACTGGAGGAGGAGGTGGAAATGGTGACCCGCCTCCTCGCAGGGACGCCGACGGCGCTGGAGCCAACCACGGCGATGGAGTACCTGGAGCTGGAGCCCCAGCCCCAGGACCTAATCTCGTTCGACGACCCAGGGGTCGACCCCCTGGCGCTCGAGGGACCCGAGGTCCTCGTGGCCGCGGAGCTCCCCAGTGCCGGGCTCCCCCGCCCAGTACCGCCCCCACCGCCACCCTCGACCCCCTTGATCCCCGCCCCAGCACCAGCACCGGTGCCGGCGCCTCAGCCGGCACCCGGCCCTATGACTTCCGCCCCCGAGCCCCCTAGGGCCCGACGCCGCCGCCGCAACCGGCCGCGACGTCGCCGCAACACCACCCGCCCCCTTACTCCGTCGATCGCCGGCTCGCAGGCCTCCCTGCCAGGAGCTGCGGCCGCCCGACCCCCCAACCCCGCGGGGCTCGAGCCGGAAGAATTCTTCCAGCGCGGGACCCCCGCGGCGAGAGAGAGTCCCGGGCCCCATCGCCCCCAGTCTCGGCTGGCTGGGTTGATGGACCAGCCGTACTCCCGCCCCACCACCCCCAGTTCCGCCCCCGCCCAGGCCCCCACAGTCCTCATTACCACCCCCGCCCCGAGACCCCCGGCCGCTAACAGTACCCGGTGCTGGTCTTGCGACCAGCCCGGGCACAGATACCCTAGGTGCCCCCACCCGGTGTTCCAACACTGTTTTGTGTGTGGGTGGCGCGGGTACACGGCCCGAACCTGCCCCACCCACCAGACCACGTGGGAGCGTGCCTACGTGGCCCACCAGATGAGCCGTCAGGCGTCGGCCTCGGGGGTTGCAGCCGTGCACACCCCCGGGATCCCGGCGCTGATGGATCTCACGCCCCCACCCCCACCACCCCCCCAGCCTCAGGAGCGCTCGACGTCGACCCCGCGCTGGTCGCGGCGGTCGTCGCCGTCCTCCGACGGCTACGCTGAGGATCCCTCTCCGTAGAGGACGAGTCCCGCACCCCCTCCCCTAGTCCCGCGACACCACCCCCCCCCCCCCCCCCAGTCCCGGTCCCCAACCCGACGCCCGTACCCTCCTCCTGGCCTTGACCCCGGAAGCCTGGCTTCCGACCAAGGCTGGTTGAGTCGGAGGTTGCGGAAGCGTCCGGGTACCCCGTACGTTCCGTTTGGCGGAGGGGTGTTGTAACGTGGCAAAACGTTATGACCTCCTTCTATCCAGCCTTACGAGCGTACGCACCCCGAGGGAGTATCGAGTGCCGATTCCGCTACTCGAATTCTTGCCGCCTCCGCCCGGGCAGCCATCTTGGCTACCTGGCGCGAATAGCCGCCGACCGGTAGTCGGCAGCGCTCGCAGGACGGGTGGCATAGGTAAGAACTAGATATAGCGGAAAAAGGAATTCATTCCATTTTGATACCCGGAAAGTTAAGCCTCGTGCGCGACGGACCTCCGAGAGTTGATTTGGTGAGAGAGAGAAAGTAAGAGAGTTTTGGCTAATTTTCTCGAATATTGTGACTTGTGCTGTGTCTTTGGATTTTCTTGTGGATTTTGGACTACTGGCTATCGAGACTTGGGAATTTGACGACTTGGCACTCTAACCGGACCTCGTGCGAGTTTAACGGACG
>OZ001260.1:12406133-12466133 GCA_963924015.1 Macrophya annulata
ATGACGCGGGGCTTTGTTCGACGCGTCAGAACCGTATGAGCATGACTTATTGTATAATACAATATTTCGAAAATGACGCATTTATTTGAAATTTACCAAGAGTACTTTTTTATTTGTGAATAGCTAAAAATCTAAACAGTATTCTTGGATCATTCTGGATAAATTCATGGTTACCGAGTTATTCGTATTAAAACTTTGCAAATTATAGAAAAAAGAACGGTTATATAATCAGGACTTCTTAAGGGCAATCCCTAGTCGTCCACCTCCTTCTTGTCGAAAAAGGGGCGGAGTTGACACATATCGATTATTATCCGAACCCAGGCGTCGAAAACGCAAAAACAAAATGCATAGCGGTAATTCTATTTCAATTCCTAACATACACTATACACTAAATATATACACTAAAGTATATAAAGAATCGTGAAATTTGCGTCGGACCGATAAATTCCTGGCGCCACCTACCTCCTGGGCCAGCTAAGCTCGGCGGACAGGTCCATAATAATGGCTATCCAGGAAATTCACACTTAACAAATGTAAATGCGGTCTGAAAGCTCTATTTTCACATGAAACGAATATATTTTCGGACGTATATACTCGGAATTGAAATAGAATCAACGCTATGCATTTTGTTTTTGCGTTTTCGACGCCTGGGTTCGGATAGTAATCGACATGTGTCAACTCCGCCCCTTTTTCGACAAAAAGGAGGTGGGCGACTAGGGATTGCCCTTAAATCTCAATTTTATACTCTATCCTACAATACTATCGACAGAGGGGACTTAGCTCTGAATATCATACTTTAGACAAAGGTGGAATGTCCGTTTGTACCAAAGAAAAATAATTTCTCTACATCCGATGTGCGTATGCAACCAATTGTCAATAAGTGAATTTGTCTATCAATTTTATGACAATACATCAAATTTTTTCAATTTTTGAGATTATAAGTTTACAAAAATCGAGCTTTACAAATCATTGTTCCAAAATTAAAATAAAATGATGCCTTGAAAAAATCTGAACAATCTCAACAAAAAAAATTTCATTCAGAATTCAAATGCAATTTATTGAGAAATATTATGTGACATTTTTCCAGTTCTATTCATCACGTTCAGTGTATTTCACACTAGGAAGTGATTGGAAGCATGATATCGAATGTGGGAGCTATTTCCCTGATATAGACAATTTTCCGTTGTAACAATACATTCTCGATACTCTTTGCTGTTCTATCTCGATTTTTTATATTTATTTCAATTTCAGCTATGTGACAAAAATGGATCCATCCCTGTTATGTACCATTTGTGATAAACCGCTACATAATGACACTGATACTATCGCTGTTGTGCGACAAAAAGGCTTAAGGACATTGAAAAATAAAAGCAAAATAAAAAAAAATGATAGGTGGAAGCATTGGAGTGGCGAACTTTCGATTACTTGCCATGACAGTTGTAGAAAAAGGTATGGAGTTTCGTCAAAAAATGTATCTTCGGAGGAAATGCCAGTAAAACCCTCGACATCTTCAGCTGTATCACTACCAACTTGTTCTGCGATTGCCTCGATACCTGCTAATACGGAAAATGATTTCAATTTCTCTGATTTATGTTTTTTTTTTGTGCTGCACCTTGGGATTCTGCACACAAGCCCGGCTATTTAGTGAAGCACAACTACATAAAAGACCACCTGGTAGACATTGCTGAACAACGGAAAGATGACAAAGGAATAGCTGTAATATGTAGATTACAAGGGATTTCCTCGTTGGTCGATGTAAAAGCCCGATATCATAAAAAATGTTATGAACGGTTCCGAACAATTTCATCCAGTGAACCTATCTACACATCGAACAATCCAAAATTGCAATCAGTTTTCAAAATTGTTTGTGACCATTTAGAGAAGAGTAAAGAGTCCCGCTTTCTTATGTCTGAGTTGAAAATATTATGGGCGAGAACTGCCTAGCAATTAAGACACTTTATCGTAAGCTCAAAGAAAAGTATGGTAGTGATATCTACATTTCACAGCATCGTGTTAAAGAAACTGTTATTTTTTATAAAGACTATAGTGCTTCTAAAATATGTGCTGATTGGTTCCGTAATCAAGACACTGTTGGAGAAATGGAGAAACAGACAATTATAAAAGTTGCAGCAGATATACTAAGGACCGATATTGAACATTTCGTTTGTAAAACTGATTCGTACCCAGCAGCTGCTACGTTCCTCGATACCGTTGTTGAAGATATTCCTCTCCTACTAAATACTTTTCCTGGAGATCTCATTCTTACTGGAAAGAGTACAAATGACGACCGTTACTTCGTGAAACGTAATAGTATTGCACGTTCTATTGTATCAGCTATTCCTCCGAAATCTTCCATTTCTAATCTCCAATTAGCAGTTGGAACATACATATACAGAAAAAGTGGATCCAGGCTGATAATAGATCTCTTAGCCAAGTTAGGCGTTAGTGCATCATATCATCACATACAGCGACATGAAGCATCTACGATAATGGACCCTCCTAAACGGAAAATAGAAGATGCTCACGTGCAATATGTCTTTGACAACACTGATCACAATGTTATGACACCTTGGAGATCCACCAGCATTACCGTCGTACTCTACGTATTTGTGGGCTAAACGCTTCAATGTTCCAAAATTGCCTAGTTGGAAAGGTTTCATGGAAGTTCTGTCACAGGATGTCCCGTATTCTATTTCATATGTTGTATGGTTGCCTTTTATCAATGAACCACCTTCAAAATCAACAACTATCAATACTGCTTTACAGTACGCAGCCACTGATTCTCGTAGATTAAATCAAGAAACATGTTTCGGTACCTTCGATCAACCCCTATACCTGAAAGCTCGTGGCATTGTTTCAGTACTACAAGATCGAGAGTTGAAAAACGTTGTCATGCGCTTGGGTGGATTTCACATGCTCATGTCATATTTAGGTGCTATTGGTTGCGTGATGGATGGTAGTGGTCTCGAAGATTTGTGGTCAGTCGCGTACGCTCCAGAATCAGTGAAAAAAATGCTCACTGGCCACGCTTTCGCTAGAGCAGTACGAGCACATATTTTGACATTTACTGCATTAGGTATTCTGATTTCTAGAGGTGCAGGCGTTGATCGAATAGAACAGTATGATCAATTTATTCATTCATTTCTGGACACTTGGAGTTCAGAGCCCCCTGTGATGGGTGATTGCTAAACTGAACCTATAATCATCGAAATGACGGATAAATTCACTGTGCAATTGAATGCTCTCAAAAAGAATGCCCGACTTTACAGTTATGGATTCAATATTTTGAGTGTGTAGTCGTAGCGCTACAGTTTATCGAGGCAGAACAATTGGGAAATTGGGACTTACACCTGCAAAGTGTCAAGAAAATGTTGCCCCTATTCCACGCTTTTGGTCTTTTTGCTTATGCCAAAAGCGCACAAATTTATCTTCAAGATATGGCAAAATTGCGACTTACAATGGATGATACAGAATTTCAAAGGTTTTGTGAAAAAAGGCTTTTTTACAATCAGAAGATCCGATACGCCTTGGTCGGAGTGTGGACTGACATGACTATTGAACAAACATTAAATCGATTTTCTGGCACTGATCTGAAGCACGGTAGAGGTGTTACCCCTAGTGTTGTTGCTTGATACTTATCAGCTATGCCATCAGCTTTCAGTATTATGGAGTGTTTAGAAGAATATTGCGGTATTAATTTTACAACGAGCGAACAACACGTAGATTTTTCCGAAAATCGAATCAAAAAGGACGAAGATCATCTTGAAAAATTCTTATTTTGGCTTGATGAACATGCTCCTTTCCAAGCTCGAACTTCGTTAATGTTGCTCTCAACAGGGATTATTGGAGGAAATAACATTGACTGTCACTTGGCGATCGAAAAAGGGCATAAGGGGATGTCATTGATGGTAGGAAAAAGTGCCGAGAATATTTCTCTGTCTACTACTTTCAAAGTCAAGTCCTTAGCTGCTGCCAAATCTGGTGTTCACTTACGAGACGATCAATTAATTGCAGTGGACTCATTACTATTATTTCAAAGAATTTCGATCGTGTTTCATGGCGATGAAAAGCAAACACGAGAAGCGTTCGAATATGAACTATTACCATATCCGTTATCATTGTTTGATGAGCATAGATTTATGCGGAAAACTCAGAAGTCGGAATTGTACAAAATTTTTCAGTCATCTCTCTCATCCGAATCGTTTCTGCAAAATTTCACTTTCGTAATTGATGGAGGATTTTTATTGCACCAAATTGTCTGGCCTCGTGGGAAAACTTACAAAGAGATTTGCAATATTTATCTCATGTACACTTGGAAACATTATCGACAGAACGCCTCAGTAGTATTCGATGGATACAGCAATGAATACGTGGGAGTCAAATCCTACGAAACATACCGTCGACGTGAAAAGAACATGGCAGCCGACGTTGATTTTTCCGAAGATATGATTGTTACTTTGAGTCAAGCTGAATTTCACGTCTCCAATAAACGAAAGTTTGTGGAATTATTATCACAATATTTACAAAAAGGTGGAATCAAGGTCAAAGTAGCGAGTGAGGATGCTGATGCGTTAATTGTCAGAACAGCAATCGAACAGAGAGAATTAGCACACGGCCCTGTTGCAGTTGTCGGCAATGATGTGGATTTGTTGGTTTCACTGATTGCACTGACTCCCGATATAGATACAACATACATGTATAAAATTGCTCCTGCTGGAAAAAAATACATTATATACATATATTTTCTTGGTTGTTGTTATGTAAATTGAAAATAACCTTGATATGTATAACAGGTGTTTTGTAGCTGTACAACAGACTGTCAAAGTGCTCGCTGTGGGTGCAGAAAAGTGGGGCTGCGAAGTAACCACCTATGCAAAAATTGCAACGGCGAGTGTTGCAGCGATGTCTCCCTGCAGAGCAGGGTTGGGGTATTAGGAGACGAGGTGGAAGATGAAGAAGACGAGCCGGGCTTCAATCCAGATGACATGGATACTCGCGACGATTTTCATGAGAGCGACGTGGAAGCTATGGAAGTGGACGAAGATTCCAATTAGAGATGCAGCTAATTGGAATCTTACAACCGGAAATATTATTTTTAAGTGCTAAGAAAATCAAATACAGTATTTGCCTTTATAACATGAGAATAAATGTCATTTTATATTCTTTCATCAAGTAATATGTAATCATCAAGATGAAAACTCATTGATCAAGGTATTGATATATAAATTACTCATGAATCAACTATCAAATTCGGTACATTTTAATATGAATCTATGTCATACATATACTTTATAATATAATGAACTTTCATATAATAAACTTTTTTTGCTTGCACTCGTTTCTCGACTTATTCATATTTTGTTAAAATATAAACAATTTCACATTCGAAAATACAGAGGTCGTCAATTAGGATTTATTAGTTTCATTCGTAATTATATTCTGAATATAACCTAGTAACGTTTATAATTTGCGTCTGGCATGTCATCTGATATAAAATAATAATTTAATAATTAAAATAATCATTCAATGAACGTAGATCTTATATTAATCACGTGTAAGATAATTTTTCATCCTCTCAAGATTCATTCATTTTCCCAACTATAATGAACATAAAATATTCTGAAGCCCGTACAGCAAAGCAATCTGTTTCTCACTCATAATTGCTTTGCACCGAAATAAAGGTAAACATTTTCTTTTTCACTCGCACTCGTTATGCACGTGATGTGTCTCACTCGCTTCACGAAGCGACGCATGCGCACAAGCGCAGAGAACGCCGCAATGAGTGGGAACGGCGTGGACAACGAAGCATCCGTCGCGCTCTGTTTCAGCGACGCAGGAGCAAGCCACGAATTTGGCATTATTTGGGCCTCAAAGCTACCCTCGAACTTTACACGCCTCTAGCGACTTATCTATTGCAAATACGGACAAAAACGTTCAGAACTTTTTTGTGTAGATTTTTACGCTCCATAACTTTTGTTTGAAACTTTTTTGCGTATTACTAATCATCTTCGAACTGCAGGCGAAAAACGCTTTTTTCGGCCAGGTTTCAACCCTCCCCCGGGCGTGAGCACACTGCAAATCTAAGGGGTAGTTAACAAAGGTCTAAGACGCCTTTCCTCCAAAATGCAGCTCTCTGGCTCGGATGGCAATTTAAAACCTTTATTGACTGGACTATTAGCTGTGTCACTCAGACTCAGCGCCGACCGATTCTTGCCTTACCGGCCGTAGAGTTGGGCGCCAGGCGAGTGCACTCGCCGATTTCAGAGAGACGATTGCCGAGATACTCGGTCGTCTCCGGTCAATTCCGGACGGCTTCGGCTAACCAGTACCGCGGAGAGGGATCGGGGAGCGTTGGCTCGGGGAACAGGGAAACCGAGCTGAAAATGACGTACTAGGAGGCCAACGGTTCGTTTTAAACAATGATAACAATTTATTCGGCACTCCGGCCGTTGACTGTTTCTACAATACAAAGTACGGTTCGCCGTCCCACGGGAGGCTAGCCGCAGCTACCTTGACTCGATACAGTGCAACCCAAAAAAAATTAAACGAAATATTCCCAGACTACAACAAAAGAATTCTGGCGAAAAAAAAAATGATCTTAGGACTACCCCGATTTAATTGCGGGTTTATGAACAATACCCTAATAACGGTTTTTTCTTAATAAATCGGTCTATCCGCGCACAATCCGGCCGGCCCAGTGTACCGTACTAGCGGCTAACGAACTCTCATCACGACTGCTACGATTTAACTTTTTCCAGAGTAATTCGTCGCTAGCCGGCCAGGCCGAACGGATCCGGACTCGTATTAATGCTAGGAACTAATTCAACGACCGAGAAGCGGTCGCGCGAAAATTAATGAGTAACAAAATTGTTCCTAGCCAATCTACACTAGTCTAGGCGGATAACTGCCCGTACTGTCGCCCTGTCTCACTCACGCTCCCGTGACTTGAGGTGATGGCCGACGTCAGTGACTCGCGAGGTGTCGACACCCGGTTCTAGCCGTTCAATTACGCGGCGTACTGATCTTTTTACTGACAAGGTACCGCGTAGACCCTGGCGACGGTCTACCACAGGGATTCCGGCCACACAAGTGCCGCTAAACTGATTAAGTATCGGGTTCTATCCCGTTGCAAAGCTAGCGACCGTGCTAAGATGGCCGGCACACATGGCTACTTGTGCTGTGAGTCAAAAAATCTCACTTACCCTGACACAGGAACTCAAGGAAGGCCCGGGCTTTATTCATGCTACCGGTCTTAGGGTCCGGAAACAACCTTATTTCGGGGTTGGGTCCGGAACTTTCACTGTCACGCCTCGGCACACACGCAGATTTTCACTCTCAGATATTCTCTACAACAGCGTTCGCTCAAATTAATCGCACACGTCCTGTCTCTAGCTAGATCTCGGCACGAGTGACGCACCGGCAGCCTGTTGCTAACCGGCGCGATTTGCATGCTCCTCCGGCACGTAGTTCGCACTCGTCGTCAGGTACCTTAGAGAGAAACGGCCCCTCAGGCGAGACAAATAAACAAAACAAATCAGTCGCCGGGTCTAGATTCGCAAGTCGCAGCCCCCAGGCGGAGTCGGTTCGGGTCTCAAGTCACGTTCCCATACACTCTCGCAGTCGTACCTGATTCGCACTTGCTCTGCACACTCTTGATCTCACTCATACTGTTTTTCTAAATACACCGGCCAGGGACAGGGAGTCCTCTGTAACGGCAGAAGTAAAGCTGCAAGGTTACAATATACATATATAAAAATACCAATCTATATACCTATATATCCATATCTATATCTATACTCTATCTATATCAACCGCAACTTACAAAAAGTAGTGAAATACCCCGCAAAAACATTGGAAATGTAAAAAGTACCGCCAAGTACAAAAAGAATGCCACTGGGAAAAAATACAAAAACCTATCAAATCAGGAAATAATGCCAAGCACCACGACCTTCTTGCGATTATACGTCGTAAAGTCGGACCTCACTGATTCGTGTAGGGATATCGAAAAATCATTTTAAGAGTTATATACTTGGCGGGCACATTCCTTTCTCCCACTCTGTTCCTGACTTCAATCTCGTTACCATAAACAAAACTTGAGTGAAAACGATTGAGTTACTTTCTATTTATTGATCATGAATAAATATATATTGTATAGTATATGATTTGCATGAACAGGTTTAATATTATTGATTCATAATCCCTTAATGTTCTGGCTTTCTTCAGTAATTGTTCTGAGTCTATTGACAGTAGAGGCTTGCGAGCTCTGATATTTTATTGAGTGCATATTGTAGGTATACATCTTATGTTAACAGAGCTAGGTTTTATATGAACCTGCGTTGATGTTCTCAATCGGTTAAAATTGTGTACACTGATTTGAATGATTCGGAACAATCGAAAGATCTAGCTTGTCGCATTATATTGATAGATCAAGAATTTCTTTCATTCATCGCGACGGAAATCTGAATAATAATTCGAAATCACTTTCTCTTCAAATACAACTTCCAGTTTTTGATATCAGATCTGATGTATTTGAGGCGGTTATAATTGCCTCGCTAGGTAAACATATACGGTCAAAATCAATAGTTGATATTAATTATATTCATTATACAAGTTCATAATTATTTTATCAGTGAAAAATATAAGAATCTCATGCGGGATAATTTCATACCTTTCATCGTTACTCCTACTTGATTATTAGGAGACTAAGAGGCATTAACAATACAAATTATCGTTAATAATTAGTCAATTGTCGATTGCAAACACTATCTTCCCAGCGAACCGAAATGGATTCAGTAATCCTTTTTTTGGAAGATTTCGGTACCCGAAAATAATAAATATAGAGAAATAATAATAAATATAGAAAAAAAATATGGAAATTAAAATAATTCGATTAATGACCATTTTTGGAATTTTCAAAATTCGTGAGCGACCTCTAAAAAATTTTTAATTGATCTGAAATTCAGGGAGGGTTCCTCAATTGTGAAAAGCTAGAAAATTTTCATACGAGACTCAAAATCAAAAAATAGTCGGTCAAAATGGGCCACCCTAATACACGTGAATATTGAAAAAAAATTGCATGGCAACTCTCTTTCACAATGATGAACGGCTAATTGTATGCAATTTTTAAATCATTCAAAAATAGAATTGGGATACTGTGGAGTTTGGAATTTTCAGATATTTTTAAACATCATTTCTTACCGAAAACTGATTTTTTATCAACAATTATAATGCCTCCCTTTTTCGGATAAAAGTGAAACGTGGGCCAATCTCAGATATCAATTCGGATATTGCATCGTTCGGGATGGTTAAAAAAGATTTCTGGTCAACTTTCTCACCTGTAGGTTTATTGATTCAATAGGATTAAATTATAAACATTCATAAATCGGAATATATTATATATTTACACCACCTAAATCGATTAAATGGGAGAAAAAAATCTGTGTAAATGCGCAGTGACTTAGCTCAAAAAAAATGATGCCACCAAGCACATATTTTTTTGTAATTTTAGCAATAAAAATAAAAAATTTATTTTATACTTCTTATCCTTTTTTCAGTTTTTATTCCGTGAGTAACAATTATAATAATTTAGGTTCCAAAATCACGTTGATTTTGTCATTGATTTGAGTAACAAAGTAACCAATATATTTAAGGCGTTTTTTCGCGAGCCTCTCGTACAGGTACCAAAGTGTATCAAGGTATAGTTTGAGTGACACACACTATTATAATTCTGTAACTCTGTCGCTATCAGTACTGCAGAATTATTGTACTACAATGTAAATCCTGAAAATAGACGCAGTTCAAAGTTTCTTATAGGCCGTTGCTAATTGTTTTTCATAATTTCCGTGTTACTTTCGCAATTATGAGTGGCGAAAAAATGCTTTTACTGTACGCATCAGCTAGTGTTTATAGTTTTTTTTCATCTAACATGCAGTCGGTCATGACTGCAAAACATTCTGAAATCACAACAAAACACTACCCGGGCAGCGAGCGTATAGCACGATCGTTTCTCTTCAAAATGTATGTGTACATAATTGTATTTCATTCTCTGCAATGATTTGTCACAAATTTATAGAGTCGTAGAATGTATTTTCAGTATTTCGTGAAACTGTGATACTATTAAAAAATGATTACAACTATCGAATGAAATGAAAATACAATGTATATCGGTTGAGGGCAATCCCTAGTCGCCCACCTCCTTTTTGTCGAAAAAAGGGCGGGATTGACACATGTCGATTACTATCCGAACCCAGGCGTCGAAAACGCAAAAACAAAATGCATAGCGATGATTCTATTTCAATTCCGAACATATACGTCCAAAAACATATTCGTTTCATGTGAAAATAGAGCTTTCAGACCGCATTTACATTTGTCAAGTGTGAATTTCCTGGATAGCCATTATTATGCACCTGTCCGCCGAACTTAGCTGGCCCAGGAGGTAGGTGGCGCCAGGAATTTATCGCTCCGACGCAAATTTCTTTATATACTTTAGTGTACTATCCTTGCGTCGGAGCGATATATTCGTATTTACACACTTTTTTTCATTTTAACAGTTGTAGGAGACGGCGCGGTTACAATTCATTTGGCCCCCAAACACGGACCACTCTAATAGGCATAAGACTCAAAAATTACAATATCCTTCTAACTTAAGCAAAGCTTTGGAAAAATAGATTCTTCATAATTGACGCTTGCAGGCAGAGCGACAGTAATTGTAAGCTACTTTTGTAACGATACAAATAAAAAAGTTCTAGCTGTACTTACGTTGTAATTTTGGAATGTAATCCTCTAACCCCCATTCCGTCAACTTCTGCGTCACAAAATTTTGTCCCACAGCTTCGTCAACACCAGGCACTTCTTCAATAACTTCTGCCTAGAGATGATCGATATTCATCGATGTTTACAAAACATCGATGTTGAGGGACTAGACATTGACGTTTCAACATCGATAATGAAAACATCGCAGTATCGATAATTCGACCTTCGATATTATACGATATTACGATTACGCCTTGGATTTGAATATGCCGGCTTGCACATACCTATTTCGCAACACAGTACAAAGACGCTACGGCTAAACCACAACTGTTCATAAAAATGCAACTTCGAAGTAGGTAAGTACATTTAACGTAATTGCAATTGATTTAAAAAAAAAAAAAAAAAAAAAAAAAAAAAAAAAAAAAAAACAGACCTTAATTACGGAATAATGGATGAATAAGTGTTATGCAAGTATTTTCTTATGGTTTTAGGTCATGGTTTTAGGTTATATACTATTAAATACGTTTCAATAGCGCTAGCCTAGTGCATGCTTTGTTTCGCTTGAATCCCGTTGACTCATCAGTCACCATAAACTAAATCACAAAGTGTTAGTGCTGCCTGCTGCAGCAAATTCAAAAAACTTCTAATTCAACTGTTTTATTTTACAAGGTGACTGTTTTTTGTTGTAGTAGATATTATCTATATTCGCAAAGCAAGTTGTGAATAAAGATATGATTTGAATTTCTTTTGTTACCAGGACTGTCAGGATGCCACCAAAAAGTATATATTGGGAGTATTTTGAAAAAATCGACAATTTACTGGCAAGATGTCGCTCTTGTTGAAAGATTATAAAAACTTCTGAGAATACAACAAATTTAATATTCAAACAGGTTATCAAATAAGAAACGACCGTGCATAGCACATTGGAGTTCCTAAGTCATTTCAAATATTGAAACCCGTGGGAAATAATTCAACATAAATATGATAAATCTAATTATTGTTGCTTTACCTACAATATGCAATTTCTTTCATTTCCTTCCTTAAAGTCATAAAAGTCACGTCGGACCCGATAACGGGCCCGGTATAGTAACATATAAGTTAGCTCAAAACGTTAGGAGAAGTGCTGATGGGAACGCATATGCTTTTCGCTGACCCAGCACCTATGGTCGGTTCGATGCAACTCTTCTTTTGAATTACCAAATTATTCTAGAGTAAAACGAGCGCTCTATCATAGATAAACACATCAAAATTAAGGCAATAAGATAAGAATAATGAATGGATGAATGTGTGATAAATATTGTTAAGATCCTGAGCATGTAATCTTTTAATGTTATCACAAACAGACTGTGGTGAGGCTTGGGGACCGTGGAACGCCTGTCCCAGGTATAGCGCACAAAGATCATGCTTTTACTCATCCGCGGATTAACTAGCCATCTAATTACCTAGTTGAGGAATACGCGCAGTAATACAGGTGTAGTAATACACATTACTGGAAACGCGGCCTCCTGGCTGCATCTGAGATTGATGCAGTGTCTTTCGTCTATCAAGTCGCGAGGTGCGCTGACGTTTACCCGGGTTCCGCTAATTGAGCTAGAGTTAGTGTCCGAAAATCTCTAGAGTGACGGCCTAAAAGTCTTAAGGTTCTCGTTAACTGAGCAAGAGTTGGTGTTTGAAAATCTTTCAAAGTGACAACCCAAGAGACTCATATTTTTCTCATACATTATTAGCTTCAGTTTGTCTACATTATTAACTTCAGTGCAAGGACACAAACGAACAATCGAAAAATCAAATTCAATCATTAAATACATAGTGTGACATTAAATAACATTTAACCAAACCAAGTGATCTCTAAAATTCTTCTGACAATCTTTCCTTTCAACGTACATTCTTTTATTTTTCATCTATTTCAAAATTTGCGATTAGTCGTACTCAGAACTCTTTTCGCGTAATTTTCTTATATTAATTTTAACTTCAGTTTTAAAACTCTTCGAACATTTGGATTTACACCGTACTATAACATACTACGACAGAAGGTGAGGGCTGCATCAATCTCAGACGAGATGTAACCTATCCGACGGCTCCCGACTTCGCCACAGTACATCATCTAGCTAAGTCCTTTATCTGTTCATTTCCAAATCGGTTACCGAAGTAACAATTAGAATTAAGCATAAGAAGATTAATTTGTATATAAGTCTTTCGTATCCAAACTGATCTTCTAAGGAGAATACTCCGCCATTATTTTTCCAAAAAAATACCATAACGGGTTATTTCAATACAAATTCCTTTGGTGTGAGACGGTATTCAATACCCCGAGGATTATTCTCACATCAAGGGTATTTCATTTAGAATTATACCTATATTGATCAGGAGGTACAAATAAACATATTTTTAGATAGGAAGAGAGTTGCAATAATCCGAACGATTAGTAAGACCCTACTTTTCATATTTTCATTATACGATTTATCATTTCTAATTGATAAGCATCAAATACGTCAACGCGCGAATCGTGTTGAGTCAGCTTAATAATTTTTCTTTCCTCTCGAGATAATTAAATTAGACTAACTTATATTCCTAAAAAAAGAGAATACTTTAGACTTCGCGATTTACGCGTCGACGTAATTCATACCAATCATTGTTCAATCACTTATTCATTTTATAACACCTTTATATTTTCACTCACTTTTCGCATATGGTTCATTTGATAATTATTGTGCATCATTTGAATCGCATATTCAACCAGAATCGCTTTCAGAATATACCTTAGCTTTTACCAGTTAAATTATTACTTTCATTGATTTCATTGCATGACCTAATCCAATCATCTTAGTAATATATTGGCCTCATATAATTAAACAAGACGTATGGCTCTGTATAGAGCTAGGTAAGTAAGTTCCCATATTTCCGATCTATTGAAAGATAGATCTTATAAAAAATTAAATTCAAGTGCTACGTGAACTACCAACCGCTCGAGCTTCACCCTCACGTAACACCAGTATTGAGGACAGTCCACAAGAATGATTTATCTGAAACATTCAAACAACATTGCTCAAAGCCCACTACGAGCTCTATGTCATCAGAAATGGTTGAGATTCAAAGTGAGAGTGAGTCTGATAAAAGCGATAATTCTGCTGCAACTTTTAAAATGTCCTTTCAACAAACAATGAACTCAAGTTTTCGAAATGTGTATTGCGGAATATGCGGATACCGGTTCAAAAGGTGTTCGTTTATCTAATGCAATTTTGTATATGATTTGTAAGGATTCACAACCTTTTCAAATAGTTGAGAATGAAGGATTTTTCAATTTGTTAAAAATAGCTGCACCTTTATATAAAGTACCCTCGAGGTTCACTTTCAAGCGGATGCTGGAAAATAAATTCGAAGTTACTCAAAACTATTTTAAAGACAAACTTAAAACAGTGAAAAGTCTCACTCTCACAACTGATGTTTGGACTGACACAATGCAATCCAAAAGTTTTTTAGGAGTTACTGTTTATTTTTTTGACAGTGATAAAATGGAAACAGCTACTCTTGGTGTCTACGAATTATCAGAATCTCACACCGGCCAATACATTTCGAGCATGCTATTACAGACTTGTGAAAAATGTGGAATAGATTCCAGCAAAGTACTGGCAGTGGTAACAGATGCTGGCGCAAATATGGTAAAAGCGGTTGGAATAGCATTTGAAAGAAGAATCCACATACCATGTTTTGCCCACATGCTCAATTTAGTGGCACAAAAATCCATTGAAAGGACGAGTAAATTACCTGATTTGATTGCTTCTGTAAAAAAGGATTGTAACCTGATTCAAGCAAAGTGTGGCAGCAAGTGACGAACTAAGAAAAGAATCAGTTCACAAGCTAGTTCAAGATGTACCCACTCGTTGGAATTCAACATTCTATATGATTGAAAGATTTCTGAAATTACGTCCAGCCATAAATAATATTAAATTGCCATCCTAGTGCACCCCCAATGTTAACTGCCAGAGATATAACAGATTTGACAGAGGTTTGCGATATTTTGTGCCCTATTGAAATCGCGACTCGTAAAGTTTGTGGTGAAAATTTTGTTACTAGCAGCAAAGTAATCTCATTAACCCGAATGTTGAATATGAAAATTTCCAGCTTACAACCAAAACAGATCATTGGAAAAAATTTGAAAAATAGTATTATATCAGAGATACAATAGCGCTTATTACCCACGGAACTTGTCAACATTCTAGCTGTCTCAACGCTACTAGATCCCAGATTCAAAAACATACATTTTCAAGATGCTTTAGCCTGTTTAAAGGCGATCAAGAATGTCAAGGATTTACTCATATCTGTTGAAACCTTTGTGAGTGGGGATGCAGAGCGTGTTGACACATTACAAAAAAATACTGAAGCTGAGTTCGATTTATGGATTATTTATAGATCATTATAAACTAGCCCAGGAGATGAATAATTCACCAGCACGAACAGATCTGCTATCAGAATTAAGCTATTATCTAAAAAACCCTGTAACTGATCTAAAACAGGATCCATTGGAAATATAGAACTACATATTTGGCACTACTTACCCTCAACTAAAAAAAATTGCAATCAAGTATTTAAGTTGCATAGCGACATCGACAGCTTCTGAAAGACTGTTCTCGAAAGCTAGGTATACCCTTTGTCAACAACGTAATAGATTAAAAGGAAAACTGCTTTCTAAAATGTTTTTTTTACAGTCAATAAACAAGAATTTGTGGGATAATTAAATGATGCCTATTAATAATAAATACGATAGTCGACAATTTGTTTGTACGTCGTTTTCCTCTTTTATTATTCTAATCAGTTTCGAAAACATCGATGTTGACGAACATCGATGTTTCGGGTTCGATAATAATCGGTTATCGATGTTTAGTTACCAATGTTAACATCGCTGCTAACATCGATGTTTTGTCGATATCGATCATCCCTACTTCTGCTATAGCGCCTATCAGTCGTAGAGACCACGCGGAGAATAGTTACTAGTCGCCGGCAGCCGTACAACGTGCATACAACCACACTGTGCCCCTCCACTAGTATTTATGAAAAGTAGTTTTACTTATTCATCCATCGAAACGCTAGTCAGCTGCGATTCACTCTGTACCGAGTATTCGGCGCACGAAGAACATTTTGCACGGGTGACAATTATTTTTACTCACAATATCAAACGTTTGACGTACTACTATAGCCAAGAGCACGGCCAAGCGTGCCCTTGGACGGAGCCATTGAAGTATTGAACTCCACAGCTCATGATCACATGGATCGAACTTAGAAGGTATCTACTATTACCTACGAAATAGTCGAGCGGCGAAATAAGCGTGACGCCGATAATTTTGAGAAACTTAGTTACCCACTTAGGTACACCCACCTCGACTCGCGTTTAGGCGCTAGGTCTGCTACCGGAGTTACCGTAGCGCCTCTGAAAAAACACCCTGTATTTATTCAACTATTTATATACTCACGCACGGTTTCACAAACAATGAGTCACTCTCATCGAATAAGCATAGCAATTTTACATATCTATCTATAACATTTTCATCAACAAATAACACGTATATGTGGTCAATTATGTTTGAACGTCTATACATTATCAACTGGTAAATTTATGATGATATTTGTAAAGAACATTTTTGTGAGAAATCAAATTTCCTACAAAATTGGCGTGTAGAGTTTCGCCGTAGAGTCAATAGTATTGCCACGAGAGGCGTTTCAACGCAAATTGTCACTTTTTCCATGTTATTCAAATGGGGAAAATAACCCTGCATGCACCAGCTGTAGAAGATACAATCCTGAAATTTTGGGAATATTTTTTTTACGGCAAAAACTATGATTTTTCGTAGAGTGCAAAAAAAAAAAAAATGGCGAAGATAACTCTATAGTATTGTCGCAATAACAGCGTTCAAACGTCCATCCAGCTATGTTTTGCGTTGTGTCGATGATCAGTGAATCTATAGCGAAAAGAACTCTATAGTGTTGTTGCGATAACAGCGTTAAAACGTCAATTTAACTATGTCTTTGGTTATGTTTACGATCAGTGTATATATAGTAAAGACAACCCCACGCATCGATTTTGTTAACAATGTTGCGTAATTCGGAGAAACAGAGTGATAGTTAATAACAAACAGAATCAGATTGTGCCAAAAATATTGTTGCATTAAATATGAATCGAAAAGTATACTATACTATAAATTATAGTAACGGCAATTTGATACATATCGTTGATATTTTTACCAAAAATATGGTTGCAGCTGCTGTATTTATTGTTAATTTTAGTATTGTTAGCGATAACTATATCTTTATGGTACGGGATACTATAATATCGTCACGTCTACTATGAATATCGTCCTGAGAACGATAAAAATTTTACAATGCGGTATAGTTGTCTCGACTCCCACTTTTTTTCTCAGTGTACTGCTATATATAATAACACGGACAAATAAGGCAGCAATACATATAGCAATTGTGGTATAGTTACAATACAGTATTGGTATAATTAATTCAACAATACTGGTATAACTATCACGATAGTACTAGTAGAGCTATAACAACTATACTGGTATTAGTGGAATTAGAATACTATTATTCAGAAAGCACGCTGACAACTCGGTATGCTACAGCTATACTGGTATTGCCACATTACCTGTTTGTGACTATGTCTACTACAGCAACCCGTACGATTTCACAAGATCACAATACCGGGTATCTCTAACAGATCATTTCATCCAATGTCAAGTTTACAATAAAGTCAGCAATAAACGTATGGTATCAGTAGCAATAGGGTATTGCAGTAGCCCAAACAGCGAGAAAATATTGCTGACAGAGCCGCGATTCTCGTTAAAAGTAGCAAACATTTTTTCCCGTGCATGTTTCCCCACCAACGTTTGATCTAATCAGAAGAGTCCGAAAACTAACATCTAAACTCAACTAAATTTAATAGAAATTGGTTCGAGACAAAGAACTCACAATAACGGCGTTTTTGGCTACAACTTTTTAATTCGCCAAAACCGCGAAACGTTACAGTATATGAATATGTATATGGGGCATTCCAGCTATAACCGAGTGGCTATTGCCTTGACATTTTTTTTTCGTGACGCCGATTTTTTTTCAGGTACTTTTCGACAAAAGAGGACGTATCTATTTTTAAAAAGAAATATGGTTTATGACCTTTCAAAGGAGAAAAAAATCATTTTCGCCAAGAGTGTATCCTCCGATTTTTCTCAAATAATATCACTGAAACCCGCATCTTTTGATGCCTACATCTCATTGTGGAGAAATCATTTTTTGATTTTTTATAATCGTTTGAAACTGTGAAAAGTGCATTTTTATCCGTGAAAAAGAAGTAAGCACTAGTAAGTACACGTGTTCGGGTACGAAATTCTGTTGGAAATCGTGGATGTTTTTCCAGTTTTGAGTTATTATTCTTATTGTCGAGTTTATCGCAAGGATTACAATTACCGACAAGTAAGTTTATTTACTCAGTTTTCGCGAATAAAAATGCATTTTTCACAGTTTCAAACGAGTATAAATATCGAGAAATAATTTCTCCACGATGAGATAGGCACCAAAAGATGCGGGTTTGAATGTACTTTTCAGTGAAATTATTTGAGAGAAATTGGAGGATACACTCTTGGCGAAAATGAATTTTTTCTGCTTTGAAAGGTCATAAGCCGGAAATGGATGACGAATAATTTTTTTGGAAAAATAGCCATGTCTTTTTTTGTCGAAAAGTATAAATAGCCGCTCGGTTACAGCTGGAACGCCCCATATGTATATTAGGGTGTTTATTTTTGGAAATTTTTTTGGTGCTTAGGGTCTCAAGAGCTTTCTTTGGGTATAAAAAAAATTTCCTTATTTAAAAAAATTTTTTATTTCAAGTATAGACCTGCCTCAAACGGGGTTCCCCTTTTCCATTTGAATAACACAGCGAAAAATTTTTGTTTTACAAAAAAAATTTTTTTTTTCTCTAATGAACAATAACAAAATTTTTTTCAGAGGTATTGTTTGTAGGAAATTTAATTCTCTACAAAATTGTTCCGATATAAAATTTTTGCCAGTCTAACGGTTTCAAAGTTATAGGCTCCCAAAGTTGATCACATTCTGTACGGCTCTGAATAATACAGAAATAACTTTATTTTTCTCATTTTTATCTTTGATTATCGATTTAGGAAAGATCAAAGTTATTAATCAGAGTTTTAGTATATTTTTATATATATAAGTAGACCGTTACCCTAAAAATATAAAGAAAATGTTGAACATTGAGATCTTTTTTTCGATTTTTCCCTTGAGACCACGAAAAAAATTATATTTTTTCTAAAACTTCGATTCACTCATATTACACTCATAGGGGAGAGTAGTCCCAAACCAACCGCCTGAATGGCAAAGGCCATAAAGGTGCCCAAAATCAATTTTTTTGGCGAGTTAAAAGTTGTACTCTGTAGACGGATTATTTTTCTGCTTCACGCCAGTTGCTGAGGTTTGTGGGTGTCGTTAAGTGGGAGATACCGAAGCAAAAGTAAAAGTCTAAGTTTTCGATGTGCTCAAAATGGTGGTCCGAAACCGACCCTCTAGTTTATTTGCAGCGAATCGCGAGAAAAAGCAAAATTTCGCATTTTCATCATAATTTTTAAGTAAGACCCTACGATTTGGAATGAACTGAAGTAATTTTTGAATTTATTGAATACATTTCAAGGCCTTTAATAAGTAATTTTTGAATTTATTGAATACATTTCAAGGCCTTTTTTCAGAAAACAAAAATGAATGAACAAGGTAATAAGTAAAGATTTCTATCGGTTTTACGTTTGAATGCTCGTCCCATTTCTTGAAAAAATATGTGCGAAATAATTTTTCATCACTTTTAATCACTTTTTGCACCTCAAAAACAACCTATAAATAACTGCGGTGCAATAAAAAATGGGGGTTGGTTTCGGAACACCCCGACTTTTCTCACATAAAGGTTCACTGTTCATTATGGCAATAGAGGCAATCTAATTTCCATAGCGTGCGTTGAAGCTAAGGCCATATAAGTGATCGAAACAACATACCTTCCGATTTTTTCACAAACAAAAGACACTTTTATCATCCGTTCCGTCCACCCGAAAAATGAATTTCACTTTTGTCAAAACTAACATGACGCGATAACCGAAGAATACAACGAAAATTGAAGATGATTATCTTTCGTTCAAATTTTTTGTGTCGTGACAGCTTTGCACTGACACTATTCACAATTCGGCTGGCCGTGCCATCTCTGAGAAACATGGGGGGTCGGTATGGTACGACCGGTCGGTTTGGGACCCTACTATTAATTTTTTTTTTTTTATCAATTTATTACCTAAGTAGTCGGTTGATTTTTGTATATACTGAAACGTTTTTTTTTTTATCTTCTCCATCGTTTATTTTTAACGATATTATACTTTTCAATGAAACGTTTTTTTTATTTTATTGTTCCGTTAATTATTATTATTTTTCTTGAATTCATTTAATATGAGATTCTGTCTCGGGGCTACTTGAGTAAACCGATATAGGCTAGCTGATTTCTTATTGTAACTATTATTAATTATTATTCATTACCTACGCTACTGCTGATCTGAGATCGTTAGTAGTTGTAATGATATAGTTATTCGTTTTGAGACTTCGTCTTATAGGAAGAAGGAAAATTTCATTAATTGCAACCTCGGAGTAAACTCGTCGGTGTTAAGGGCAAACCCTAGTCGCCCGCCTCCTTTTTGTCGAAAAAGGGGCGGGGTTGACACACGTCCATTGTTATCCGAACCCAGGCGTCGAAAACGCAAAAACAAAATGCATAGCGTTGATTCTATTTCAATTTCGAACATATACGTCCAAAACATATTCGTTTCATGCGAAAATAGAGCTCTGAGATCGCATTTACATTTGTCAAGTGTGAATTTCCTCGGCGGTCATTATTATGCAACTGTCCGCCGATCTTCGCTGGCCCAGCAGGTAGGTGGCGCCACGAATTTATCACTCCGACGCGAATTCCACGATTCTTTATATACTTTAGTGTACTATCCTTGCGTCGGAGCGATATATTCGTGGCGCCACCTACCTGCCGGGCCAGCGAAGCTCGGCGGACAGCTACATAATAATGACCGCCGCGGAAATTCACACTTGACAAATGTAAATGCGATCTCAGAGCTCTATTTTCGCATGAAACGAATATGTTTTGGACGTATATGTTCGAAATTGAAATAGAATCAACGCTATGCATTTTGTTTTTGCGTTTTCGACGCCTGGGTTCGGATAACAATGGACGTGTGTCAACCCCGCCCCTTTTTCGACAAAAAGGAGGTGGGCGACTAGGGATTGCCCTTAATTAATGTAACAAATTGTTTAATCGCAACCGCGACGTATAAAACTTGTTGGTGTTGATTAATAGTAAGGATTTTTGAATCGTAGCCGCGAAGTATTTCTACTTGTAAGCGTTGATTCAATTATAGAGGATTTTTGATCGTAGCCGCGAAGTATTTTACTTGTAGGTGTTGATCAATTGATAAGGAGTTTCTAATTGTAGCCGCGAAGTATTTCACTTGTTGGCGTTAATTAGATGAGGGTAAAATTACTTACTCTTTTTCAGTATTTTTTTTTAATATCGTCGAATTTTATCTTTAGTTTTTTTATTTTTCTTTTTGATCTTAACGATCTTTACTCTTTAATTTTTCTGATGGTTCTCCATCCCGAGCCGTGAAGCGTGCTTGCTTTTATAGGCGTTCTCCCCTCTCTACGGTCAGTTGTTTACCCCAACTATTGCGCAATCTCTAGTAACCTGTACTCTTTATTTCGAAACATATTATATTCTCTATTTCAATAAACTTCGACGATCTTATTTTATTGATCGAAGACTCATAATCAATTATGAACATTATACAATGTTAATATCGTTTCAATACATATACAGTGTATATACAGAAATCAACCGACAACTAGGGTAATAGATTGATGAAAAAAAAATTAATAGTATGAGTATAATATCAGTAAATCAAAGTTTTAGAAAAAATATAATTTTTTTCGTGATCTTAAGGGAAAAATCGAAAAAAAAAAATCTCAATGTTCAACATTTTCTTTATATTTTTAGGGTAACGGTCTACTTAAATATATAAAAATATACTAAAACAGTGATTAATAACTTTGTTCTTTACTAAATCGATAATAAAAGATAAAAATGAGAAAAATAAAGTTATTTCTGTATTATTCAGAGCCGTACAAAATATGATCAACTTTGGGAGGTTATAACTTTGAAACCGTTAGACTGACAAAAATTTTATATCAGAACAATTTTGTAGAGAATTAAATTACCTACAAAAATTACCTCTGAAAAAAATTTTATTATTGTTCGTTAGAGAGAAAAAATTTTTTTGTAAACAAAAATTTTTACCCTGTGTTATTTACACGGAAAAGGGGCCCCCGTTTGAGGCAGGTCTATACTTGGAATCAAAAATTTTTCCAAATGAGGGAATTTTTTTTATACCCAAAGGAAGCTCTTGAGACCCTAAGCAGAAAAAAAAAATTTTTCAAAAAAAACACTATAATGTATAGTAGTAATTTATTAATTCAGCCTTTTGGCCTGGAATTAGGACTTGGTCATACACTTTTTTCGATCTACTCTCATGCGTCCACCCTTTCTTCCATTCTTTCTTACCCTAGCTAGTTTCCCCCCCTTGTCTCCTCCCCTGCGCTCCTGCCCATTCTTCCTCCCTTTCCCTGCGCGCCCTTTCCCTTGTTTTGTTTACCCTCCCTATCCATTCTATAACTCTTCTCTCCCCCTCCTCTCCTAACAGCTCCTCTATCCGTAGACTTCTTCCTACCTCTTCTATGCATCCCCCCAGCAGGTGTTCAAAACTGCCCTCTTCTCTCCTACATATTTTGCATAGTCTATCCTCCTCCGTCATCCAGTATCTATTTCTTTCTTCCTCGTTCCCACATCTTAATCTTGCTATGGCCTTGTAGTCTCCTTTTCTCTCTGACCTCTTTAGGTACTGCGGGATCTGCTCTGTTACACAGTATTTGTATCTCGGGTTGTACTTCGCCTCTTCTATTTTTGATCTTTGCTCCTGCCTTTGTATGTCTCTCGCTCTCCTCCCTATCAGCTCCTCAATGTTGGTTCCTCTCGCTCTTTCTCTCTCGATCCCCAGCCTGCTGAATCCGTGCCTTGCTAGAAATTTCTCCCTCTCCTTCTGCCCTACTGTCCCTCCCTTCATTTCTCTTTCTTTCAGGCATTCCTTGAGTAGTCTCTTTCCTTCCCCCCCTCTTATCTTTTCCTCAAATCTTATTGCTCTTTCCCCTGCTTTTATTCTTATCGCATCTCTCTTGGTTTCCTCCAGTACTATGTATCCTGGAGTGCATGTGTCCAGCCCTAACGTCCATCTCTCATATCTTTCGTGCAGCCTCTCCAGAATCTCGCAGTCTTTCCATCCCCAGATTTCTGCCCCGTATAGGATTACACTCATTATCAGGTAGTTGAACAGCATACTCCTCCTTCCGAAGTCCTCTTTTAGTCTTCTTTCCCCCAACCCCCATACCTGTCTTATTAGCATGTTTCCTCTTCTAGCCATCTCTCTGATTTGACCTTCCTCACTTCCGTTCCTTTTGAACCGGTAGCCCAGATAGGTGAACTCTTTGACTTCCTCTATCCTTTCGCCTCCCCATTTCCACTCCGTCCTCCTCTCTTTTCCTCCCCCCTTCTTAAACTTCATCATTTTTGACTTCTCCGCGTTCAACGGTAATTTCTTCTGCTTCAGGTATTTTTCCAGTGTTCTCATCATTTCTTGCATCTCTTTTTCGTCTCTCGCTACCAGCACCAGGTCATCTGCATACGCCAGCGACCAAAACTTTTCCTTTCCGACTACCACCCCTCCTACTTGTTCCTTTCTAAGCCTCTCCTCCATGTCTGCTATTAGGATGGCGAATAGTGTCGGGCTCAGGGGACATCCTTGCCTCACTCCTTTTTCTGTGTAGAACTCCTCCGATTTTTCATTGCCTACTCTCACAGCGCTCCTTGTTTCCCTGTATATTTCTTTCACCCTCTTCACCAGTCCTTGGCTGACTCCTCCCTTCACCATCGCTTCCCATAGCTTGGGGCGATCCACCTTATCGAACGCTGCCTTCAAGTCTACGAAAAACGCGAATAGTTTACCCCTTTCTTTGGCTAGTTCCTTCTCTACCGCATATTGGAGGATGTAGATGTTGTCCATTGTGCTTCTTCCCTTGCGGAACCCTGCCTGCGTTTCCGGTAGTATGCTCTTTCCTTCTACTTCTTCCCTGATCCGTTCTGCTAGCACTGCCGCGTATACCTTGTACCCCGTGTTTAATAGTGTTATCCCCCTGTAGTTCTCTGCTTTGTGTGGGTCTCCTTTTTTAAACAGCGGGGATATTATTCCTTCCCTCCAGCTCTCCGGCATCCCTTCACCGTTCCACACTCTCTTTACTATCTCCTTCAGGCGCTTTCTTGTTCTACCTCTACTGTGTTTCCACGCCTCATTTGTGATGCCGTCTCCTCCCGCTGCTTTTCTTATCTTCAGCCTTCCTAGTTGTTTTTCTATTTCCGCATCCGTTAGCTCTCTCTCTTCCTCACTCGATTGCTCTTCTCTCTCACTTCCGCTTTCTCTCTCTCCGGCCTCTCTTCCCTCCAGTAGCTCTTTGAAATATTCTCTCCACTCACCCCTGCTAATTTTATCGCTTATTGTCGTCTTAGCCTTTCTTTCTCTATTAAGGTACTTCAGTACTTGCCCTTCCGATGATATATTCCTCAGCTCCTCCTCCAGCTTCTCCGCCCCTTTCTTTTTCTTCTCCTCACACATTTCTCTAAATGCTTTCCTCTTTTGCACATATTCCTCTCTTCCTGTTTCTTCTAGCGATTTCCATCTTTGATAAGCTTTCCTCAACTTCCTTTTTTCACTTTTGCATTCCTTATCCCACCAACTTTTCCAACCCGCGCCCCTTTTTTTTACTCTGGTCTTTTTCGTCGTCATGTTCTCTTGTACTTTCTTTTTCATTTCCTCCCAGGCCTCCTCTATTCCTTGTTTTCCGAAGGTCGCTACCGCGGTTCCTACTCTGTATTTGGTTATTTCTTCTTCTCCCCAGATTGCAAATTCCCTGTCCATTTTCTCTTTTTGCTCCGCTCCTACCGTCGTCTCCCCCTTCAGTTCCACTAATAGCGGAAGGTGGTCTGACTCTACTCTTTCTCCTACCTTAAATTCTTCTATTTTCTCACCTGCCTCCCCATTCGCTATGATGTAGTCTATTACTATTGCCCCTTGCACTCCCACATATGTGAATTCTCCCTCCTCGTCCCCTCTTGTATTTCTGTTCAGTATTGTCCACCCTCTGCTTTCTACCAGTTCTAGTAGGGCTTCTCCCTCCTTATTTTCTGTTTTATCCTTTGAATTCCTTTCCCACACCTGCCCTGTCTCTATTGTCTCATATCTGTAGGCTCCCCCTTTTTTTCCTATCCTCGCATTGAAATCCCCCCCTACCAGCAGGTTTTCTTCCTCCTGTTCCTCCACGTGTCTATCTAATATGCTTCTCATCCTACTCATTCCTTCGTTGCAATATACTGTCACGATTCTCCAAATCTCGTTCTCTATTCTAATTTTTCTCTCATGCACGCCTCTCTCATTCACTCCGCCTACTTCACCCTCTACCTCTTCTAATTCTTTCCTAATGCCTGATACTATCCCCCCGCTTGCTCTGCCTCTCTTCGCCGTCCTTTCTGCAAACTGAATCCTCCATCTATATTCTTTAGGTAGTATTCTCTCTATCTTCTCCCATCTCCTCTCTTCTATCCATGTTTCTGTTAGATTTACACTATCGAATTGTTGCAGGAAATCCCACACTTCCTTGTCTTTTTTCTCCCACCCTGCAACGTTCCAGAACAGCACCCTTATCCCTCCCTTCCTCTGTCCTTTGTTCTTCCTTTGCTTATCTTCCTTCTGTCTGTTTCTTTTATTGCTCTCGAAAGTTCCGGTCTGCCCTCAGTTCCCCCCTTTCTTCATCCCAGAACCACCATTTGCCTTGTATCTGGATTTTCATGTAACCTATTCTTGCCTGACCTCCTTGTTCCCTTATTTCCTTCATCTTCGCGGCAAGTTTTCTTTGGATTTCCCCTTCCCTTTTTGTTAGGTCGTTGTCTAGGTACACAGTTTTTTCTCTTAGGCATTTTTTCTTCGCCATCACCTCTGCCTTGTCTTCCCAGCTTCGCATCTCTACTATCACCATCTTCCTCTCATCCCCTAGGACCCCGACTCCCTTTACGCTCTTTTCTGCTTGCATCTCGTCCCTCAGGAAACTTTCTACCTGCTCTTTCTCGTTTGCGCTGCTCCATTGTTTCCCCCTGATGACTATATTATTCCTTCTTTGTCTTCTTTCTGTTGCTTCCCAGTTTCTGTCTAGCTCCTTTACTTTCTTCTTCCATTCTTCGTCTTCTCTGCTCGACTCTCTTCTTGTCTCCCCCCCCTCCCCCTTCTGCTCTTACCGGTCTCTCTTCGATGGCTTTCAGTCTCTTCTCCCTCTCCTCATCCTTCTCCCGTTCTGCTACCTCTAGCTTCTCCAACTTCTCCTCCAATCTTCTCGTTCTTTCTTCCATTTTATCGTTTTTCTCCTTCCACACGTCATTGTGCTCATTCATCTCTCTTCTTAGTCTCTCCATTTCCCCTCTTAGCTCTTCTCAGCCCCTTCTTGCTTCTTCTCTTTCTTTTTTGAAGTCAGCTGTTATATCCTCTCTCAGTCTTCGTATCTCCCTCATTATTATCCCCAGGTCCGTTGTCGTTCCCGATACCTCTTCCTCTTTTCGTGTGTTCCTTTCTGGTGATTTCTCCTTCCCCTCGTCTGCTTCGTTTCTTTCTTTATCCCCTTTCTCATCTGCTTTCTTTGGTGGTGTTCTGGCCGTTTTGGGCGTCGTGGAGGCTTTTTTGAACGGGTGGTCAAAGTCCACCTTTCTTATCTCCTCTTCGTCCCTATCCCTTTTTCTTGACATGGCTTCTATTATGCCCATGCTATTCGCCCTTTGCCTTCCTTCTCTCGCAAGTTGCGCCGCCTTCGTCGGTCTTCCTCTCTTAGCTGTTATCTCGCCGTTCTGCGAGGTCGGCTTACCCTCTAAGTTTTCCTCGTTCCTGCTCTCCTCCCGACCAGGCATCGATAACGTAGGCCCCCCTGTGACTTTGTCCTCTCCCTCAACGGTGTCGCTACTCTCCTTCCAGCTAATTAGTTCCTCCCCTCTCTCATCCATTCTTTTGGCGCCTTTTATCTCTCTCACACACACACACACTCTTAAACCTGTTTTCCTAACCTCTCCTATTTGGCCTACCTTCTACCCTGCTTTTTCCTACTTCCTCGCCCTATTTTCTTTTTCCTTCTACGTCTCCTGGTTCACTCCCTCTTTAGCCTTTTCTATCTTATCTTACTGTCACTCACACGCTTTATTTCACACAAGTTTTCTCTATTTTATCGCACTGCACTGACGCACGCATCCAAACACTACACGCTCGCGTGACCAAGTCCCACTATAATGTATATGTATATGTATATTGTGAGGGTATTATTGTGTTAAAAGAACCTTACTTGGTTAGTGGATATAATGTTTATGAAATAAATAAAAGAAAGACACAAATATGTTCATTGTTTAACGTAATAAAATATTTACCAATTTTGTATGATGATTCTTTCTTTTATAAAATAATGTGGAAATCAAAAGTAACCATTGATATGAACAGAATGTAATTATTTCGTTGAAATATTTCTTGTAGTCATTGAAAAAAAATATCAATGGTTTCGTCAGAAGAATTTTGTTTATGAATATGTGTATATTATGAAATATAATAGAGAATACAGGACGACACAGTATTCTTTACGTATATATGATAATCAATCCGTTTTGATATAAAATATTGCTACCGCTAATTTCGAGTACAGACAAAGGACTTTACGCACATTAATAAAAAGACGCCACATGCGGCAGCAAGAAATTTACACAGTTCATTTACTTTGTAATTATTACGTAATTAATTTAATTGATACAGCGATAAGACCGCATGGTAGAATAATTAATTTTGTCTCATCTTCTGATTTTTCTTATTTTAGGTTTCCTTCTTTCTCAGGATATCGATGTTATTAATGATTCTTGGTTTACAGTAATAAGTAGTTAATAAATGTTCACATGACTTGTGAATTTTAAGGGATAATATCAAAAGAGAAAAGAGACTTAAACTAGGGACAAGTAATGACGTCTGTACAGTACAAAGGTTCTCGGCCGAGGGAGCGATTACTTCGTATCCTCCAAATTACCGGTCATACATACATTCATAATAGTCATGTTTAGTATTGTATTTGACTACTCGTGTCAAGGTGCTAAGCGCTCGATTTAAACTGATATTTCGTTACAATATGCATATGTATATCAAGAGACTCGGTAGAGTCTCGCGCCAAGTACATTAAAAAAAATTTTTAACGCACGGCGTGAGACTCAACCGAGTCTCTATACCCGCATGAGAGCTCTACGGCCTATACGGCGACTGTGTTATCCTTAAGGGGACATTAAAGACGCTCATCGCCTGAAAAACGCGGGGAGCCAAAACTCCTACATCACTTGATCGATCAGAATGAAACTTTTAGGATCGATGTTTCATCTTTACAGAAAGTGGAGCAATTTTTTACTTTTTCAAAATTTCGAAAAACAAAAATCGAAATTTTGATAAATTCTCAAATTTTGAAAAAGTAAAAAATTGCTCCACTTTCTGCAAAGATGATACACTGATCCTCAAAATTTTATTCCGATCCGTCAAGCGATGTAGGAGTTTTGGCTCCCCGCGTTTTCAAGGCGATGAGCGTCTTTAATGGCCCCTTAATAAATTCCGACTCGAGTTATACACGAGATTCAAATATTTATTTCAGAATATGGGTTCAGATAACTTTCATTTAAGCCCAATTTTTCTGCAATCGGTGCACGGAGAGCTGAGATATAATATTTCCGATTTATAGAAAGCCTCAGTTCGATCAACAATTTTCGTCCACGTTTCCGTCGTGGTCGTCGTCGTCGCCATTAGCGATGGGCGATGTTGACCGATTAATCGAAGAAGTCGATTATTTTTCTTTAATAATCGATTATTTTCGGCCGATATTTTTGAGGTTCGATTAATCGATGTTCGATGTTTTATACCGAACATCGATTAAACCGTGCAACTAGCGCTTAGTTCGCTTGTTCGCTAGATTTACGTCTTTATTATTTGATTATGGACGATATTGAGAGTGAAGGTGAGATTTCAACAATTATTTTGGTGTATAATTCGTGTAGTCACCGAAAAAATCAAAAGCTTGAGGAACATATTACATAATCTAATGGTTCCTCACGGATGGATGTCCCGACCAGCCGGACACGTTTTCTATCGGTATCTTGAATCCATTCTAATCTTTGACTGGAGGATGGTCAAAGTATTACAATGAGCAGATTATGATAGCAAACGATTCAATGCTTTGTTCGTTCTAATTATTTCATAGTGAGTCCAGTGTATAAGTCGGGAAAAATCATTTTGCGCTGTGCATATTGAGTGGTCGGAACGAGGTGATTCCGTGAATAGCCGAAAATAATTTCCAAATAATCAGATTGATAATAATAATAACTAAATTTAAAAAAAATATCGAAATAAAACAAAACTATAACTATTATGATAAATAAAATTATTAAAATATTATTATACGTAAGACATTTGCCATTTCGCAATAACAGGTTTTTCTTGTTGAAACAACACTCTTTAATATTTATTGTCTAGATTCGAGAAGACACAAACTGTTCTTCAGGATCAACGACCAGGATCCATACGCAATCGGAAAATTACCGACAAGCGTTTACGTGAAATTGAAGCGTACGTATATTTCGTCCCTACTACCAGTCAATATCAAGTATCGAAGCTTCTTACGGAAAGTAGCACGTTTCAGATTTCTTATGAATACAAGCATATCTCAGCTTTTTACAAAAACTAGCACATTTCGGCTTTCACCGAAAAAACTAGCATGTCTCGGTTTTCACCACAAAGCCTAGCATGTTTCGAATATCGCCGCGAAAAGTAGCATGTTTAGGATTTCACCGTGAAAACTAGTATGTTCGTCAAACTGAAACGAATAATATTTCTATTTTGCAACGATTTATCATTCTCTAACTGTGTACTGTAAAATATACAAATGTCGTATTAAAGTTATTTGACAAGTGTTTAAATAATTTTTTCGGCAGCTCCATAATGAATAAATTATAAGCCGTATAAGGTTTATAATTTATTCATTATAGAGCTGCTGAAAAAATTCAAACATTTGTCAAATAACTTTAATACGTGATTTGTATATTTTACAGTACACAGTTAAACAATGATAAATTGCTGCAAAATAGAAATATGATTCGTTTCAGTTTGACGAACATACTAGTTTTCACAGTGAAAACCGAAATGTGATAATTTTTTTAGGAATAACTGAAACATGCAACATTTCGTGGCAAATTCCGCAATATGTTAGTTTTCTTAAGAAATCTGAAACATGCTACTTTTCATAAGAAGCGTCGATATGTTCATAAATGCAAGTATTGCAATTATTGTAAACGCGATCAGTTATGAATGCGTCAAAAAGTTGAAAATCACATTGAAAGTGCTGTTGCATAAGTTGTTGTGGTTTCCCACACACAGTGTGTTATTACGTTTCGTTTCAATTTCATAATTTCAGATAATGACGAAGCCGCCTATAACTTTATTTGGCAATTATTCAAGTGTAATAAAATACCCATTGAGGAAGGCAAAATCGATGCGCTATTTCGATCAACTGATGATGTGGATTAGTAAGTTTAGAGGTTTTTGTTAGTTGATAAATTATTTTGTAGGAAATCTTGAAGAAAACCTATACTCTTTTTCAAAAAAGGCTAACAGAAGTTTTAATTGTAGTTTGAATGAAGTATTTCTGTTAAATTTTGTTGAACCTTCTCTACATAAATATTCATGGTAATTGAATTAAGGATTAAGGTATTCAACATGGTTTATGTTCTAATTGCAATTGGTGTATTTCAATAAAGCTCACCAATCAATCTGCCACCCAAAAAAATATCGTCTGAAGTGTTAAATTCGGCTACAACTGGTTCATGCAGCACAATTAACACTAATGTTGAGAAAGAGCCGGAACTTTCAATGATCAATACTTCTAAAATCAAGAGACTCGGTAGAGTCTCGCGCCAAGTACATTATAAAAAAAAAAATTAAAAAAAAAAAAAAAAAAAAAAATTATCCCGTCTCGACTCTACCACTCTCTTTTACCGGAACGGGAGCTCGGCGCAGGAGTGGGGGTAACCATATTATTTCATTACGGCGTATAGGCAATATCTCAGGGCTCACCGAATTAATACAAGAATAAGATGCGAAAAAGATTACATTTGAGCGTAATATCAATGCAATCGGTGCACGGATAGCTGAGATATGATTATTTGAAAAATCGATGGGGTCAGTTTCATCTCAGCAATTTCTTCGTCGTACCAGGTTTTTGCTCCGTGCATAAAAACTATGCGGATATAATACATAGAGAGTACTCCGACGAGAGAAGAGTTTCCACTGATCTCTATATCTATATATACTACGGATACGAATAGAATTCCGAGCGAGTTCGTCGGTCTGCCATGCAATAACTCTTTCTATGGCCCACGGGAGGCAGCATAATCGCGCACACTGTATAGCTGAACGTAATATATAAATCATATTTATCTTTTTGTTTATTTGACGAGTCGAGCCTTTGAGGTTATGATACCTGTCACGATTGATCGCGATTATAACGAAGTGTCAATAGTTTACTTGTATGTTGTTTCAAATCAAAGTAATTCCGTAAAATACGGAGATAATAATTATTATTATTAAACGCTTACTTATAATAATATTTATGGAGCATAGCAGTATTGCATCGAGATTTTAACACTTTCAAGAAAGCCTATGTAACCGTACGTGATCAAAATGAGTAACAACATGCCATCTATTAGTATGTACCTGCTACTTTATAGATTTGTATTTAATGTAACAGAAAAACAATTAACCCCATCCGCATATTAGTCTATCTGTATGAATCAGTTGCGGAAAATGATACCGTACATTATCAAACTGAAAAAAAATATGCAATCAATTAGTTATCGTGGATGAAAAATTCTTATACGGTTCTAATATTATATTATCAATTTCTGACATTGCCTCGTAAGACATCTTTTGCTCTAAGAGCTGCCATCAAAGCATGTAACGTGGCTCGTCATATTTAGATGAAGATACTGGTTCATTTAATTTAAAATTTGATTTAAATGAAATATGTAAAATATTGTCAAGTATTCTAGCAACGAGTAATAACTGCATGGAAAATGACGATGGGTTTAAACAAAATAATTTTATTTATTTTTTATTATAATATACATATATATTTTATATAACTATATTTTTCAAAATAAAAGTTATAATGTATGTATATTTTTTGTTATTCAAAAAATAGTTATATAGTTTGCAATGTTTAAATAGAGCCGCTGCGACACCCCTGCTTTGGGCTCTGCCCCCGTGTGCCCCCCCATGGAAAGGGCTGATCATGCCATATAAAAATGCTACCAGGCATTGATATTGGCGCTGCTGCTTCTGGCGCCACTGTTGACTGGCAGTTGATACCTTGTACGATCTGAAATGTTGAAGGTGAAGCTATTGCAATAAATTTTCTTCAAATAAAGTAGATTAATCATATCAAACATATGGAAAAACATATTAAAACATAAAAGAATACATTATAAAGAAAGAAGTTTCATCATATTACAGTTGGTGCGAATACCTGTGCAGATGATTTAATTACTTGAGTAACGAGTTCCGGCATCCAGTAGAAGGAAGAATATAAGTAATCGTTTTTTACAATATACCATTGATAGACACAACCCCCCCGTGCCTCATCAACCACCGCTAGTTGAATATCAGCTGCGGGTACTTCAACTACTGGGTATATTGTAAACACGTGATTAGATGAATTACCAAATTGAAATGTCTTAACATTCAGATCATTGATATGAACCTGTTAAATTCTTTGATATGTTAATATATGTTAATATTGATAACTCGAATACGCATCTGATTGTAAAATTGCATCAAATAATGGTGATATGATCTGTGTAATATTATAAAAGCGAAAATACCGATCAAAAATCAAATGAATAAAGTACTGTTATGATTCATGTAATATTATAACAGCATAAATACCGATTAAAAAAATTATTTAAGAAAGTACGTCAATGAATTATTTTTAACCATATCCTGTTGCTTTGGCTGCCGCATCCGTGGTCCTTGTACCGTAACCACCTTCTACACTTGTATTGCATCTGAAAATGTACGTATGTACATATTAGTGATGCTAAACTACAATTCTGCGACGAAAACGACTTAATAGGGTGGCGATAGACCTGGAAAACCGGGAATAGTCATGGAATTTACTCAGTTTGGGAAAGTGCGGGAAAATTTAGGGAATAACGCAGGTCTATATGGAAAACGCATGTTTTTCATTTATTTTTTAATTTTTTTAAGCTAAGCTATTTTCGAAATTCAGTAGTAAACGGATATTTAGTGCAACTTCGTAAATAATGGCGTAATAAACAAGACAATAAATATACCCCCCCCCCCCCAGAGCACTATCACTCCGCTTTACTTCGTTTCGATTCTGTCGAAAGAGGTCAGGTAATATCGAACTTTTGAAAGGGAAAAGTCGGGGAAAAATCATGCAATTCAATTTTTTTAGCATTACTTGTGCATGTTTTGGGGAGCAATGGCCGGCACATCGACGTGATGGGCATCCATCAGTCGAGCGATTTCCGCTTTGTATTAAGATAGCTTGTAATAGAATCATTAATTGAGTAGATGTGAGACTCCAATTGGTCTTTCGATTACATAATTACATCATCTATCTTACTTTAAATAAGAATTAAAAGTAAGGATAATATGCAATAAAAACTCATACCATCGGGCGAAGATATATCAATCGCGGTCATTTGTCAATAGAAGTAAAAAAGTAAGTACAGATCCACGTCCTCTGGCAATAAATAAAGAATAATTATTAACTTTCTTCCGTGAATGTTTCTAAGCCTGTCAGGTCAATCGCCGGTAATTTTAAAAATGGGCCCGCGCACATAAATTTAGATGTTGGTGGCGCCATCGGGTGGACACCAATGCACAATACAAAAAAGAATAGTGTATAAGAGTAGGCCCCAGGGTTACGTAAATAGAAAATACTATCCTTTTTTGTATCGTGCATTGGTGTTCCCACGATGGCGCCACCTAACGTATATTTTTATGTGAGCGGGCCCATTTTGAAAATTAAAAGCGATTGACCTGACAGGTTTAAATACATTTACGGAATAATAATGAATTAATTAATTTTTTTTTTTATGGGGGAGGACGTTGATCTATACGAACTTATTTCTTTCTACTTAAAAATGGACACAGGAAACAGATCGTCACCCGATAGTGTGAGTTTTTATTGTACATTATCCTTAGTTTTAATACAAATTTGAAGTAATGTTGATGTAATTATGTATTCGAAAGACTAATTGGAATCTCACATGTATTCAATTTATGATTTTGTTATTAGTTATCTGAATACGAGAGCGAAATAGCCCGCTTGATGGACGCACATCACGTCGATGTGCCGGCCATTGGCCAACAAAACATGCGTAAGTAATGAAAAAAAAGCATATCGACAGGGTGGCGACAATTCAGCTGAAATAAAATTCAATAAATTTTCACAAACAAAAGTTTGATATTAACTGAGCTCTGTAGATAGAATCAAAATAAAGTAAAGTGGAGCGATGATGGCTCGGCACGAGAGAAGGGGGGAATATATATCTATTACCTTGTTTTTTGTGCGATTATTTACGAAATTTCACCAAATATATACATGAGTTTACTACCGAATTTCGAGAATAGCTCAGCTTAAAAATAATTTAAAAAACAAATAAAAAACACGCGTTTTCTATATAGATCCGCATCATTCACAGACATTTACAGGAGTTTTCAAAACTGACGAAATTCCATGACTATTCCCGGTTTTGCAAGTATGTCGCCACCCTAGTGAACCGTTTTCGTCGCATAATTGTAGTTTAACATTACAAATATGTGCGTGCATTTTCAGAAGCAATACAAGTACCGCAGGAGGTGGCTGCAGTACCGGAGGTGGCTGCACCAATCGCAATGCAGCCACAACAGCATCAGGGTACAGTTAAACAATTCATTTACGTACTTTCTTACATAGATCATATCAACATTATTAGATGGAATTTTACCATCATATGCGTATTCTATTTATCAATATTAACATATTAAAGAATATGACAGTTTCATATAAATAATCCGAATGGGAAGTCATTTTAATTTGATAATTCATCTAATCACGTGTTCGCAATATACCCAGTAGTTGAAGTACCCGCAGCTGTTCCTCGGGGCCAGGGGCCAGTGGCTGCTGAGGTGGTTGTGCCACCGGGGCTGGAAGTGGTGCCAGTCAATGGTACTATACAAAATGATTATTTATATTCTTCCTTCTACTGGCTGTCCAAAACTTGTTACTCAAGTAATTAAATCATCTGCATAGGTATCCGCACCAACTATAACATGATGGAACTTCTTTCTTTATAATGTATCCTTTTCTATTTTTATATGGTTTCCCATGTGTTTGATATAATCAATCTACTTTATTTGAAGAATATTTATTGCAATACCTTCACTTGCAATATTTCAGATCGTGCAAGGCATCAACGTGCCGGTCAACGCTGGCGCCAACGCCAGCCGCGCCAACATCAAAGCCTGGTGGCTTTATTGTACACCATGGCCAGCCCTTGGCGTGGGGCGGGACGCAGAGGCAGGGGTGGCAGGGGTGGCAGGGGTGGCAGGGGTGGCGGCGGTGGCGGCGGGCCTGTCTGAATAAGATATATATATATATTTAAAAATAAATGTTAAAAAAAATAAATATTTCGTCTAATTAGTGGATTTTTTTTACTCATTTTAATAACCGTCACATTTTCCACAATAACTGTAATAAGTTCAGACACTGATTTATATGGATAGGATTATAAACATTTTATTACAGTACATTCGAATCCAGACAATAGCAGGTAGATACATATACCAGCAATAAGACTTTGAGAAAACTGCAAGATATCAACACTGGAATGCTGCCATGCTCCATATAATTATTGGCTTCGATATTTGTTGTCAAATTAGATACTGAATTCTTTAAACAATTCTATGCTAGTTACCTTCTGTTATAAGAAACATAAGTATTCATATAAACGAAGGTTATTTATTCCCGACCCTCAGTTATACATGTTATTATTGGTGGATGTTGCTGTGTAAATATACTTACCAGTTAGGGTTGTGTGGGATTCGTAGAAAGATTAGATGGTCGATTAGAGAATTTCATCTGCGATCTTTTATACAATGGTATCGAGCCATTTATCCAAATAAAAATGTTGTAAAGACAAGCGTACTTTGCTTGGTTAGGCATGGTTCTGGCTATGCGGGGTTTCCCCTTTACGCAACGGGGTATACTCTACTCTCTTTATCTGTCTCTCTTTCTCGATTCCGAAGTAAATATATCGATGACTAGCTAGACTCTGTCAAACTTCAGTTCGTTGTCCGCTAGGTTCGCGACGACATTTCACGATCGCAGCGATCCTGGCGGTGATGTCTCATTCTATTGCGTTATGAAAGGTTATTCCATAATTCAGGCGACGTTTTCTTCTTTTAACAAAATCATATAGCCAATCAGATTACACGATGAAACCAGCAGGATAAATTTTGTCCAGAGAGTGAAACAGAAAAGAAAAACCAGCGCTGTAACGTGGCTGATTGTTGAACCACAAAAACATTTGTCATCTGTTGTTCCGTAGATTCAAGATTAGTGTGACAGATTTGTAATTGACAAGCAGAGTTTCGTCTTTTATTATTATATTACAAATACGTATACTATTGCATATTATATTACACGCGACGGGTGAATTGAGTTTGTTTTATTTAGTTGGTCACATAAAGGGGTATTTGTAAAATCATTCAGTATAATTAAGTTAGATAGCTTAGGTAGGTTAGGTAAGTTTATCTTCTATCTCAATAATTATTTCGATTTTGTTTCGAAAGATAGCTGCTGTGCGCTATATTGCAAACGGCTACTTGTGACCGCATTGCGAAAGGCAGCTTAGCGCCGTAGAATCTGAGGGCAGCTGTGCGCCTGTAAATTTGAGATAGAAGACGTGTGTCAGCATTTCATTTAGTCATGCAACATAAAGAGATACCGATTTTGGCAGATAGGTGGATGAATATGATTAGATCTGAACAATGGTTGTATGATGATCATATTGATCATTTTGCGTTGCTGGTTCAACGCTACTCAAAATATGCTCCACAGGAATCTTGGCGAGTGCAGTTGCCAGACACAATAGAACCAGTGTTGCCGAATGTCAAACACGTTCAAATTCTGCACAGCGGAGAGTATGACATCGAGAGGCATTGGGTGTGCAGTTATTTCGATGGCAAATCAATATTTATTTATGATTCGTTGAATTCGAAGGTACTTCACAAACACCATAAAACATATTTGCAGAAACTGTTTCCATTCTACCAGTTTGACACGAATCCCGTAAAGTTTCCCATTGTTCAACGGCAACCAAACGGGTCCGACTGTGGAGTCTTCGCCATAGCGTTTGCGATTTCGATCATAAATGGATATAAACCAGATAAGATTACGTATGACGTCTCTCGCATGCGTGGACATCTATTCACAATGTTTCAAAATAATGTCATCAAAGATTTTCCGTGCATTACGATAATGCAAACTAAATGTGTTGAAAAGAAATTAGCTTCGAACAAACGTCAAGTTGACTGTGAGAATTTCAATAACTCACACGATTTGCAACGAGGTTTCAAAAAAAAAAGGGCTGCAGTCATTGAAAATTCACAAAAATTTGAACTAAAACAAATATCTGGCGAAAGCGTTGAAAACCTTTCACAGCCGCGAGTTATGAAACAGCTAACCGATGTAAAAGCGTCACCCACGTGCAGCTTCCTGTCTACGCGTCAAAAAGCGCCTAGATTTAAGAATAAAAATGTAAAAATTGAATCAGTAGAAAGTATGTTAGTTGATTCTTGTAAAGAACATTGTACAAAAAATAGTAATAATAAACCGCTGACGGAAGTTTCGGCAAAAGAGTTTTTAGTTAGCACTGAAAATCAAATCGTTAAGGCTAACAAAAAAAGTCAAGTAGCCAAGTGTTCATCACAAACTAAAGCTATAATACCGGAAAACATAACAGAGCCGCCTGTGGTAAAACAAAAAAGGTGTGAGCGCCGTGATGCTAGACCGACTTTAGACGAAAAATCGAAGGATATTCTTACATCTGGCAGATGGTTATCTGATCTTCATATGGATCAATTTATATATCTTGTAAAAAGCTGCTCAGAATATCGACCTCAGGAATCGTGGCGAGTACAAATGCCAGATACTATTAAACCCGTTTCTGAAAACACAAAACACGTGCAAATACTGCATAGCGGTGTTACGGCAGGTGAGAAACACTGGGTATGTAGTTATTTTGACACCAAATCAATATTCATATACGACTCCTTAAACTCAAAACGACTTCACAAGCATCATGAAATCTATTTAAGAAGCCTCTTCCCATTTTACCAGTTTGAATCGAAACAAATCAAATTCCCAATAGTCCAGCAGCAACCTAACGGATGTGACTGTGGGGTATTTGCAATTGCTTTCGCAATTTCGGTTATTAACGGATACAAGCCGCAAAACGTCACATACGACGTCACTAAAATGCGAACCCATTTACTTAAAATCTTTGAAAGTAATGTAATGGAACGTTTTCCAATCGTTGCTCCAAAAAGAAGGGCTGCTTCTCAGATATGTGTAGCGCAGCAAACCGTAAAAAAAATGATTCGTGAGCAGCCTAACACGAATGTTCAATTAGTCGATGACTCTATAACAAAAACTCCCGTTCGACAAATCCGCGAAGATGAAAGCGTGAATCCTGCGAGTAATCCAGAATTAACACCAAGTAATAAGAAACGTCTAGACATAAAGGAACATTGCGTAAAACAGATTTCAAATATAGGGGATGGTCAAGAACTGTTGAATGTTTGCACAGGCGTTTCGGTAACGGATACAGTTATCGCAAGACAAGAGCTTGTAGAATTCGAAAATACCGAAAATGGGTTTGATCAACAGGTTTATAATGTATCTGCTAACATAACGACTATGGTTGATGAGGATAAACTGAAACGGGAACGTAACCGTTATCATGCTCGGAAAGATAGAATTAATTATCTTAAGCGCACCGCATATTCCGTGCGCAATTTGAAACTCATAAACACTAATTATGTTGGAAACAATCGAGCTAAAAACAACAAATGTTATCTCTCGAATATTGAAATGAACCGAATTCGGAAAAAACGGCTTTACTATTCCAATGTTGAAAAGGTACTAGCACGAAGCCGTGCCAATTATTTTGCTAGAATCAAAGTTGATGTTGCGAAAAAAATTAATACGAAATATCGACGCATTCACATGGCAAACACTGTAACATCGCTACAGTCGAAAGAAAAATATATCGTACAAATTTTGCCAAAAATTAGAGAACCGTCTGAAACAGAAAGAAGAATCAAAGCGGAATCAATCATAAAATGGTGTATTCATGACCGGAATTCCAAGATCATCATAATAAGGAAAACTTTAGAGACTATCAAGAAGAAGGCGGAAGTCTATTTAACAAAGGCTGCTGAATGTTCCAATTACGATACTGAAGATCGACTTACCGCGCTGTGTGGTCATTCAAAACACACCACTTCTGCTGAAGCTTATTTTTCGGAAGGAACGTATGAGAATGTGCGATTTTCTGAACCAATCGTCACAAATTCAGTAGGGCAAGCTATTAACATTTTGCCTGTACTAAAACAAGCAAAAACAAGTGGAAAGAGCCAAAACAAAAATTGGATTTGCGGCGACATGTGCAAAACAAATAATTTAATGTTGGTGAACGAATATATTAATTTTCTGAAAATTATATCCACGTGTACGCTGAAGAATATGAAGAAATTCGTAACTCGATTGGCTTGTACTGTCAAACAGACAGACGTCAAGCAAGGTCATTCACAAGTTTGTTACATGGGTGATCCTACTTGCAAATCAATTTTCTTAGCTGTTCAAATTTTAGCGGCACATTTTCCATCGGCGCGGTACGTACGCAGACTCGTATACGAAATATGGAATTGTTATACGAAGATCACTGCTATCGATAAAGCCTTAGTCGATGGCGATCTTGAGATACTAGAACAAGTCTCAGGAATAGCGCAGCAAAAAGCAAATGCTATCGCCAATGATATTGTACATCAAATTGATTTGAACGAGGAAAGCATTATATGCCAGTACTCTGGCGCTTTCAAAGCTTTGACGAAACGTTCCACGGATTATCCCCGTTACGTGTGCGTATCGTGTGAAAAACTGTGCTTCAAAAGAGATGTGACAAACATTGAAAAATTCAGAAATCCAATAACAGGGCAACTCTGGATGGATTTGATGGCACATACTCGAGCAAAAGATATTGATTATGTTTGCAACTATTGTCTCCCTAAACTCCATAAAAACATTATGCCGCCTAAATGTATATTAAATAAACTTACTACTGATCCAGTGCCGGAAGTAATATCATCCTTGAACGATTACGAGCGCATTTTAATTCAGAGAGCTAAAGCATTTCAAATCGTTCAAAGAATGGGTACCGTTGCTAATAAGAATCTACCTCACAGAGAGATGGTACGAAAAGTTAAGGGAAGGACGTTTCATTTACCTTTACCGATGGAAGAAACTTTGAAAAAAATTTGTCCACCAACGGACCCGATAAACGTCAATCATGAGCTGCATATTATAGTACGTGGTATTCCAACTAAATCTAAATTAGTATGGGAAAATTTGGTTGATGTAAAGAAAGTATAGAATGCATTAATATGGCTTAAGGAAAATAATCCTATGTACTCGGAAATCGTGCTACCAACTTCTGCGGATATTCTTTTGCGTGACATTCAAGAAGTTGAATTTCAAATAAAAGATGCAACAATAGAAAATGAAAATGAAAATGATATTCCACCGGAAATCGAAATTCCGAACAAAATCGACGAGAACGAGCATAAAGCATTATTGACTCAGGTTTCAGAATCTGAAGTGTTGTACGAACAATTCACAGTGCATCCGATGTATGAGAAGAGGCCAAATGAAACTGCGACTGACCTTTATCAAATGCTCAAAATCCACGACGTGCCGTTGGATAATCGTCTGAAAAGTCTAGATTTGCAGTGCTTTCCGCATTTGTACCCACATGGTTGCAACGGACAGCAGGAAGATAGGTCGACACGACTCACTCACTTCGAATTTATCAAGTCGAAACTAATGTCGAAACATCAGCAATTCAGGCTGGATCCGCAATACAGTTTTTACTTATTGAACGACGCTAACAATCGTCAATTGAGTAGTGGCATTTATCAAAAATTAACTGTAACCAATCCTCGTGAGCGGGAAACTGCTTCCAGTTACTTAGAAAAAATGTCAAAAAACGAATTGGAAGGAAATTTAAATTCTATATTCTCAAGGCTGCGCAACACACAACAATATTGGAGCCGGCCAAGGAATGATGTGTCTTGCATGATACATAATTACGGGCCGGCGACGTGGTTTCTTACCCTAAGTCCAAGCGAATGGTTATGGTCCGACCTTACCGAATACCTTCGAGAGGTAGGAGGACCTTCAGCAGCTACGATGTCTGTCAGTCAATTGATCAGTGCTGATCCAGTGTCTACATCCAGGTTTGTAGAAAATAAGTTTCGAGCTATGCTTGATTTCATATGTTCGCAAGATAACCCCATTGGCGAGGTAACGCATTACTTTTGGAGGCGCGAGTACCAAGGTAGAGGCACGCAACATTTTCATTTATTAATCTGGATAAAAGATGCTCCGATTATTGGACAATCTTCTAATGAAGAAGTAGCAAGCTTTATTCTCAAGTATGTCACTTGCAAGATGCCATCGAATAATGTTTCACCAAATTTGGATCGTCGTGTTAATACACATCAGCGGCACAAACATAATTCTTACTGTTTACGGACCAAGAAAACTAAAAAATTTACTTCGACCAAAGTGTGTCGTTTCGGATTTTCACGCCCTGTTACGAATGACTTCTTAATGAGAGATGTAGCTATTTCAATTGCTGGTCGTCGAAAACTAAAGTCTAAAAGCAGGCTGTACGATCTTCCACGTACTGAACAGGAGGCAAATATCAATGATTATAATCCGACAATTCTCACGGCTTGGGAAGGCAACATGGATATACAGTTCATCGGTGAAAAATCGACTCTGCTGAATTGGTATTGCACAAAGTACGTGTCAAAAGCGGAGAAAAGCAATGTAGATACAACTTTTGAAGATATAAATTCGACAAAATCTCTGTATAGTCGATTGTGGAATTTTGCATTACGCATGTTGAATCACAGAGAATGTGGCGCTCTAGAGGCGGCTGACACTCTGTTAGGAATTGCATTGTATGGCACAGACCCACAAACGACCATCAAGTGGATTGATGTGAACATGATTAGAAGTAGAAAAGTTAAAACTCGCAAGGAAATAGAAGCTTTGGACGCAAATTCGACGGACATATTTTGTGATTCGTTAGTCGATACACATTATCCCGCTCGTCCAGAAGAATTAGAATCCGCCAACCTATACGATTTCGCGAAATGGTACGAAGTAACGAAAGCTGAGCCTAAAGCGCAAGGGGTTGAGTATTATCAAATAGGTAAGGCACTGTTCTTGAAAAAGCGGAAACGCGGGTGTCTCATCAATCATTATAAGAATAACGTTCAGAATCAACCTGAACGATATTTTTACGCACTGCTGTTACTCTTCAAACCGTGGAGAGATGTTGATGAGCTTAAAAACGGATGTGATACTTACACAGAATCATTCCAGTCGATACAATCGGAGCTTGAGCAGGTGCTAGAGTATCATGAGCGCATAACCGAGGTTCGAAAAGGTCTGGAGCATGTCAAAGAGTTAATCGAGATACATACGACGAAAACAGATCAATCACAGAATAGCGATACTTCGGAAACGATACCATTAGGCTGTGAGCCTATCGAAGCTGAAGGAGCGATGAAGGAGTTTCAGCAAGGAGCTGAAAAAGTAGAGGCTGTCGATGTTTCGCAAATGATAACAGAATTGAACGCAGATCAGAAAAGAATCTTTGATAAAGTTACGGGTAATGTAATTTCAAACGATATTTTACGCCTTTACGTCAGTGGAGAGGGTGGAACTGGTAAGAGTTTCCTGATCAAAACCATCAGGTGTTGGATTAAGCAGCACGCTGGCTTGGATACCGCGGTCGCCGCACCAACCGGAATAGCAGCGTTCAATATTGATGGTCTTACTGTTCACAGACTGTTCCAATTGCCTGTTGAACACGGCATCACTCCAAAGTACAAACAACTGTCTGACGCGGTTTTGAAAACTATACGGGATCAACTTAAAAATGTTGCGCTGATTATCATCGACGAGGTTTCCATGATATCCAATGTTACTTTTATGTATATACATCTTCGCCTGGTGGAAATTTTTAATACGTCTGATTGTGAAGATGGTTGGTTTGGAAAAAAACATATTCTACTTTTCGGCGATTTATTACAACTGCCGCCTGTCCATGAAGGACCAGCGTTCACAAAACTGTCTAGTACAGAGACTTGCAAGCTCATAGGCTCAATAGGAAGCATTGACCTGTGGTGCAATTTATTCAGTTACGATGAATTAACAATCAACATGCGACAAAAAAAACGATCAATCGTACCGTGAGATACTCTCAAGAATACGTCTTGGGGTTGTCACTGATACAGACACAAAAATGTTAGTATCGAGGAAAATCCATTTCACACCGACACAATTCAGTGATAGGATACGTGAACTATGTGATTATACAAATAACCTACCTAACGACGCGGTTTGTCTACTTCCAACTTGTCACATGTGTGATGTTCTCAATACAGCAATGTTGAGCGAAATTAAATCTGAAGAAATACATCTGTTAGCACACGATACTGTAGATTCTCCTCCGTTTTTAAAGAAAAAGGTACAGACGATCTTGAATAAAGGTGACGAGGACAGTTCTCGAACTGCCGGTCTTGCGAAAATAGTCACTATAAAAATTGGTGCAAAGATAATGATCAGACGAAATATCGATGTAACGTTAGGTCTCGTTAATGGTACGATTGGTAAAATAACGTCAATATCTAATGCTATTGATACTAATGATGTAGAATCAGTAAAAATAATCTTATCGACGGGAATCGAACATGTTATAGAACGTGTTGGGGTTAAGTTTGAGCCGATGGACGGAGCCTTTGTCATCCGAAAACAATTTCCGATCTGTCTCAGTTATGGAATAACAATACATAAAAGCCAAGGCCTCAGTTTGAATAACGCCGTCATCGATGCGGGCAATTCTATATTTACTTGCGGACAAGTGTACGTTGCCCTGTCACGAGTAACTTCATTAGAAGGTCTACATTTGATCAATTACGACCCCCATTCTGTATTAGCGGATGAATCTGCTATCATAGAGTATAATCGGTTGAGAAAAAAGTATCGGCCGGATCTTGTGATGATGACGGTTACGCGGCTACGGCCGAGAAAAGTGCAAGACTGTAGACGGTCGCTGCAGAAAAATGTATCTACATGTCAGGTACCAATTGAGGAAAAAATTTCCGATAAGTTGTGGCGAATAAAAGGCCTTCAGAGCACTGATCATGTTTCATGCTATGCTAACGCTACAATTCAGTGCATGTTTCACTGTAATCCAATTAGAGACTGTCTGTTACGTCAAAAACATACAGATGTTATGAGAATGTTAATTGACCGTTACGCGAACATCGAAATTCCAGTAAATGTTTTATCCGCTAGAAGACTTGCAGGTGAACAATTCACTTTAAATGTTCAGCAAGATGCGTCAGAATTCTTGAACAGTCTCATTTCGAAATGCGATGATCTCAAGAAGGAGATTGAACATCAGTTGACTTCACGAGTGTGTTGCAAAGATTGTGGTTATACTAACACCTCTGTCGAATCCAGTAACATATTGTTACTGGCGTTGCCCATACCTGGCAAGAAGACACATAACTTGTCAGACATTATTAAGCAGAATTTTTCATGCTGGAAATCTATTGATGGATCGTGCTACAGTTGTAGATCGAGCAATATGCTCATTAATACTGAGGTTTCATCAGTAAACGCCTGTCTTGTCATTCAGCTTCTGTTAACTAAAATGGTAAATGACGAAGTGACGAAGATTACCAATTATAATATAAAAGGTGTACCTACGGACAAAATTTCGATTTGTACGAAGACTTATAAAGTTCATAGTGCAATATTTCACCATGGCCCGAGTACCGAAAAGGGGCATTACACCGGCATGCTGCGAGACGGCACTTCGGCGTGGGTGCACGTTGACGATGATACAATTATAAATAAGAACTGGCCCCGAAATGCCAAAGATGCATACGCATTCCTTTTACATCAAACTTGAGCACAGTATAATAATTATTCGAAAATAGTGGTAAAGATCGTTTAAGGATGAACGCCGCAATCAGTATTAATAATACATACAACATCTGACCCCGCGTGTTAATAACTCCGCCATTGCCGGTCCCAAGCCCAGATGAAGAAGGAGGAGGGTTGCACGCAGGGTCATATGTCATGTCATATTATAACAAATAATACGCCAAGTGCAGGATAGCAACATATCAATTGTCTTATAATCAAGACACATGAGATCATTCAATAAGAGTATGAGACATTCGTGGATCGTAGCAGAGTGTCAGTTCTATGGTAGTGGTGTATTGACGATATTCTAAGTTACCTTTGCGAAATGCATGTTACAACAATAATATACAACATCTATTACAGTTGATATTTCAGACATCGATAACAATACAACTTCATTAGTAAAACACTTTCAATACAACTCATAGTTCGATTTATACAAATGAATTATGTTTTGAAAAATAACATATATTTAACAGAAACCGTCAAGAAAATCAAAGCGTGTACAAAAAGTAATGAAATCCCCCAAAAGCACCTCGGGTGCAAAAAGCTGACGCCAAGTACATTAAAACGTAGTAACTATCGACAAAAATTTGTTAACAAAATATTCGATGAAGTAGCATTTGATCTACAAAAGTATTGAAATCAATGGACGTTGCCAAGTACAATCAAATTTGCTCATAATTAATTTATGAATGTGACCTAGTCTTAGTTTTCGATAGGTATTCACATCTTAATATACATAACATGCGTAACACGTAATAACATGCAACATACGTAGGCATGAGAAAAGATCAGTTAAAATTAAAATTACGAAAAAAAATGAAAAAAAAATTTGGAGGTAGTGGTACTTGGCGGGCATTTTTGTAAAAAGTACAAGAAACTATAAATCCCCCAAAAGCACCTCGGGTGCAAAAACTTTGCGCCAAGTACATTAAAACGTAGTAACTATCAACAAAAATTTGTTGACAAAATATTCAAAGTAATAGCATTTGATCTACAAAAGTATTGAAATCAATGGACTTTGCCAAGTACAATTGAATTTGCTTCCAATTAATTTCTAAATATTGATATTTCAATATACATAACATGTTACAACATGCAACATACGTACTCATATAAGAAACGATCAATTATAAATAAAATGACGGAAAAACAAAGAAACGAAAAAAAAAAATTTGGAGTACGTGGTACTTGGCGGGCTGATGTTGAAGTTATTATAAGAATATTGAAATAGTTCAATTTATAGTTTCTTGTACTTTTTACAAAAATGCCCGCCAAGTACCACTACCTCCAAATTTTTTTTTCATTTTTTTTCGTAATTTTAATTTTAACTGATCTTTTCTCATGCCTACGTATGTTGCATGTTATTACGTGTTACGCACGTTATGTATATTAAGATGTGAATACCTATCGAAAACTAAGACTAGGTCACATTCATAAATTAATTATGAGCAAATTTGATTGTACTTGGCAACGTCCATTGATTTCAATACTTTTGTAGATCAAATGCTACTTCATCGAATATTTTGTTAACAAATTTTTGTCGATAGTTACTACGTTTTAATGTACTTGGCGTCAGCTTTTTGCACCCGAGGTGCTTTTGGCAACGTCCATTGATTTCAATACTTTTGTAGATCAAATGCTACTTCATCGAATATTTTGTTAACAAATTTTTGTCGATAGTTACTACGTTTTAATGTACTTGGCGTCAGCTTTTTGCACCCGAGGTGCTTTTGGGGGATCCAGGATACCAGACAAATTGATATTGCGGACAGAAACTGTACGGCCAACAGATAGTGGTATGTTTATGGTTTATAGTATGTTTATAGTTATTTGATAGAGGCATCGATGTTAGAATGTTAAAGTATATTTTTATTTTTCTTATGTTTCAGATGATGAGATTAATGAGCCAGTTCAAAGTAGGCAGCAGGTATCACGGTATCTACAACTGAGTGTTATTAACAAAATTGTTTCAGTAATTGTTTTGTAAACTAACTATACACTCAGTTCTATCTATAGAAAGTTTCAATGATGATAATTAGACACGTGAAAAAATTTTGATCAACTGTAGTTTATTTATTATGATTGGAATGTATTAGTCATTCACTTATTCCTGGTAATTGAATTGAGGATTAAGATATTCAACATGATTTATGTTCTAATTGCAATTGATGTACTTCGTTAAAGCTCTGCAATCAATCTGCTACCCAAAAAAACATCGTCTAAAGTGTCAAATCCGGCTGCAACTAGTTCATACAGCATAATTAGTGCTACTGTTGAGAAAGAACTGGAACTTTCACTGATCAATACTTCTAAAATCCAGGATACCAGAAACAAATTGATATTGAGGACAGAAACTGTACAGCCAACAGATACTGGTATGTTTATGATTTATGGTATGTTTATGCTTACAGTTATTTGATAAAGGCATCGATGTTAGGATATTGAAGTATATTTTTATTTTCTTTATATTTCAGATGATGAGATTAATGATCCAGTTAAAAGTAGGCAGCAGTTATCAGGGTATCTACAATTGAGTGTTATTGACAAAATTTTTTTAGTAATTGTTTTGTAAACTAACTATATATTCAGTTCTATCTATAGAAAATTTCAATGATATTAATTAGACACGTGAAAAAATTTTGATCAACTGTAGTTCATTTATTATGATTAGAATGTATCAGTCATTTACTTGTTTATAGCTCTAAGAAGGCAAGTCAAGTTTGGCAACACTTCAACACAGAAAATGATTCATCTGCCCGATGCATAATTTTTAACAAAGTATTGAAGCATTGTGGTGATACAACAAACCTCAAACAGCACCTAAATAGAAAGCACGCATTATTATGCTCATCAGTGGGAGAGCAAAAAAGAAAACAGAGTTCAGAATCCAGCAATGAGTCGGGCGATAATCAGTCAGAAGTGAAACGAATGAAATTTCAAACAAAGGTGAACAGATAATTCTATTATTGAGTAATAGAATAACAATGTGTATTTTGTGAAATTGGCATTGAACTACGTAGAATGACAATATAATATTGAACGCCAAAGAAAATAAAAGTTGCTTAATAAAATAACAGGATAATTAACCAGTAAAAATGGAAGATAAAATTTATAATAGATTTATTAAAAATAACAATGGAGTCTAGAAATACTAAAGCGAAATTATTTTATTTACAGGAGAAGAGACTTTATCCAATTGCCGACGCTTTCGAACGTGTGAATTCCGTTGCGGGTTAATATGAACAATTGAATATCATTCAAAGAGAATTTTCTTCATAGCATCCGACTCATTCATATATCTTTTTTGCAAATGTTTTTCAGATGGAGGTAAAGCAGCTGATAAAATAACGAATGCGATTTTGTCCATGGTGGCTGTAGATGAAATGCCATTTTCAACCGTCGAAAACGAAGGATTTAAGTCATTATTAAAAACAGTGGCACCCCTCTATAGTGTCCCTAGTAGAAGAACACTCACTAAACTAATAGATTCGAAGTACGAAATGCTGAAAGAACAGTGTAAAAACAATTTGCAACAACCTAAATTTTACTCCTTGACGTGTGATGTCTGGACAGACGTCAGTAACCAAAGTTATTTGGGTGTGTCAATTCACTATTTATCGAACGACATCGAAATGAAGGCGAGATGCTTAGGTGTTGTACCACTATACGAAAATCACACGGCTGAGTACCTCACAACTGCGTTGGATTTTGTAATTGATGACTTCCATTTGGACAAAACAAAAATCATGGCCATTGTGTCTGATAGTGGGGTCAATATAAAAAACGCTGTAATTAACGCAATAGGCAATGATAAACATCTCTCTTGTTTTTCACATATTCTATCACACCTTATACCGGATGGATTAACTACATTGCCAGCTTTGACTGACATAATCTCTAAAGTAAAGAGTATTGTTACACATACTCGAAGAAGCGTCGTCGCATCTGATGAATTGAAACGGCTACAAATTCGTGACGGAAAAAGCGTCGGGACAGTACTGAAGTTCATTCAAGACGTCCCCACACGCTGGAATTCGACTTTATACATGCTAGAAAGGTTCATTGTTCTAGAAGAATACATTTACCCTGTTCTCTTAAAGTGTTCGAATTCGCCCAATATGCTTAGAAGAGAGGAAGTACAGATTATAACTGATATTATATCACTTACGAAACCTATAGAAAACGTCATCAGAGAGATTAGTGGCGACTCATGTCCTACATGTAGCATCATTATACCTATAATACGATGTATGGAAGCGACAATTAATCATGTAATACCTGAAACGGAGTTAGGAATCAAATTTAAAGAAAAGCTCCAAACTGCAATCACAATGAGATTCAAAGACTTTGAACTTAACCCAATTCTTGGAGTGGCCACCATACTGGATCCTAGATTTGAAAAAATACATTTTGAAAGTGCTCTAGCTGCATCCACAGCTGTAACGCGTATCCATCAAAAAATTGAGAGAATTGAAAAGGCTTTAACTCAAAAGAAGACGTCAGAACGAGAAACTCCCTCTCACACTGAGAAGAGTGTTTGGGATTTTCACGATGACTTGATGTCAAGAAATTCTGACTCCACTATACATAGTGAACGTCCAACTTTAGAAATTCGGCAGTATTTAAGCCAACCGGTGATATCCCGGTTGAAAAATCCTTTTATGCACTGGAAATCGCTTGAGCAGGCTTTTCCAGCGCTATTCAAGCTATCGATGCAATTCCTCAGTGTTGTTGGGACATCGGTCCCAGCGGAAAGAATGTTCTCGCACGCTGGACTGATTAAAACAAATAACCGCAACCGACTTTCGGGTGAGCATCTAAATAAACTGCTCTTTTTAAGTTCAGTAACACGTGAAGAATGGGGTATGGTTTAAGAAACTCAGTGTTCAGTACATTATGGGGTTTTGTAGTTTTATAGTTTACGTGCTTTTTAAACCATTTTTAATTTCCTTTTCTGTAACATAATATACTCCGTTTTTACTAATGAATCACGACAAAATGCGTTGATCCACACTATCGTGGCTTCAATTTCCTTTGCATTATAACCTGAATCCCATCATCTATCCGTTGCATGCAGTCCGTCACAATAGGTATGATCAACTGCATTTTACTGTATATAATGCATGCGCATAAAGAAATGAGTTAATTATTTCGAATCTTGATTACGATAATAAAATTTCATAAATATAATTTTGAATTTCCAGGACCAGACTAACCGACCAAGTATGCTCATGAAGGCAATCTTCAATATTCTTGGAAGTAAGCGAGAATACTGTCTCGAGAGTTTCTTCAGCAATATGAGTATTTCGAAGCAAAAATCTCTGTCCAAGTTTTCGGTGCACCTTGATAAAAATCCTGGTATATTTTACCACCAACATCTCATATTAGACATTAATGTAGTTTATAACTATTCTATCAAGTGGGTAGAATCTGCTAAGCAGAAACTGAAAAATCTTAATTACAAACATAGAATCACAAGAAATTGAATATTTGTGAACTCTTTATTACCCCAGTGGGCATAGTTTATACAGCTTATTGCCAAGTTCTGGAAATACTTATATATAGTCTAGCAATAAAGCCTATCGTATATGGTCTAGTGTTTTTACATGTAAAAGACATAGTGATCATAATGTCTGAATCTATGTATTTTTGGGTTGGTTCTTAAGGCATTGCGTTCAGCTTAATAAATAAATGTGTAAATCGCAATTATTCACGTCTATGATCTAACGTTTTCTCCTCTATGATATCCAGCCTACCGTAATTTAAAATTATGTAGTCACAACAAATCGTCCGTTCGAACAACTTCCTTTGATTTTCAAAATTCATTTGGACAACATTAAGTTGATTGTGAAAAGCCTAGATTTCTCATTGTATGTATGATGTATGTTTGGATCTACATACATACATAAATACGTAATTCATAGAGGATTCAAAAAAAACAAAAATAATAATCGATGTTCCGATTTATTTTTCAAACATCGATTTTAAACATCGATTCGCCATCCAGTTGTGCGTGTATGTAGATAACATAGAGAAGCGTCCCTTCTTTTCTTGGACCCACGAAAATACTAAGACGGAGACGGACGGGAGAATAATAGCGTTCGCCCGTCTAGTTGCGAAGTGCAAAGCAATATAGTCTATGGCCGGCAATAGAAGTTTTGCCTGCCGGTCTGCTTGTCATATACCGTGAGCGTCTGGTGAACCGGGTCAGTGAAACGACGATGGCGCTAGTTTTCTTGAAATTTAAAGGGAGAGCCAATACACCAAGAATATCCCTAGTTTAGTTGCGATTTCATATGTTTACTCCATGGTCCGCGGAGGCGGCCATTGTATTTGGTTGACAGATATCAGAAGTGTTTTTAGGGTTATAATAATGTAGAGTTGTACACGAAATAGTGAAAATACGTGATGAATGTTTTAAAAATTTATCAAACGATTTGAAACAATAGCTCAGCAAACTACAGCGTTTTGGTTAATCGTTAGTTATTGTAAATACATGTCTGGAAATTCTAAAAATTCTACCTCAAATCTTTGTAACCTGTGAAACATAACCTTGAAAAACATTTCGATAGTTGTCTAAATTTAAAGTTCCCCTTATAAATGTCAAGAAAGCTAGCGCCATCGTCGTTTCACTGACCCGGTTCACCAGACGCTCACGGTATATATGTATATGTATTATTTTTCTATTGACGGGAATATAGATGAAAATCGGTCATTTTGTTTTGTTAATGAGTCCATTTCCTCCCCAAAAAAGCGACCGTATCACACATTGTCAAACTTCGAAAGTATTGAAAAATTTCTGCGCTACATGCACGAAAAAGGGCCGATACATGCACTTGTTAAAAAAAGCACGGTGTACAACAAGGGGGGGCGGGCAATTTCTAGCTCGGGTGATCATGTTGCACGAGTCAGAGTCGAGGGTGCTGAAGGTGCAACATCATCTAACCCTCGCTAGAAATGGCCCGTTTCCCCCCCTTGTTGTACTATGTACTAATAATGCTAAATCTGAAAATAAACTCTCACAAGTAATAAATTGTAATAAAGAATGGAATGATAGGCAAGTATAAATATTTGTTGATTAAAAAAGTTGCAGGACTGATCATATGTGTAACCGGGTCATTAATATGAACTCTCCTCTACGTGCATCTGTGTTAACACCAGACCAAGTTGCTGTACGATAACATTTTGCTGAAACTTCAAAGATATCAACCAATTGAAGATGATCTGAGATATCAGAACACTTAAAAACTCCTACAGAAGATGACGATTTGCCAGTAGTGAAAAAATTTTGGATGCAATTAAACTTCCTGACCACTAGAGCGTGTCGACCACATATATCTAGTATATTGCAGACTTTACACAAAGATCCATCTTTCAGCATAACAGTATCGTCTCGATTATCGATGCTAAAAAAATTTTACTTGTTCTTAACCTATTAAATTGCCTGGCGCCTGGGTCACAATCTGCTGGTAGGGGTCCAAAGGTGTGCATACCTAATAACTTGGGTTTGTCACTATATGATACTTTTTTCGATGTTATATCACAATCGCGTTTCATTAGACAACGAGCAAACTATTGAAGCGGAAGATGTTGGTTCCTTACATACTTTCGAAAGATGGGCATATTATTCTCAAATGGATACGCTGAGATTGAATCTATAGCACCGAATTTTTTGACATCATCGACAACATGCAAAGGATCATGTACATTAAAGCTCAAAAATGCAGGACCGTATAAATTTTCAGAAGATGAGACAAATAATTTTAATGCATGTTCTGCAAACAACAGATCTTCGTGTGAGGCAGATGGAGTTGATAGAATACGATGAGCTATATGAAGTAGTAAAAAGTGTAGATAGAAGTCTGTGGCCAACACGCCATACAGTACTACAGGACCGGTGTATAAAATGAACTGACGAAACTCTGTGGCTTTATATTTTTTGTACTCTGAAATCGGCCGAGGTCGGCGTGAAAACTCTCGAGGACAAGATTTCCCAATATCTTGCAATCTCAGGGATATTATATTAATCTGTCTAGCTGACCACTTAGCAGCTCGAGAGAACTTACCGTCAACTCCCCCTTCGAAAATTTTCTTCATTACACCCAAGTGACCTAAATGCATAATATCATATGGGACCATTGTCACCCTACCTATTCCAAGACTTGTCAAAGGGCTACCTCCGGCCTTATGATGATCCTCATCAATTTCTTGCTCATACTCTATATCTGTTCGCAGCCGGTGTTCAGTGCCTCGAAATATCATTGTTCTATTCTCAAATCTTGTTCCTACAACCATGCATTTGGAGCATGGTTTTGAAGACATGTGACCCTTGTGATTCAATATAAATGCTCTAGCAGGAGCATCGGCTATAAAGCTTCTAAATCTGACTCCTATCAATCGATTTTGAAATTTGATACCCCCCTTTGCAAAAATATCTGTGACCTCATCAGTTAACATCTTAAAAAATCTGTTTGCATCTTTTGGCTTGCCTTTTCCTCTATAGACACCTACGATTATTACGTTGTTAGAAATATTCACAATTCTAAATTGAATCGGCCAATACTGAGTAGAACCATCTTTTACTGCAGCTACTCCGTCAGTACTGATATCTATTTCTAGGATTTCAGGAATAGGTGAAGTTTGTTTCGATAGTTCTTTCAAGATTCCAGCAACAAATCCTAAATACCAATATTTTCCAGGTTCGACATCTATTAATTCAACACGTTTGTTGGAAGTTCCGATCAATGTTCTTCAGTCCTTTGGTAAAAAAGTTAAACAACTGTGGGATCTAACCACTTCAAGTATTGCATTTCCTTGAACATTATTAATGTTGTTCTTAATGAAACAATCAGCTAATTTTAATTTAAAGCAATCACGTGGCTGGTTGATAGTTTGCTCATCAATCGACACATCACTACTCTCTTCAGAGGTGAAAGTCCAAATGGATTCCTGTGAAAGTAGCATCGGCTCTGTCAGTTGGATTATTTGAATCATATAAAGTTTGAGATTCATTACAGTGGCTCTTATTTTGTACAACAGGCATGAGAATGTTTTCATCATTGACACTTGTTTTCTGCAAACTAGAATTATTCGTGATTAAATTAGTACATGATAATCGCTTGACTGTATTCCTTGCTGTTCTGTGTTCTTTCAAACGGTTACGTTGTTGTCTTTCTGTGAGTTGATCGAAGAATTTTCGTTTCAGTCCTAACATGGTTATTCAAGCAAGTACCGTATAAATACGAATATTGAAAATCTGTATATATAAAGTTCAATGTTAATTATATAAATATAATAGGGAATAACACTGATCGAGAACTTTAAACCAAGTGCTAATAAGAATATACGTGCCCTATTGCTAGTCATGCACCACCCTCCACAATACTCATACCTAGGTAATGTACCTTGTATATCTAGGTTCCAATTATAAGTATGACAACAAATACCTATATAGTGCCTTGACAAAAATATCATTCTCTTCCAATTATTGCAAAAATATGCGATGTGATAACGTAACCTACAAACTTGGCGTATACGTATATGCGGGACTAATAATAAAATTGTTACAACCTAAATAATGATAATCAGCAAATTCAAGTTAAAATAAGAATAGTGATTATAGTGATACTTACTCAAAATATCTGATTTCTCTGCTTAAATTGTTCTTATATGCACTGCAGTAATATAACTGTGAACCAGCCACGCGCGTCCATTCCATTAATTGCCGCCAAAATATCAATTGTTTCCACCACGTTCTTACAACCATAGAATGACGACAGAGAGCGCATGAGCGCTGCTGCATCCGCCTTTCAGCAGGCCTACAAATATTTGCTGTAGTGCCGCTACATGAGCAGAGGCATGCAATGGTAACGCGTAAATTCGACAGAAGATACTGTCGATCAGAACTTACAAGCCCTGACGATTCATGTAATGCTACCTGGGCATGAACAGACAGGTAACAGACCTTATTTCGGAGACAGGGAGTTAAGTGAGTTCGTCTCGTACTAGGGAGAGTCTTCGCGGGGTTGGGATCGGACAAGGTCGGGCATCTGTGATCCGACTACCGAGAGCTTCCAAACTTTTTCCAAGTGCAAGTTGGGAGGTGAGAAGAGCTTCTCGATCCTCTCGTTGGGCCGGTAGGATCGTGGTCAGGAGGGTCTCGGACTATTGTTGGGCTGAAAACAGAGAAGAGACGAGGATCTCATGATCCTCGCGCTGGACAGCAAGGAGGGCTTGCTGTGAATCCCGTTGTCCCCTCATCATCATTTGGAAAAGTTCTAATTGGAAGGCCATCGAGTCTTGCGTAGGCGATTGGATGGAAGGTTGAGCAGTCGGGATAGATGAGGGGATTTCGGTCGCAGCCGAAGTAGAAGTGGATTCTGTGGTTCGAGTTTGTCTGGTGTTTGGCTTCTTCTTGAAGTCTAGTTCACTTTATTTCATCTCACTCAGTGGTCGCGCTTCTGACACCAAATATTACGGAATGGGGGGTGGAGGAAGACCGTAATAGTTTTAAGGTTCGCTGAGTGATTAAATATAAGTTAATAGACAATAAAATGGAGTTTGGAGGTATTTTGAGGATATTTAGTTGTATTGGGAAATACAAGTGTTCTCTTTGACGTCTAGAACGACCCGGGAAAAAATGATTTTGCCTAATCATATATAATTATATATGATTATATATAATAACTTATATATAATTAGACCTAAAAATTGGCCAGGTCTAATTATACATAATCATATATAAGTTATATATAACTATATATAATCATATATAATTAGACCTGATCAATTTTCAGGTCTAATTATTTCACAATATTTCTGCACCGTTGCAGCACAATCACTAAGTCCGCTGTTATTGCATAAGTTTGAACAAAAATGATTACGAAGGAGGTTCTATTTCGTTTTCAAGCACATATTTAAGAACGAAACACAACTGCGAAATATTTTGCTAACCATGGGAAACACAAAGACTATGCACACCAATTCGATCTAATCGTCTAAAAACGGTCACCCATCCAAATGCTGGTCCTGAGTATCGTTGCTTGACTTCTTTGATTGCAATGTTACATAGTTATGTTTCATTCTGGTTGCAGCAATGTTACACGTGCAATGTAATGAAAATAAAACATTGCAATATTGCTGCAAGATAGCTACAATATTATATGCTCTATGGGTATTATATATAAGTTGTATATAATTATACATAATTATATATGATTCGGGAAAATCGTTTTTTTCCAGAAATATATATATATATATATATATATATATATATATATATATATATATATATATATATATATATATATATATATATATATATATATATATATATATATACATATATATATACATACATATATATATACATACATATATATATACATACATATATATATACATACATATATATATACATACATGTTGGAATATGTGTGTTTCCCCTACTTCTCCAATAGTCTAATAGCATGTATTCTAACACTCGCACATGATCGGCTATGCTCGGTAGAAGTCGCTCTTTCACTTTTCTCTAATCATGAGCCGAACTTATAAGTGAGTAGTAGATCTCGATCGTTCAATAGATAAACGTGATATATATTTGTGTCTAAAGAATAAATCATTATTTTTCATAGAGAAAAGACCGCTATTATTATAACCCCAGAACAAAGATCCTGTTCCACTCAACAGGTTATGGGCCCAGGTGCACATACGCTTGCTTGATCTGTCTGGAAGTTTTTCGTTTTTCTCTCTATACTTCGCGATAAACGGTCGAAAGTAACCGGTGAAAAGCTCGAGCCGGTACACGAGGCGCGGCGGCCATCTTAAGTACATCGAAGTCCGTTGTGCTCAAGTGTAACACTCAAACGTGTGAATATGTCCGAAGAAGTCTCTGCAAAGCATATTACGAAACTCAACGATTCGAATTTCCAAACATGGAAGTTTCAAGTTAATCAAATACTCATCTCACTGGGGATACATGATATAGTCATTGGAGACAGGCTAATGCCAGTCGATCCAGCACAGGCTAAGCTCTGGGTACGAGAAAACGCTAAAGCAATGTTCGTTATCTCTACCTCAGTTGAAACTTCCCAGCTAGAATGTCTCTTGACCTGCAATACGGCTGCGGAAATGTGGGTAAAGCTAAGCGCCATCCATGAACAAAAGTCCGAATCGAACAAACTTCTCCTTACACAGCGATTTCACGAGTACAAAATGGCGTCGTGCGATTCCGTCGTCCAACATGTTGCCAGAGTGCAGAACATGGCCAGGCAGCTCATAGATGTTGGCGAAGCGGTATCCGATGTTGCCGTCATGGCAAAGATCCTCGCGAGCCTACCGGCCAAATACAACGGTCTCAAGACGGCATGGGACAGCGTCGAGCCCAGGAATCAAACAATTAATAATCTGCAAGAAAGACTGTTAAAAGAAGAAAGTCGGCTAAAGACAGAGGATGAAGTCACAAATGCATTTGCCGCTATGTCGACCAGTGGGCAGAAGAAAACCGCAAATACAAACGCCAAAGAAGGTCAGTCATCATATCGTGGACGAAATCCAAACGTCGAGTGTGCCTATTGTCACAAAAAGGGACATTACATAAGTGAGTGTAGAAAGAGACGAAGAAACACTAATAGTGAAACTCGTAACCATAACACAGGAGACTCTAAGTCGAAGGGTCAACCTGGAAATTGCGCGTTCGTTGCTACGTCTTTGAACAGTGCCGAAGTGACATCTACCGGTGAAGCCGCGAAGGTAATGCAGCTAAATATAGAAGATTGCTGGCTTACCGACAGTGGGGCATCTCGCCACATTACCCACCGGAGAGAGTGGCTGAGTGACTTCCATACCACGAGCGGTGAAACAGTGTCGCTAGGCGACAACGGAGTGTGTGAAGTACTCGGCATAGGTACAGTAACCATCGATAAGTTAGTTGGTGATGTTTGGTATGAATCGCGTATAGAAAATGTACTCTACGTACCCAAAGTGCGTAAGAACCTATTCTCTGTTGGAACGTGCACTTCGAAAGGGTTTGAAGTACGGTTCAAAGGACAAAGTGTTATGTTAGTACGCGATGGTGTAGTGCACGGACAAGGTATTAAACAAGATAATGAAATCTACCGTATGCTGTTTTGTGTGAAAGTGTTACCAAGTGCCGGGGAAGCAAATTCTGCGGCTACCAGCTTGAAGACATGGCACGAACGACTCGGGCATGTGAACAGCAACACACTAAAGGCAATGGTAAGAAAAGGAACAATCCAAGGTCTCTCTATGGCAAAAATAGAAGATTTCTTCTGTGAAGCATGTCACGTCGGAAAATCGCATCGCTTACGCTTCAAGAAAAGTGAAACAATAGGTATCACGCAGCCTGGCGAATATTTCCATTCCGACGTGGTAGGACCCATGTCAGTCGAATCACTCGGAGGGGCTAGATTCTTTGTAGCATTTAAGGACGATGCCTCAGGTTTCCAATACATTTTCTTTTTGAAACATAAGTCTGACCTTGTAGAAAAATTCAAAGAATTCGAGAAACTAATCTCAAACAAATTCAACCAATCATTTAACGTACTCCGCACAGATAACGGAACAGAATATTGTAACGCTGAAATGCAAAAATTCCTAGCGACTAGAGGAATACGACACGAAACAACGGCGCCATACACGCCCCAACAGAATGGCAAAGCAGAGAGGAATAACAGGACTGTTATCGAAAGCGCTAGGACAATGCTCCAAGGAAAGAAACTTCCGGTCATGCTATGGGCTGAGGCGGTAAGCACCGCTGTACATATTCTAAATCGCACAGCATCTAGCAAAGACAGCAGCATCACACCGTATGAAATCTGGACCGGTAAGAAACCCAATTTATCGTATTTGAGAATCTTCGGAGCTGTAGCATACGTTCATATAGACAAACAGTTCCGTAAGAAGTTCGATGCAAAGGCCAAGAAGATGTTACTAGTCGGATATCAAGCTGAGTCGTCGAACTACCGACTCTATGATCCAGCAACGAGACGAGTCACAGTCTCACGTAACGTGACATTTAATGAAGAATCTCGGACAGAGAGTGTGACTACAGAGGAACCTAACGGTTACTCACTGAGACTGTTCGTCAACGAACCAGTAGCAGAAGAAGCTGCAGCAGCGGAAGCGGAGCTGGAAGAAGAGGATGAACCAGCGGATGAGTTCGTCGATGCTCCAGAGGCTCAGGTCCAACAGGACTTGGCGAGACCGCTCTCACCAGGAGAAGCAGCACAAAGGTTCCAACTTCGAGACCGAGAAACAATTCGTCCTCCCAAAAGGTACAATGCAAATATCGTTGAATATAATGTGCCTAACACTTTCGAAGAAGCAGTAAACTGTTCAGAAGCCAAAGAATGGCTAAAAGCAATTGAAGATGAATTGGAAGCACATCGACAAAACGGGACCTGGGTGTTAGTGCCCAAGACGCAATATCAAAGGGCCATAGACTCCAAGTGGGTTTTCAAAGTTATAGAAGATGCAGACGGAAACATACATCGGTACAAAGCTCGTCTTTGTGCCAGAGGTTTTCTACAGCGAGAAGGGTATGATTACACGGAGACT
>OZ001260.1:12471133-12598633 GCA_963924015.1 Macrophya annulata
TAGGATTGTTAATATGTATGTACAGCCGGGAACTAAAGTTCATCAAGGGTAGAAATTAAGGCTTGAGCGTTTCAGTGTCTACGCTGTTGAGCAAGCCCCTCGCTCCGCATACCCCTCTCCCTGAGCCAATCGATGCGTTACGGCTGGTCAATGGGCTAGCTTACCACGGCCTGTGGATATTTCTGAAATTAATTTTAATTTCTTTTTTGAAAGTATTTCGTACTTCACTTTGAGTAGGTAGTCGCATAGATATAAGGTACTAGAATGGACAAGATGGCGGCTGAAATTAGTGTCACACCATGAATGTAGGCGGCATGGCCATCGAAAAAGGTATTTTCGTGGATTTCGTTTCAGCACTCTTTTTTACCAACAGTATTGAATCTTGGTAAGGGATCTGCATAAATTGATCGATAATCTAGATATTCGATCTGGCCTACAGATTCTTAATCATCGCGCAGTATCCAATGTTATTTTATCGACGTTAAATGTGTTTACTTTGCATCATAGTATGAGTTCAGGCAGGGATATAGGTATCGATATTATATCCATATGATATAGGGTACGTTCAGAAATGGTTCTGAATTATATGCATTTTCAAGCTGAAGATCTTATCAATCAAGCCGAGTCAATATTTTGAAATTGCCTGACGTTTCGGCAGTGACATCCTGTCCTCATCAGAGGCTATTTATTGAAAAAAATACGAACACAAAAATTTTTTACAACTTTAATACAAATCAGTTGATAAAATTAACAAGTAAAAACCGTAAAAAACCGTAAGAACGGTCGATAATTAATGTCAATAATTATAAAAAAGAATAGTCAGATAAATAAGTAGAGAATAAATATAAAAAGTTCTAAGAAAAGCAAAAGGAATAATATAAGAAGATAAACAATCAAACAATAGGTGATATAATTATCAAACAATCAAACAATAGGTGGTATAATTATAACTATCACCTATTGTTTATCTTCTTATATTATTCCTTTTGTTTTTCTTAGAACTTTTTATATTTATTCTCTACTTATTTATTTGACTATTCTTTTTTATGATTATTGACATTAATTGTCGACCGTTCTTACGGTTTTTTACGGGTTTTACTTGTTAATTTTGTTGACTGATTTGTATTAAATTTGTAGGAAAATTTTGTATTTGTATTGTTTTCAATAAATAGCCTCTGATGAGGGCAGGACATCACTGCGAAAACGTCAGGCAATTTCAAAATATTGACTCGGCTTGATTGATAAGACCTTCTACTTGGTAGCTCACAATCCGAGTGATAACTTCGACATGCTGATATATGAATTTCCTATGCGTCGATAAAGTCATTTTTTTCTACTGACCTTTTGGACATTTTCCTCATTTGCCAGTTTAAGCACAAGTTTTTCGTGTGATTGTCACCCTCGCTTCGCTCGGGCGAAAAACTTCATCCTCGTCCGAGAATCAACACTTTCGCCCTAATATCGAGATGTACTATTTTTCGTTTATCTTACAAAATGACCTGTACTATATCAATAAATTCATTGCTTAACTTTTATTGAAAAGTTCTCAATAAACTTAATTTTTTTTTCCGGAACTGTATTTTTTCGGATTCAATCATTTGCGAATTTCGGGTTCACCACTACAGGTTTTACTGATTAGCTAATCAGCTTCACCAATCCGGTTGTGACCACCGCTGTCTTTTGTTTTGAAGATTGAAAAAAATAAGTGCTATCATATAGATATATAGTACTTATTACGGTGGTTCAAAGAAATTGATATTTTTCTTTTCTTATTACGTGAAAAATGTTTACACGTGGTTGAGAAAAAAGAATGATTGTAAAATGTGTTGAGAAATATTTATTTAAAACATATACCAAAACAAATAGAGAAAATCTATTTATTATTAGTTGTTAATGAATCTTTAATAAAAAAGCGTCGTAACAAATAACTTAATATTAACATGTAATAACTTAGGAACTAAGTTATCATAGATACATGTCTTAAGCTCCCTTTGAAAATTAATATATTATAGAGTTCCAATTTGGGGAAAATGTTTTGTTTTTCCTATGTATTTGAGGCATTCCATGCCAATTCAACCTACCGTCGAAATTCACATTTTTGATTTAGATTAAATTTTTTTAATATTTTTGTAGTCTGTGAAAAAGAGATCAATGATTTTTTTAGAATTTTGTTTATCAAGCTATTCACGAGATGTGACATTTTCAAAATTTTAGATGTTTGTTTTTTGAATGCTCATAACTTTTTTGAAAATGCATCAATTTCAATGTTTTTTTTCTTCTTCAAGTTGTGTTTTTCAACGAGTTTTTCAAAATTTTGATGTAAATAAAATGTCCAAAAATTATTTAATAGATCTGTTTTAATTTATAGATTCATATCTTATTTTTAAGATTGTTTGTATCTTTCGAGTTTTTTTGAACCATTCTCAAAAAAATTACTTCCCATTCCACAAATCTTAGGCCTATAGTCCTAACTAGTACTATAGTATAAACAATTTTAAAAATAAGCTTTTCATTTATAGATCAAAAGAATAAATATATTAAATTTTTTGATATTCTTTTGAATCAAGTTTCTGAAAAACCCATTAAAAACACAATTTCAAAAAGAAAACATTGAAATTGATGAATTTTGAAAAAAGTTTTGAGCATTCAATAAAAAAAAAAAACATCAAAAATTTTTAAAAATTCACATTTCAGGAACAGCTTCATAAAATATTCGAAAAGAATCATGGAGCTCTTTTTCACAGAGTACAAAAAGATAACAAAATTTTAACCAAATCAAACATGTCAATTTCGACGGTAGGTTGAGTTGGCATGGAATGCCCCGTTTACATTGTTCACGTGATGGTGAAAAAATATCAACTTTTTGGAGCCAGCCTAGTATTTATATTTATGGTGTCATTAGTATTTAAAATGTTCAAAGCCTTCATATTATTGATATTTTCGAAATCACGAAAAGACTGATAAGAAATCATCAAACTTTTAACGGTCCGATTTACGATTGTTGTGACATACAATATATCCCACGTTCTCACATACATGTTTACGCGTTGCATTGTAGTGTTCTCGAGCGCTGCAATTTTTTCATCGCATTCAATACCTCGTGATAATCTAGCAGTTTCTGTTAGTCTCGCCAAGGCATAGCTGAATAAATAAATAAATAAATAAATATTGTGCAATTATATACAAAGGTGTAAAGTGATTTTGTGCCATGACATCGACCACCAGAGATGTGTGTTTTTATAAAAATTGCACGTCGACGCGGAATAGTGAGGGCATATCTCTCTTTTGTTTTCCGAAAACTAAAGATTCGAGATATGCACTGTGGATACGACACGCAGGTATAATTCTTTCAATGTTGTTTTATTTTCTAATCACCACTAATCACACAATAGGTACAGTACCGGTCAATAGCTTTTGCATGCTTTTGCCAACACTAGGTCAAATCTAGAGAACCTTCAAAGTTTTATAGTGTCGTTGCAAATAGTCTTAGGGTGATTTAATATTATATCATATTGAAGGGCAAACCAAGACCTTTCCAATGACATGAATGACGTCGATGAAAAAATTTATTTTTTATTTTCTATCGAGCAATAAAAAAAAACAAAGTAAAAAAATTTTTCCCCCACATTCAAGTTGCAATATTTTTTGAGCGGGGTGTTATAGAGTAATTTCAAAAAAAGCATTGCGAAGCTTGTTCCAAGCTTGTTCCATTATAAATATTGACCACTGGAACTTGGAAAAATTTTTACTTGTGAGACTTGGAAAAAATCCGACTTTTGGAAGTCAAAAATTTATAGTGCTCAAAATTTTTGAAGGAAAAAAAAATTGACCAAATGTCGTATATACCAATCGATTCCGAATTTCACGAGATGAATTTCTGTAGTATCAAAGATTTCACGATTTTTTTTTTGTTAATTGTTTAAAAAATTGGAAAATTTTCAAATCCTTTTTTTTTTTATAGAAAAAAATTTTGTATTTTGAATGTAGGCAGAAATTTTTTTTTGATTTTCCATTAATGCTTGATAAAAAATGAAAAAAAATGCTGTTCATCAACATCATTCATGTCATTAGAAAGGTCTTGGTTTGCCCTTCAAAATGATATATTATTATATGGCCCTAAAACTATTTGCAACAACGCTATAAAACTTTTGAAGCTCTCTAGATTTGACCTGAAGGTGGCAAAAGCTATTGACCGGTACTGTACATCAAAGTACTATATAGTGACGACAACAAACTTTTTGACTGACTACAAACTCTACCAGGGTGTCTATTAACATTTGGAAAGAACATACCGAGAATTACGGATTTTTCAAGGCAATTTTCAATTTTTATGAGGTGTATCGAAAATATCGGTTTTTATTCACGGACTGCGCATGCAATAATACAAGTACGATTCTAATCTCTATCCCTGCAGAGAAAAAATTAATGTCATATCAGAATTCATGAGTATTTATTATTGTTAAAAATTTTAGATTCCGGCAATGAGTATGTTGAAAGTCAATGAAAAAATCCCAATAATTTTGAATGTACGCGCCATTAAATGGAGCTAGTCTCGCTCTAGGCGACCATTACCAGAGTAGTATATCAAAAAAAATAACAACTAGGTTAAGCACTTCCTGTTATACTTCAATAAGAAATATGTAAGACTGAAAGGAAGCATTCCTATTAATAAATACCATTATATATTCAAAACATCTTTAAGAGCAAGTTATTTATAATATTAAAGGCCTCTCAACAGGTTATGGGCCCAGGCTCGCAGTGTAATATTTTCTGGATTACGTTCTATTTTGTACCAAAATTTTGAGAAAATATTCTTTTGAGGTTATCTGGCCAACGTGCAAGAGCAGGTAATCGAAGAAAGAAATGGAGAACGAATCAATAAGAATAACTAAGCTAAAAGGTGTCGAGAACTGGTCAACCTGGAAATTTCAAGTATCTGTATTACTTAAAGCTAATGGAGCTTATGAAGTCGCTTCTGGAAATTTAGCTCAACCGCAAGCTGCGGCAGATCAGCTTGGATGGATCAAAAAGGATCTATCAGCTCAGAAAGTTATTGCTACCAGTGTTGAGGATTCACAACTGTTGCACATCATGAACAGTCAATCGTCGGCAGATATGTGGGATAAACTTCATAGTATATATGAACAAAAAAATCAGACCGGCATACATATGTTGCAGCAGAAGTGGTATCAGACTTTGAAGGATCCGTCAGATAGTATGGCAGCTCATATCGCAAAAATTGAAGACTTATCGCACAGACTTAAAGCATTAGGTGAAGTCATCTCTGATTCGATGCTCATGACAAAAATTTTGATGACTTTGCCTGCGTCTTTCAACTACTTTGTCACAGCGTGGGAGTCGACAACTGAAAATCATCGCACTCTTAGTAATTTGACTCAAAGGTTATTGGCGGAAGAGATGAGACTGAACAATCAAGAAGAATCTGAGAGTCAAGCGCTGGCTGCGTCAAAGCAAGTAAGCAAATCTGGAAAGTACCAAAAGCCTCGTCCTCAAGGCGAGAGAACCAACAGAGATCAGGGCACAACCGCTTCGAAACGTAAACCAGGTACGTGTAACTACTGTAAGAAACCCGGGCATTGGAAACAAGACTGTTTTAAATTGAAGAAAGTAAATGAAAGAACAGAAAAAGGAGAAGCTTTAATTGGCATGTCTTTTACTACGTTGCAAGCCGATAGCTCGAGGATATCCAGCTGGTTTATAGATTCTGGTGCGACTGATCATATGTGTGGTCAGAAAACTTGGTTTGATGAGTATGAAGCTTTTCAGGATCCGAGGTCTATTAAACTAGGAAATGGACACACTATACAGGCATTTGGCAGCGGAACTATCAAAGTTCTAGCTTTTGATGGAAATCAGTGGAATCCCAAGCACTTAGCTGGAGTGCTGTTTGTTCCCGAATTGCATTTCAATCTTTTTTCGACTGGAGCAGCTCTGGATAAAGGAATGCAACAAATATCAGACGCAGAAGGCTGTAAATTCATGCGTTCTGGTAAAATTGAAGTAGTGGGAATTCGTCGGCATAAATTATGCGAAGCACAACTGAAAATTAGACTACCAGCGACCAAAGAAGAAGAAGCACCGATCGCTATGGCGAATCTTGCTCAACAGTATGATCTCAAGACATGGCATGAGAGATTGGCACATCAGAATTTGGATCACGTACGAACCTTTTTAAATAAGAAGCAAATTAAGGTCAGTAAGAATGAAAATTTCATATGTAAAGGCTGCGTTCACGGAAAGATACACAGGAAGCCTTTTCCGAAATCCAATAGCAAAAAGGCTAAAACTACACAACCGGGTGAATTGGTACATGCAGATCTGTGTGGTCCCATGCAAGAGGCCTCAATAAAAGGATCTCGATATTTTTTACTTCTCAAGGATGATTTCACACGACATAGGACCTTGTACTTCATCAAAAACAAACATGAAGTTGCTAATTGTCTTTCAGGTTACATAAAGAAAGTAAAGAATGAGACTGGACAGGCCTTGAGATGCATCAGGACTGATAACGGTTTGGAATTTATTAACCGAAAGGTTAAAGAGCTGACAGATGAACATGGGATCAAGCATCAACGAACAGTTGTATATTCTCCGGAGCAGAACGGCGTTGCCGAAAGAGAAAACCGAACGATTATGGAGGCAGTACGTGCTATGATGTATGAAAGGAACCTGCCGAAGAAACTTTGGGCGGAAGCAGCGAATACCGCCATTCATATTCTTAATCGTACCGGAAAAAGTAGAGTTGATGGCAAATCTCCGTACGAAGTTTGGCGTGGAGAAACCCCTAATCAAAAAAAACTCATTGCTTTCGGGGCTAAAGCTTATGTCCACATCCCGAAGGAGAAAAGAAGAAAGCTGGACAGTAAGGCTCTAGAGGGAGTTTTCGTAGGATATGGAGAAGATGTTAAGGGCTATAGAATCTGGTATCCCCTCACCAATAAAGTTGAATTTGCAAGAGACGTAATTTTTGATGAATCAGAAGGTAGAGAAACTTCGGCTAAGACTAACGAAGAAACAAATCAGGAAGCAGTCATACAAATCAGAGCCGAAGTCAACGTCGACGACAACGAAGAAATCTCAGAAGGATCAGAGGAGGAATCTGAAGAACTGGATGAAACATCAGATTTGTCAGACATTCAAGAGTCAGAAGCAGAGTCTGCGGATGAAATCTTCGAAGATACTGCAGAGCAGTTGGAACAGGCAGAGCCAGGCAGAATTTTGAGAAGAAGAGATACCCTGCGAAGACCGAGCAGGTACGATAGTTTCTTGGACACAGATAATCTTTTTGCAGCAATAAACCAGGAACCGCGTACCTACGCTGAGGCGATAGCAGGACCTGACTCAGACAAGTGGCGTGAAGCCATGCAAGAAGAAATCGCATCGTTAAACAAATGTGATACCTGGACTCTGGTACCAAACTTGAACAAGAAGGATGTAATAGACTGTCGCTGGGTGTACAAAATTAAAACTTGTCCAGATGGAAATGTAGACAAGTACAAGGCCAGACTAGTGGCAAAAGGATATGCACAGATATATGGAACTAATTATGGAGAGACGTTCAGCCCAGTAGTTAAATTTGATTCCATCAGGATGATCCTCGCAATAGCAGCATCAAAGGGAATGGAATTGGTACAGTTCGATATCAAGACTGCCTTTCTCAACGGAGACTTGGCAGAAAATGTATCAATGAAGCAACCCGAAGGATTCAACGATGGCACACAACGAGTCTGTCAGCTGAATAGGAGTCTGTACGGCCTGAAACAGGCCTCTAGATGTTGGAATAAGAAGTTCACAGATTTCCTGAGAAAATATGGTTTAAAGGAAACTCACTCAGACCCCTGTGTTTTCACAAACGAAGGAAGCGAGATTACTATAATGTTAGGCATATACATAGATGATGGGCTAATAGCAACTAAAGATAAGAAACTGGCTGGAAGCCTTATCAAGAAATTGGGTGAGCAATTTGAAGTTACCTTAAGTAATACTGAACAGTTTTTAGGTTTTCAGATAAATAGACAGGCAGATAGTACAATCTTTATGCATCAAACTAGCTATGCGAACAAGTTACTAGACAGATTCAATATGAGGGAAGCTAACCCTGTGGCTATACCGGCGGATAAGAATCATGAACTCAATCCACAGATGCATGAGAACAATCAACCGGCTGGAAATGTTCCATACAGGGAGGCTGTAGGAAGCCTTATGTATTTAGCAATAGGAACTAGGCCGGATATTGCTTATGCATTAAGTTCTGTCAGCCAGTATTTATCAGAGCCGTCCAAGATACATTGGAATGCTGTTAAACGAATACTGAAATACCTAAAAGGTACTACCAATTACGGTTTAAAATTTATTAAACAAGATAATCTATTGTTGATAGGGTACAGCGACTCAGATTACGCTGGCGATACTGCAACTAGGCGATCGACCAGTGGCTATATATACAAAATGGGAGATAATATGATAGCCTGGAGTTCGCAAAAACAGAAAGTGGTGGCTTTGTCAACAACGGAAGCAGAATTCATTGCGGCTGCACAAGCCATAAAGGAATTAATTTGGTTGGAGCGTTTGAAAAAGGAAATTGTGGGTGAGATTGATGAAAAGCCCAAATTGTTTTTAGATAATCAAAGTGCTATACGTTTGTTAAAGAACCCCGAATTTCACAAACGATCCAAGCACATTGATGTTAAATATCATTTTGCTCGGGAAAAGTTTCAAGAAGGTTTATTCGAACTCGAATATATTGTTACTACACAGCAACAAGCTGACTTGTTGACAAAACCATTACCGAGAGAACAGTTTAATTATTTACGAAATAAGATAGGCTTAAGTGAAATAAATAAGGAATAGAAAAACATAGATTAATCATTGAGAGGGAGTGTTGAAAGTCAATGAAAAAATCCCAATAATTTTGAATGTACGCGCCATTAAATGGAGCTAGTCTCGCTCTAGGCGACCATTACCAGAGTAGTATATCAAAAAAAATAACAACTAGGTTAAGCACTTCCTGTTATACTTCAATAAGAAATATGTAAGACTGAAAGGAAGCATTCCTATTAATAAATACCATTATATATTCAAAACATCTTTAAGAGCAAGTTATTTATAATATTAAAGGCCTCTCAACAGAGTATTTTCCAAATATTCGTCTAGAATAAGTTATTTTTTCAAATAAAATTTGCTTATTTGACGTTTTACAAAAAAATATTTTATTCGTCAAAACAATTTCCTGAGTGACAATTTTCTGAGTTTTTCAAGTTTTCGCAATATGTGAACTGAAATTCTATGAGAATTTCAGGTCTTCCAGGTAATCGACACCTAGTTTATTTAATAAATTGAACAATTGGCAACCCCACCTAAAATCGGATTTTGGGGCTTTTCGACCTCGTATCATTACCGTATATGTATAGACACCTAAAATTGAAAGGAATATAAATTTGAGTCACATTCGAAAACCGTAAGGTATTGTACAAACGTAGGTGAAGCATCCGAGACTGAAGGACTTACACATTGAATAAATGAAGTTTATTATTTTTTTATTTTCAATGCATTAGAATACTAAATTTATGTTATTACTAATCTATAACATTATTTGTTCAATTCTAGAGAACGAGAGCAGGAAGCTTCCAAATACGTCAACTTGCATGATCATCGACTGTGCTCACTCCACTTCACAGCGGATAGCTTTTCAACACCTCAGCGCGACAAGTTGACCAAGCGTGCCATTCCTGTCGATTATCGCACCACTTTGAGCCACTGTGATATGCAGTTGTTCGATAGGACGCAGGTAAGTAGGACGTACGGCACTCTGATGTTAACAGCATCCGAAGATCCTACGATTCGTGATCAGGCATCTGACTGGGAGGCTGACAGTCAGGACACGCAATGTGCAAAATTTGATGATGACGATGCTGCGCAGCCGCGATCCGATAATGACAGATTGCGTAGTGTCATTCAAAAGTTGGAACTACAAATGCATCAGTCCACTTCAATAGCTTCAGATTTATGTCATGTGAAATCTGAAGTTCACAGTAAATCTCTAGACTCCACCAAGCAAAAGTCACCTCATTACGTTGATATTAATGAGGTCAAGTCCGAAGTCAGTCGCACGATAATTCAAATGCAGCTGCGTCCTGATAATACCACGATGCCATTCCCTGAGGATCAACGTGATTTAGCAATGCGAATGCATTATTATTCAGCATCGTCTTATAAAAAGTTACGTGACATGGGGTTGAAGTTGCCAGCAGACAGGACAGTTCGAAGATGGGTTGCTGAAACAGAAGTTAACGTTGGCTTTTGTGATCATATATCCACAGCGCTAAAACAGGCCATGAGAGACATTTCACCCGAGGAAAGGTGCTGTGCGTTAAAATGGGATGAAATGTCTCTCATGGAACGTGAAGAATATGACATGAAAACAGACGTCATCGAAGGTTTCGAAGATCTTGGACCTCTGGGCAGGACACATCGACGTGCGAATCATGCTTTTGTGTTCTGCTTGAATGGATTTTATCTGCACAACCAGTGGAGAACAATGCTGGCGTACTTTCTACCGTGCAACAGCGTATCTGGCGCGGATATTGTGACATTGCTCAGAATATGCATAGACAAGATAATTGATACTGGTGCTGAGCTGAAAATGACTGTATGCGATCAGGGTACAACTAATGGTAAAGCATATTCCATTTTAAAAGTAACTGAGAATCAACCTTTTTTCTTACACCAGGATAAGAAGATTATTGCTCTGTACGATTTTCCGCATGCAGTGAAAAACGTGCTGGGAATGCTCAGAAAGTGGGGTACAGTCAGTGTACCAGATAAAATAGTGAACTATTCAGACTTCACAACCACATTTTGCACAGATATGCGACGTGGAACGTCAAATCTTCTTGGTTACATAACGGAGACTCATATGTGGCCTGATAAATTCGCACGTATGCATGTATCCCGAGCCTTCCAAGTCTTCAGTAAACGGTTTGCGTCTGCGATGGAGGTGGCAAACGCTTCAGGAGCTGTCCACTCCGACACCATCGTCTCTACAGCGCAGTTTTGCCGGAGTATGGACAAAATAATCGATGCTTGCAATAGCTCAAGTATATACAATCAAAATCCAGTCAAGCGACCATTGTGCGTGGAGAATCCCGGCGTCGAACAGGAATTGATCGATTTTCTGTCCTGGGCACCGGACATAAAAGTACGCGCGAAAGGGAGATGGAAGCAACCTGTATCATTTGTCGGAGTTGTGCAAACTGTTCGTGGTATCCTTCATCGTTATTACCAACTACGCAACGAATTCCCTGATTTCAAATTATGCACTGCCTTGTGCAACCAAGACTCTGTAGAACAGCTGTTTTCACGATTTCGAGGGCGTGGAGGATTTAATCCGAATCCAACCTGTAGGATGTTCCGATTTATTGCACGACATCTGATTTCAGTTCGCAACATTATTTCGTCGAAGCGAGGTAATGTTGTCTGCAGTGACTTACCGTACTTACCTCTTACATTAGCGGATAAAGAGGCAAGTTCGGCAGAAGATTTGACAAACCAGTACTACGAGGCTGCGGTCAGTGCGGTCGAATTTTTGAAGATGGGGAGTTTGCTCCAGTCGATGTCTCTGTGACTGTTGCACATATCGACAGCGACAGCGACAGTGACAGTAACAACATTGACACTGATGACCTGGATTTGGCTACGCGTGTCCGTTTATTCGAAACTGCAGCGCCTCCTGTGACTGAAGGATCTTATGAAGCAAACGCTATAACGTTTTTTGCCGGATATACGATAAGCAAGGTATTGAAAGTACACACCTGTGAACGCTGTCGAGATATTATGGCTAAAAGAATTTCTGATACTGGCAATACAAATGAAACATACACCAAATGCCGAGAGTATATTAGTAATGACGAACATGCAGTCATAAGTTTAAAAAGACCAACAGAAAAATTCTATAAAATTGTCGAAACTCAGCTTCAGTCTTTTAACAAAGTTTTCATTCAGCGGAAGCACAAAGCTGGTATACTGAAAAAACTTGTCGCCCATGCAGTGGAAGCGACCAAAAAAATTGATATCCAGTGGTTCGACGAGTCAGATCCGTGTCATAGACATCGATTATTCGCTGTACGCTTTAAGCTGAGAGTCAAGCTGCAACGTCATTGCACGTTTCAAAACCGGGCTGCCAAACTGGAAAAACTGAAGAAGCGTACAGAAAATGCAGCAAGACGAAACAATAATAAACCAAGTCGAAAAATGAGAAACATACTTCACACATAGCTAAGTATAAGCATGTATTAGTAGGTGACGTGATAAGAGATTGACCAATACCATAGATATAGCATATATACGTGTTAAGCATTGCTTTTAATAATCCAAATATTGAATGTTTTTCAATCCAAAAATAATTTTAGACAAATAGCGGGTCGAATGTGTCAATCTATAAAAAAAAGTTCTGTGGAGTCGTCTATTTTTTGTATCATATTAGCTATAGAAAAAAAGGAACGTCGAACTCATAGCTGCTCTAATCCTCTTGAGAGTTCAGGGTGGACTAACCTAGCAACAGTCGTATTGCAGGGATTATATATGTCACATAAGAACTTGAAACTATGAGTTTGGCTGAAGTTCTTGTACGACTCCACAATATGAAAAAAGTCAGTTGAGTGAAACTTTTTCACACCAAATATTTCAAAAATATAAAAGTATAAACCTTACACACACTCAGCATTAATTACCAAAGTAGTAAGGAAGATTATTGAACCTCAATAAATGAATAAATAAATAACTAATAATTACAATTTTGCAGATAATGATCCATTTAACTCGAATCAAATGTGACACTATCAGCCTGTAATATGACTGTTCTGCTAGGAGTAGTTCTCCTAGCAGAACAGTCTCTCAGGTCTCAGTCTCCTAGTACAGACTCTCAGGAAGGATTAGAGCATTACAATAATCAACTGACGCACATTCGACGCGTACCTTTTCTGTTGTTATTATACGACAATTTAACGAATAGATCTTGGTATTTTGGTTCTCTAGCAGATATCTCGCATCCTGCAATCTCCTTGCACGTTGTAAACAAACATAATGCACGATAATTTTATATAGTTTTTCAGCTCGACATCTTCAAGTTCTACCCTTGTACATCGTTTCTGAGGTACGGGGCCACTGACCATCAAAAAGGCCCTTGTCAGAGCCAACAAAATCGTCTGCAAAGAACGAATCGCATATAAATAAATGTTTTTTAAATATAATTTACGTACAGCTGTGCACCAATTTTTTATCAAATCTCTATAATATATTATACGAGATATTATCTGAATTTAAACATCTTCATCGATTCTAATTTATTCGTAAATTTTATTCGTAAACTATAAGTGATAGTATAAATTTGAAAAAATATTCTTAAAGAGGGAGAAATTTTGAATCAAAAAGTGTTTTGGCATGTTTTTTGGTCTTCACAAAACGAAATAATTTTAGCAACTTCCCTTGAACAATTACACGACTTTGAATGTAGACGAAAATTCCTATAAAAAATGGCTTGACGAACAATATGTTTATTTGTTGAAAAATCGACGAAAATTGTTTTTCACGACGGAGTGGCTAGATATTACCATAATTTTGTTAATTTTTTTAATCAATATTTTATAGTTCGAAGTTTTTTTAAATGTTTTACGATCGGTATAATGCGGTAGCGTAACATCGGGGATCAATCAATTTCGACCTTAAATAATAGTTTTCTGACCAGCAAAGGGTCGATAAAAAAAGTTGATTTGGTTTTGAGCTGCGCTTTTAATTTTTGTTTAAAAAAATTAGTTTAATTAAATATCTCGAAAACTATTCAAAAGTTATCAAGACAACTTGATTGAACTTTGTTTGGAATTCAATAACGAAAAAAATGAGCTAAACCGGAAGTTTCTACAACAAATAGTTGCTAAGATATTAATTATTCAAGTGCAAAAATCGTAAAAGCAAAAGGCTGTAACTCGGAAGCCAATTGAAATTTCCCCCTTTTTTTGTTTTTGTTTTGTCAGTGATTTATAAATATGCCAGGAAAAGAATCAGCAACTTTGAAAAAACAATTTTCAAAAAAGAAAAAAGGAAAAATCACTTTCTATTAATTAAAAAATTAGAAATAAATTAAATTCATAGTTGGATAATTTTTTTCAACTACTTATACAAACGATGGAATACAATAGTGAAAAAAAAAAAATTTCTATAAAAAAATGGGATTTGAAAATTTTCCAATTTTTTAAACAATTAACAAAAAAATCGTTGAATTTTTGATACCACAAAGATTCATCTCGTAAAATTCTGAATCGATTGGTATATACAACATTAGGTCGAATTTTTATTTTTTTTTTTTCATAAACTTTGAGCACTGTGATGTCCGTACGTCACATAACGAGAATGTTCTTGAGAAATACCGTTAATTGATAGGGGTTCGCTCCCGCTTTACGTGCTGGCGCACAACTAAGGATAGTGATAGGCAGGTGATTTAATGATTGAATGTGAAGTAATGTGTATGACTTAGTTTATTGATAACAATAATACGAGTGAAGTGGGTGATTAGTAATGAGGAGTGAAAGAGTAACGTTCAGAGTGAGTGATTAAGAGGTTGATGAATAGTATTGAGATTGGCGATTTAGAGTAAGGATTGGTTTGTAAAGAGAAGTGAAGTTGATAGGTAGATGTTTGCCAGAGAAGTGAAGTAGTGTTGAGTGATTAGGAGTGTAATGTATTGGGTGATTGTTGGGATAGAGGATGTGTGTATGGGAAGATGGTTGACCGAGAAGTGAAGAAGTGAATAATAAGAGGAATAAGGTAAACTAGGGATTTAGGTAAGGTGGGAGGCCACGTGTAGCTGAGGATGCATCAGACCACCGGATGCATACTCAGCGGATTATCCAGTAACGTGGAGGCTAGAGGAAATTATAGATAGGGTGACAGGAAGTGGGTGATAGATGAGGAAGGTGAAGTTTGGACGTAACACCTTTTTTCAAATTTAAAATTCGAAAATTTTTTTTTCAAAGCTGCTGATTTTTTTCCTGGCAGATTTATAAATTACTGACAAAACAAAAACAAAAAAAGTTACAAATTTCAATTCGCTCCCAAGTTACAGCCTATTGTTTATCCGCACGCGGGCGAAATCGAGCGGTTTTACGTTTCTTGCGCTTAAATAATTAATATCTCAGCAACTATTGGTCGTAGAGACTTCCGGTTTGACTCATTTTTTTCGTTATCAAATTCCAAACAAAGTTCGATGAAGTTGTCTCGATAACTTTTGAATATTTCTCGAGATATTTAATTGAACAACTCATTTTTTTAAACAAAAATTAAAAGCGCAGCTCGAAACCAAATCAACTTTTCTTATCACCCCTTTGCTGCTCAGAAAACTATCATTTAAGGGCAATCCCTAGTCGCCCACCACCTTTTTGTCGAAAAAAGGGCGGAGTTGACACATGTCGATTATTATCCGAACCCAGGCGTCGAAAACGCAAAAACAAAATGCATAGCGTTAATTCTATTTCAATTCCGAACATATACGTACGAAAACATATTCGTTTCATGCGAAAATAGAGCTTTCAGATCGCATTTAGATTTGTCAAGTGTGAATTTCCTCGGCGACCATTATTATGCAGCTGTCCACCGAGCTTAGCTGGCCCGGGAGGTAGGTGGCGCCACGAATTTATCACTCCAACGCGAATTTCACAATTTTTTATATACTTTAGCGTACTATCCTTGCGTCGGAGCGATATACTCGTGGCGCCACCTACCTGCCGGGCTAGCGAAGCTCGGCGGACAGCTGCATAATAATGGCCGCCGAGGAAATTCACACTTGACAAATCTAAATGCGATCTGAAAGCTCTATTTCTACATGAAACGAATATGTTTTTGTACGTATATGTTCGGAATTGAAATAGAATTAACGCTATGCATTTTGTTTTCGCGTTTTCGACGCCTGGGTTCGGATAATAATCGACATGTGTCAACTCCGCCCCTTTTTCGACAAAAAGGAGGTGGGCGACTAGGGATTGCCCTTAAAGTCAAAATTAATTGACCCCCCGAGATAGTGAAAACTTGACCATTAAATATTCCCCATCGACTGGATCAAAGCCGAATCCGCCGCGCGGAACTCTACTTTCAACATTAAATTAAAAGTATAAATAATCAAGATACAGTTTCCGGAGCCGGAACTTTCTGATTAGAAATTTCTTACTCTTTAAGAATCTTTTTCAAAACTTACGCTATCACTCATAATTTTCGAGTTATTAGCAAAAAACTAAATAAACCCTGTCTTTTCCGAATCTTAACTTGTCTATAAGTCTTCCAATTGTTTATTGGTGGGTATTAAATCTACGCACATTTTTCTATACATCATTCCATATCATTCCAAATCGAATGAACTCTCGATCATATTTTATTTCACTTTACCTTGCATTTTTCACGTTTTGTAAAATAATGGGCCAGCTTATTATCCGAAACTAGTTCACAGTGGTGTAGACAGTGGCTTGTAACTCTTTTTCGTCGGCCGGCCTATTGCTTGCTACGGCTGTCCGAAAGTGTTAAGTTGGTAGCCCTGAGGGCGATATTCCACCATTTCCCGCGTCACAGCCGCAGCATGTCGACTAAGGGCGGTATTCATAGTCAGGTCTTAAAAACTTGCTTGTTCAAGACCATCTTGAGATAGCGTTATATGGGTCCTGATTGTCCCGAGTCGACTTAAGACTGTCTAACTGTCTAAGACCTGACTATGAATACCACCCTAAGTATTCTTATTCTATATTTGTAAAAATTTTGTTAATCTCATAAACTGATCGAACGTCTATTATTTTCATATAGCTCTATAAGTCAAATGTCACGGATGTAATGTTATATTTTCACAATTCGGATTCAGTCTCGCAGCCGCTGTATACCAGTTTCAAATCCTAACCTAACCTTACATAAGATCCAGTTTTTTTCCGAATTCTGTTCAAATGAATTTTCTATGATAAATCCAGTATCATGGTAAAAATCCTAAAATGAAATATGAAGTTGTAATATTTTCATGATTAGTCTACAATTATTATTTATTCAAATTATTAAAGTGGTCGAATTCAGGCGATAAGTTGTAGATATATTTATGACAAGATTTTTTTCTATTCCGTTATCAAAATTTGGATCTGATATTTGATTATGAGGGGACTTGGATAAAATTTTTATAAAAACGGTTTATTTATTTTCAAAATTACTGCTGAAAATCTATTCAAAAATTCCTTCCAGCAGGATTTAGATTATGGTACTATGTGTATTGAAATAAAAGTTCAATCTTCTGCGATGAAACTGTATGCGTAAAAAACCTTTTGCAGAAAATTTCCTGCGTACCGCTGCGATAAATTCCTTGCACATACACTTTCATCGCAGAAGATAGAACTTTTTTGTCTAAATACACATACTACCATAATCTAAATCTTGTTGGAAGGAATTTTCGATTAGATTCGTTTTAGTGATTTTGAAAGTTAATAAAATCGTTCTCATCAAAATTTCAAGGAATTTTCTAGGTTCGAAGTTTTGAGTAGGATTTTTGTTGATATTTTAAGTTCATTCGAAAAGGTTGTTTCAGGTGATAATTTTTATGTAGTATAACTATCCCGGCACAATGTTACAGTGCCAACCAAAGGTCTTCACGCAGTGTGAATTAATCTTGTATTTCATTCTTTCAGACTCGAGTATAAGATCATTTATTGAGGCTGACGATGCTGCGGCAGAGGTAGGGGAGGCGGGTAACCACCCGCTGCCCTATGATTTAGATGAGCCACCGTCTCCAGACAACGTACGTGGTTTCCAATCCTTAGTCAATGTTATATATATACAATGCTATACATATTCTCAGCCATGACTTTTCTGATTATTTATAGAACCTTATCGCACAACTCAGGGCTGAGATTGCTGCCCTACAAGCGCAGGTTGCCGGGCAGCAGCAACCACGGCAGCAGGCGCTACGGCAGCAACCCCAGCCCCAACAGCAACAGCGAGGCGGTGGTCAAAGAGGGCGCGGTGGTTACCGCCACCGCTACCGTCGACGTCGCGGAAGCTCTGCACCCGTCATCTACCACTATTATCAGTAAAAGACAAAAGTTAAGCCTTATTTTAATTTTATAAAATATATTGTAATAAACAAAAAATGAAAAAAAAGGAATGCGTCTTATTATCCACCACCATCATTGAATATTTAATTTTATTATTAAGAACTAATAAAATAATGTAAATTTCTTATATAACATCATTTTTACCTGAAATGCTTCGCATCGTGTTTTCACAAGCTCTTTGTATGTCAAAATTTGTGAGTAGCCCTGCAAGAAAAATGTATCAATTCGGAGAGTAGAGAAACAAATTCACGATTCTTGTCTACTTTGAAAGCTGATTTGCAAATTCATTAAACTGCTCGCTAAATAAGTTACTGTTCAAAATTACATACGAAACTTACGCGATTTCATGAACGCAGCTAAAGTTTCGTATTTACTTTGCAATTCTCCACTTACCTTATTGTCATCGGTAATATCGCAGCTTTGCTGCGAGATTGTTTCAAAAACCACATATCCCGGACCAAATCAGAACATAGATATTACATTAAGCCCTTATATCTGTGATTTATCGTAGATATATCAGGATGTACAGTTATTCAGATCTGCTTCATAACAATTTTTGCACATCACGGTTGACACGGAAACGTGGTTTGCAATTAAACGTTCGCTGCTGACACGGCTACCAATGAAACATTAACTGTTCCCCGCATGTTTATATCATTAAACACAGTATAACATGAACATGCGTTAACGTTTCATAAGTCTGAATGTCAAGATTTAGAATTTAGATTTCTGGTGGTAAGAGATTTAATGTTTTTACCGATAGAAATTTTTTTGAATTTCAGCCCTCGGATAAATACTTTTCCGATATCGACAAATACTCTGTTTTACCATCAATTATAGGTGGCAGCATCGCATGTCGCTATTATTATGTGACATATTGCCGTATGCAGTGTTGCCAGGTTAGGGGTTTTCCCCCTAGATTTAGGGTTTTTTTGATCGACTTAGGGGTGAAGCAGGGGGAAAAATTGTTTGGGGTATTTTTTAGGGGGATCTGAAATTTCAGGCTATTCTTATTTCATGTACGAGTTTATACCGTCACAGAAATTGGCGGGCTTGAAACATGACAAATTAAACCAAGGCAAACATTGACTGCTTCCCATTTACGACACAGTGTGACACAGTGTAAACATCTCGTGTATTCCTTTGCCCGGATTGGCCGTTTATAACAGAAATTTGTATTCTGTGTCACACTGTGCCGTAAATAGAAAGCACACATTATCTCAATTCCAGTCACGTTTTAAACTTCTTATTTCAATTCTGGAGGAAACTCGGTAATAGTTTCAAATAGTGCACACTGTAATAAATGGAACCAATCGCGAGTAAATTTCACAAACAAAAATAAGAAATGATCCCAAACAAACCGAAATACAGCCAAACCTAAAAAAATAATACTAAACTGCCTTTATACAATCTACGTAAGGCGGAATAAACTGATCCAAATCTAACCACCGTACGAAAAGGAAATTTCAAAAAAGCCTAGAAAATTTACGCACTATTACCTATTGGGAATCAACAAATGTCAAAATTACATCTGGTGACCAGTATTGCAGTACGCGGCTAAGCCAGTCGACATACCCTATTATTTTTACGAATAAGTTATATCAATTACGGTTTTTATGAACCGTGAATCACGTGCAATGTTTTTCGATAAAAATTATCCTTTGATATCATGAAGACAGTCGCTAATACATAATAAAGAGACTAGGTGACTCGCGGCTCAGGACCCCCCATTTTTCCATAGGCTCCAGTCTCATGTTGTTTACCAATAATCATAACCAAATATTTTACAGTCAATGTTACTTAATTGCTGAACAGCGATTATTAACACTTACAACGATATATAATCTCAACTTTTAATGACTAGCAGAAAACAATCTCAGTTAAGGCAAATATCCTTCCTTATTCAGTGGAAAATAGCTCCAGTACTCCCGCTTCATCATCACTTATCATTGAATACACCGTTCCGGAATTGAAGCGTTTAAGCATAGATGCTGTGGCCTTGAATTTATAACACTCGATATCGAGTGTGCAGCGAACATGCATAATCGCCTCGACCATCCCAATTGACATTTTATTTCTCAATTTATCTTTCACTATATTGAGTATCGAGAAGGCACGTTCGACTGCGGCGTTTGAAAACGGTAAGCTGAGAAGTCCGAGAACGAGCTTCGAAATATTGCCAAATCGTTTATTGCCACCTGCGTCAGTGATTTCGGAGACCTCTGCCCAAAAACTTTCTGTGTCAGCAGTATTTTTTATTTCTGCCCTGTGGAGTAGATTCCATTCCTTAACCGTTGAATCAACGTCATTGCACAAACTGCATTTGAATTTTGACGCAATATACGTAATATCGGCCTTAACTTGCGATGAAGCAGATTGTGGTGAAAAAGTCGAGATTTGGTCCAGTATTTTTATATTTTCCGGTACCCTTTTCTGCAATTGCGATACAAGAATTATCAGAAAATCCTTGCATCGTTCTTTAATCTCTCGAACTATCTCTGGATTAACGTTCGTAGTGAGGATATTGAATTCGTATCCAAAATTAATGCATTCGAGAGACATGACATACCGCTTAAACTCAAATCCCGCTAGATCATATCGCGATATTTTTTTCAGTTGTAATGGGACAATTAGCTGTTGAAGAATTGAATATATTGCGTTGTTTAAATCTTCGAAGAGTTTGACTGGATCAACGGAATCAGATTGAAACAATCTATTTAGTGCCATGATGCCTTTTAGCGTTGTGCTGAGAAAACTCAAGTACAACTTGTTTTCGGACGTAGAGTACATGCCGTACAGTTGGCGGGCCGTGTAGCAACGCTCCTTGTTGCTCTCCGTTATTTTAAAATGCAATTGTAGTGCGTCCCATTGATCCAGTATTGCATCGACCGCCTGAAGCCTTACCAACCAGCGCGTATTCGAGAGTCTGACAATTTTTTTTGGCATTTTTCCCTCAAGCGTTTGATAAATTTCTGCATACTCTATTTGTCGTTTGGTACTGACTGAAAACCAATTATGCGTCTCTCGTACCATAAAATCGAGGTGTCTCGGCAAAACTTTGCACGCCTCTTCGGCTGCGAGGTGCAAAGAATGGCAAATACATTTTACAATGATGATCTCCGGATTAATATCCCGCAATATCGTTGTTACTGAGTGATGTACACCTACGTTAACGTTGGCTCCATCGACACCCAATCCTAAGAGTTTTTCCGGTTTCAGTTTGTCAGTTTTTAATTGCTCGAGAATGGCTGCTGCAATAGCATCCGAGGTGCCTGCTCTCATCTCAATCAGATGATAAAATGTCGTCACAACCTTCTTCTTCGTCTGACTAAAGTATCTGATCATGAGACAGAGAACCTTTTTAGTATCAATCGTCGTCGATTCGTCAATATTTAGAGAATAGTACGAATTCTTGAGATCGTCGATCAGCTCTTCCACGATGCACGGAGATAAAACATATTTTATAAGAGCCGAGCATTTAGTGCGATGTAATTTTATGTCTTGCAAGACTTGCGAATCTCCATCGAGATCTTTTATAAGGAGCGAGAGATGGTCAACCGCTTTTATTGACGAATGTTCTGCTACGTAAACAGCTATCTTCAACTCTGCACATTTTCGTTTTTGAGAGAGAGTTAACTTTGCAAATTTATCAATTTTTGGTAAATGTGAAACCAACTCCTGGTTTTTCGTGCACTGTTCGTGCTTTTTCGTTGTAGCGTGTTCTTGCAACCCTTTCCTGTGTGCCACGAGGGTCGTTTTGCAAAATGCACAAAACGCTTGCGTCGAATCTCCATCAGGCGACGGCTTTAACCAACCTATATAATTTTTAAATGAAATATAAGAGCGAGTAAGGCGTTTATCATATAGAATACATTACCTTGTCCAATTAGATTTTAGATTAGACTGTAAAAAATAGTAATTTTTTCAACTTGGTTAGACTCATATACCTTTGAACGTTGACTCTAATTCCCAACTTGCTACGTACTTCTGTACGTATACTTTTTTATTGCTTTTAACTTTGGGCATCTTTTATTCAAAACATCGAACAATTGTTCAACTCTTGTTCACCTCTTGAACAATTGTTTCTCCGAAATGAATTGAAGATGATGATGAATGAATTTTTCGAAGGCTATGTAATATTACGGTATTTCCCCGGATGCTGTATGTGCAAAAAAGGCCACCGATAGTAAAAAAAAAAGTAATTTGAATCGTTAGGTAGACCAATAGATGGCGCGTGTGTCAAATCATTCAATATGATTGGTATAGTTCACAGTCGTAATGATGTGCCCATATCAGTATGCCTCGGCAGACTAGAGATGGCCTTATATGTGAATGCCCGAGGCAATAACATAAATTCACTACCTGCTTCTTTAAAGTTAAGATACAACTTCTACAATACATACGTTGTCAATTGTAAAACTACACTATCAGTAGCGTTGTTTTGGGTGCTCTTAATACTGGTTTTTCATACGCACGATTGCGACCAGCGAAATTGCGAGAGAAACCGTCAAAAAAATATTTTGTCTTCGTCCATCACATGTATCGCTTGTCGCTGTCGCGCGTATGAAAACCCGGCATAACGTTGTTGTCTACGTGCCGGCCGTCTAGGGATTTTTTAGGGGTAAATAGGATCAGTCTGGGGGGACGGTGCAGAGCCCGTCTGGCGACACTGGCCGTATGCCACTGAGTTTTTTAACTTGTCCAATCTAGTACCTTATATCTATGGTAGTTGGGAGAGGGGTATGTGGAGCGAGGGGCCTGCTCAACAGCGCAGACACTGAAACGCTTGAGCCGAAATTTCTACGCTTGATGAACTTTAGTGCCCGGCTGTACATACATACTATATGGTAAGATTGACTGCAACAGTTCTTAAGGTAATATCCATTTGGGATAAGAGAATTTTCGTTAGGTACTGTCGGTAAGGTCTGATTTTTCCGGTGTTGATAAGCTAGGGTCTTTAGTTGAACAAATTCTAAGAGGATGCTATAGTCCCACCAGCCAAAAAATAAAGCCGCAAAAGACTCTGATCCAGTGGTCAAAAATGATATACAATGTTTTTATTCGACGATTAACGATGAATAAGATTGATCCAGCACGCGGAATTCATCGAAGTAGAGAAAATTAATTTAATAAATAATTAAAATTAATTATTTTTATTCGTCAAGTGTGGGCGTGTCACTTATTCTGGTCAATATCGAAACCTATGCGTCAAAAACGCAAAATCCGGCGTTGTAGCGCCATTCTACATGCAATTCCAAACATTTCTATCTAAAAACATTGTTGATTCACGCAATGATGGGGCTGAGAGACCGAACCCTGCAGATTAGTGGTAAATAGTGTAAATTGTTAATTGTTGACAGCTGCGAGACGCTACGACTAGGTTCCAGAGACCCTCGACAGATGGCTCTACGCATGCCATTGCTGTCACAAAATCTTTTATCTGCTTCGTACTGCAGGATTGTGCCAATAGCTCTGTCTCGCCCCCTCTATATTTCACGTGGATTTACGCATAGAGCCATCTTTTGAGCGTTTTGGGAACCGAATCGTAGCGTCTCTCAGCTGTCAACAATCAACAATTTACACTATTTACCACTAATCTGCAGGGTTCGGTCTCTCGGCCCCATTATTGCATTGATCAACAATCTTTTTACAAGGAGACTCCGGGGTAATCGGATTTTTGTAATTTTTGATACTTATGGTACGTGTAGTTGGGACCTTGAATAAGAATTTCCCAAAGCAGTTCGGCGCCACATTCATAAATTTTCGAGATAATCGAGGTTCAAGTTTTGTACTTGACTTTTATATTCACTAGATACAACGCGTAGTTCAGCGGGGTGCATAGCCCAGTTGGTAGCGTTCGAGTTTAGTGATCGCGGGATCGCTGATCTCGTCGGGTGTTGTTTCTTCTTTTTTTTTTCTTTTTTATTCTTTTTCACATTCCGAAAATTGGGTTTTTCATTGGAAATATCAACTTTTAATCAATAATATTCATGATAAATTAACAAGAAAATTTCTGTAAAAAAAAAAAAAACAAAAACGATGTCGGGTAGGAAATAAAATGCTATTTTATTGTCATATCAAGAGACTCGGTAGAGTCTCGCGCCTAGTTATATAAATTAAAAAAAATTCTGCACCGCGCGAGACTCGACCGAGTCTATACCTATACCCGAACGAGAGCTAAACGTCCTATTCCGCAATTTATGATTGTTGATTTCTTCCGCTTCGCTATATATACGGAATCAAGAGACTCGGTAGAGTCTCGCGCCAAGTACATTAAAAACAAAAATAATACATCATTAATATGCAATTTATTAAGCTATGAGCTAGCGCGAGACTCAACCGAGTCTCTTTACCGGAGCGGTAGGATTTTCGGCGGAGTGGGGGTATAATTTTTTTAATTTTATTTATTTTCTGCCGTATTTTGTAACTTAACGGAGACCAACGACTAATTTTTAGAATCAGGGTCTACGCCGCTTTCATTTAAGGACAATATGAATGCGATCGGTGCACGGAAACTGATTATTTTTGACTTTTCTTAAATTACAAGCACTCGGTTCGATCAAGAACTTTCGTCGTCGTCGTCTCCGTCATCACAAAAGTTGCCTGGGTATGTAGGGACATAGAGAGGATATTGGGACAGGGGAGAATACACGGGTGTGAAATCAGACAGAGTTGCCGGTCTACCCTATACTATAACGTGTTTTTATTATTCTATGGTTCATGGGCTCGAGTCCCATGCCCGTCGTGCTTGCGCGAGCCTACTATGCCTTCGATGACAGCTCGGGAGACGAGATATGATAATACGAGTAGCTGAAAATTTGTGCAAATAATTGTTAATGTAAACTTTGATATTATTTGTGGAGCAGAAATTCTTGAGATTAGTACCAGTGTTTTCTATAATAATGCTTAATAATTATTTGTACTTGTTCATCTTACGACGTCGAGTTTTCGAGGTTATGACAATTACCTGTCACCAAAATCATACCTCAAGTTTCGTGAATAACGTGTTAATGTGTCTAGATCGTAGCAACAGGACGCAGAAAATTGCGCCGGCATAAATTATTATCACCTGACCAAGTTTTATAACAAGGACATTTTAATGGATATCCATGATGATATATTTGTGTATTTATGTGAAGACTACGAATAGATTTGTTGTAGCAGAATCTTTTCCAATTTAGAGGATGGCTTTATGATCTATTCTAGAAATTGAGCCTTATGCAAAATTTAATTGAGTTGCGATAGCAATGTTAAATTCTTCGAATCAAAGCTGAGCGACACTATTTTCAGACCGTTCCTCGCATTATAATTGTAGGTAGTACGATTGAGATTACAATCAGTAACGCTCGGTCTGAAAAACAATACAGATTTCTTTGGATTTATATTATTCAATCATTCTTTCATTGTCACTAAATGTTTTCTGTAATTTTTCAGTAACTGTGAATTCCAAAGACTTTAGGGTCTACTTTGCCTTGCGATCAATGGGATAGTCAATGATCACTTAGCACTAGAAAATTGCTGAGTTTACGAATATATTGTTCCTTTCCAACTATCAGAAGTAATGGAGGAAGCAGAAGATACTATAGTACTATAATTGTAACATCATTGTGCTCGGCAAACTCGTCATGTCCAGTGACAAAAATGGTTAATCAGAATCTGCAAATGTGAAGTTTAATGCGATAGCAGAGTAAGGTATAAGGTTTTAAGGGCTACCTAAGCGCTGTTCAATTCCATCGAAGCCAGCGATGAACTATTTTTGTCTCTAATATCTTAACGTAACGAATATCAAAAATATAGACAATTTTTTATTGTTACTAGTAGAAGAAGATTCATGAATTAATTTACAGACATCTTCATTCGGTGACTATAAACACTACTTGCGCGTTTATAATTTCTGATTTGATAGAACTGTCGCCGTATTAACTTCATGCTGAAACTAATCTTTGGTCAAATTTCGTTTCAATTTGATAAGCTGTGATGAAATATTACAATTTCTACATTCATGTAAGGCTGATCTTCAAATGTTTCTTGCGTCACAGTGGTATATTGTACAGTCAGAAGAGAAGCTATCGTGTTAGCTAGTATCGCTTTGTAGCTGCCAATATAGTAATTTTTTTGTTTATATTTCCTCATAGCAATGAAATCGACAGAACGAAATTTGTCAGCTGGTGAATAATCATATCAGACAAGTGAAATATCGAAATATGTTATATAATACATCTAATATAAACTTCAAAATATGTTCAAAACCGTGGAAATTGAAAATTGGCTGAATAATAGCAGAACGTCCGTAAGTCCTGGCTGACAGAACTTTCTGTTTCTAACTTGAAATAAAAAGTTTCTTCAACCGATTTCATAAAGTCGTATGTGCCAAATCTATAGAAAAAAATAAAATTTACAAAAAGAAATCTCACAAGCAGAAGATTGTATCCACCTCAAATGTTGAATACAAGAAAAAAATTGAAAGCAGAAGGATGTATCCGCCTCAAAATCTCAAAGAACAAGAAAATAATAAAGAAAGAAAAACTCAAAAGTAAAAGGACGTATGTTAGGTGAATACATCCTTAAGCGTCAATTTTTTTCGTTAGAAAAACCTTAAAGTAGAAGATCGCATTCACCCACATACGAATTTTTACTCTTATTCATACATACACCTATCAACTGCCACAAACATTTATTAAAGTAAATCAATTTTTAGAGTGTCATGATTTATACAATTTATCATGAACAAGACTAATTATCACAAAAATCGAGATAGTGTAAAAAGTATTGAAATTGAAAAAGCACCTCTGGTGCAAAAACCTTTCGCCAAGTACATTAATGTGGTATTTCCCACAAAAATATTATAGTTTTGCAGCCAATTAATCTACAAAAGTATTGAAATCAATGGACGTTACCAAGTACAATTAAATTCGATCCCAATAAGTTTCCGAATGTGATCTAGTCTTAGTTTTCGGTAGGTATTTACATTTCGATATACATAACGTGCGTAACACGTAACAACATGCAACATACGCATTCATAAGAAAAGATCAATTGAAGTTAAAGTTATGGGAAAAAAGAAAGGAAAAAAAATTTGGAGTACGTGGTACTTGGCGGGCATTTTTGGCTGATGTCTAAATTATTATAATTGTGTTCAAAATAGTTCAATTTTTATTTTCTTTCAATTCTTACAAAAATGCCCGCCAGGTACCACTACCTCCAAATTTTTTTTCCTTTCTTTTTTCCCATAACTTTAACTTCAATTGATCTTTTCTTATGAATGCGTATGTTGCATGTTGTTACGTGTTACGCACGTTATGTATATCGAAATGTAAATACCTACCGAAAACTAAGACTAGATCACATTCGGAAACTTATTGGGATCGAATTTAATTGTACTTGGTAACGTCCATTGATTTCAATACTTTTGTAGATTAATTGGCTGCAAAACTATAATATTTTTGTGGGAAATACCACATTAATGTACTTGGCGAAAGGTTTTTGCACCAGAGGTGCTTTTTCAATTTCAATACTTTTTACACTATCTCGATTTTTGTGATAATTAGTCTTGTTCATGATAAATTGTATAAATCATGACACTCTAAAAATTGATTTACTTTAATAAATGTTTGTGGCAGTTGATAGGTGTATGTATGAATAAGAGTAAAAATTCGTATGTGGGTGAATGCGATCTTCTACTTTAAGGTTTTTCTAACGAAAAAAATTGACGCTTAAGGATGTATTCACCTAACATACGTCCTTTTACTTTTGAGTTTTTCTTTCTTTATTATTTTCTTGTTCTTTGAGATTTTGAGGCGGATACATCCTTCTGCTTTCAATTTTTTTCTTGTATTCAACATTTGAGGTGGATACAATCTTCTGCTTGTGAGATTTCTTTTTGTAAATTTTATTTTTTTCTATAGATTTGGCACATACGACTTTATGAAATCGGTTGAAGAAACTTTTTATTTCAAGTTAGAAACAGAAAGTTCTGTCAGCCAGGACTTACGGACGTTCTGCTATTATTCAGCCAATTTTCAATTTCCACGGTTTTGAACATATTTTGAAGTTTATATTAGATGTATTATATAACATATTTCGATATTTCACTTGTCTGATATGATTATTCACCAGCTGACAAATTTCGTTCTGTCGATTTCATTGCTATGAGGAAATATAAACAAAAAAATTACTATATTGGCAGCTACAAAGCGATACTAGCTAACACGATAGCTTCTCTTCTGACTGTACAATATACCACTGTGACGCAAGAAACATTTGAAGATCAGCCTTACATGAATGTAGAAATTGTAATATTTCATCACAGCTTATCAAATTGAAACGAAATTTGACCAAAGATTAGTTTCAGCATGAAGTTAATACGGCGACAGTTCTATCAAATCAGAAATTATAAACGCGCAAGTAGTGTTTATAGTCACCGAATGAAGATGTCTGTAAATTAATTCATGAATCTTCTTCTACTAGTAACAATAAAAAATTGTCTATATTTTTGATATTCGTTACGTTAAGATATTAGAGACAAAAATAGTTCATCGCTGGCTTCGATGGAATTGAACAGCGCTTAGGTAGCCCTTAAAACCTTATACCTTACTCTGCTATCGCATTAAACTTCACATTTGCAGATTCTGATTAACCATTTTTGTCACTGGACATGACGAGTTTGCCGAGCACAATGATGTTACAATTATAGTACTATAGTATCTTCTGCTTCCTCCATTACTTCTGATAGTTGGAAAGGAACAATATATTCGTAAACTCAGCAATTTTCTAGTGCTAAGTGATCATTGACTATCCCATTGATCGCAAGGCAAAGTAGACCCTAAAGTCTTTGGAATTCACAGTTACTGAAAAATTACAGAAAACATTTAGTGACAATGAAAGAATGATTGAATAATATAAATCCAAAGAAATCTGTATTGTTTTTCAGACCGAGCGTTACTGATTGTAATCTCAATCGTACTACCTACAATTATAATGCGAGGAACGGTCTGAAAATAGTGTCGCTCAGCTTTGATTCGAAGAATTTAACATTGCTATCGCAACTCAATTAAATTTTGCATAAGGCTCAATTTCTAGAATAGATCATAAAGCCATCCTCTAAATTGGAAAAGATTCTGCTACAACAAATCTATTCGTAGTCTTCACATAAATACACAAATATATCATCATGGATATCCATTAAAATGTCCTTGTTATAAAACTTGGTCAGGTGATAATAATTTATGCCGGCGCAATTTTCTGCGTCCTGTTGCTACGATCTAGACACATTAACACGTTATTCACGAAACTTGAGGTATGATTTTGGTGACAGGTAATTGTCATAACCTCGAAAACTCGACGTCGTAAGATGAACAAGTACAAATAATTATTAAGCATTATTATAGAAAACACTGGTACTAATCTCAAGAATTTCTGCTCCACAAATAATATCAAAGTTTACATTAACAATTATTTGCACAAATTTTCAGCTACTCGTATTATCATATCTCGTCTCCCGAGCTGTCATCGAAGGCATAGTAGGCTCGCGCAAGCACGACGGGCATGGGACTCGAGCCCATGAACCATAGAATAATAAAAACACGTTATAGTATAGGGTAGACCGGCAACTCTGTCTGATTTCACACCCGTGTATTCTCCCCTGTCCCAATATCCTCTCTATGTCCCTACATACCCAGGCAACTTTTGTGATGACGGAGACGACGACGACGAAAGTTCTTGATCGAACCGAGTGCTTGTAATTTAAGAAAAGTCAAAAATAATCAGTTTCCGTGCACCGATCGCATTCATATTGTCCTTAAATGAAAGCGGCGTAGACCCTGATTCTAAAAATTAGTCGTTGGTCTCCGTTAAGTTACAAAATACGGCAGAAAATAAATAAAATTAAAAAAATTATACCCCCACTCCGCCGAAAATCCTACCGCTCCGGTAAAGAGACTCGGTTGAGTCTCGCGCTAGCTCATAGCTTAATAAATTGCATATTAATGATGTATTATTTTTGTTTTTAATGTACTTGGCGCGAGACTCTACCGAGTCTCTTGATTCCGTATATATAGCGAAGCGGAAGAAATCAACAATCATAAATTGCGGAATAGGACGTTTAGCTCTCGTTCGGGTATAGGTATAGACTCGGTCGAGTCTCGCGCGGTGCAGAATTTTTTTTAATTTATATAACTAGGCGCGAGACTCTACCGAGTCTCTTGATATGACAATAAAATAGCATTTTATTTCCTACCCGACATCGTTTTTGTTTTTTTTTTTTTACAGAAATTTTCTTGTTAATTTATCATGAATATTATTGATTAAAAGTTGATATTTCCAATGAAAAACCCAATTTTCGGAATGTGAAAAAGAATAAAAAAGAAAAAAAAAAGAAGAAACAACACCCGACGAGATCAGCGATCCCGCGATCACTAAACTCGAACGCTACCAACTGGGCTATGCACCCCGCTGAACTACGCGTTGTATCTAGTGAATATAAAAGTCAAGTACAAAACTTGAACCTCGATTATCTCGAAAATTTATGAATGTGGCGCCGAACTGCTTCGGAAAATTCTTATTCAAGGTCCCAACTACACGTACCATAAGTATCAAAAATTACAAAAATCCGATTACCCCGGAGTCTCCTTGTTAGATAGAAATGTTCGGAATTGCACGTAGAATGGCGCTACAACGCCGGATATTGCGTTTTTGACGCATAGGTTTTGATATTAACCAGAATAAGTGACACGCCCACACTTGACAAACATAAAGAATTAATTTTTCGGTACTTCGATGAATTCCGTGTTCTTGATCAATCCTATTCATCGTTCATCATCGAATAAAACCATCGTATATCATTTTTGACCACCGGTTTGGCGTTTGTTGCGGTTTTATTTTTTAGCCGGTAAAGTAGGACTATAGGTATAATCCTCTGGTTAGACAGAAATGCTCAGAGTCCTACATCATAACGAAGTTCCCGTATTCTATGGAGTTGCAGTATGCTGCTTACAAAACAAAGATTAACTTTGTAAAAGATCGATGTTCTGACAGATACATAGTGATCTTTGATCATTTTAACTTTGGATTCAGAGGAAACTAATAACTTTGATATACACGCTTGCGTATGTATAACACTGTACACTAAGTGAGGTCACAGAATAATAACCTAGGTTATTGTTCTGTGATGAGGTTGATTCTGACACCTATGAAGTTGCACCTAAATTCATCTGGCTTTTTTTTGCTAATATAACCGTAGGAATAAAGAAAACAGAAGAATTGGGTACAACTTCATAGGTGCCAGAATCAACCGAGTATAAACAATAGACGAATACAGAATGGCAACGCTGGAGGATAAGATTTTGGGAGAAAAGCTACATTATTACTGTAGTAGTTCTAGTGAAGACGAGGGTAACGATTCAGGGGATTCCGGAGATGATGAGAAATCAAAAAATATTTGTGACATGTCGTCATCTTGTTCATCAGAAACTGTGGAATATTCAAAATGGGATGGGACCTCGAGTAACACGGGACCAAAAGGTGTGCTGGGGGACTGGCAAAGATTCAAACAAATTGAGGCTGAAAAAAAAATTGAACAAGAAAAGGAAAGAATGGAACTAATGAAGAAACTAAGTTTGACTTGTAAGAGTGCTCTGGATGAGGAAAAGGATAAACTCAAAGAGTCGGATCCTGACTTGGCAGAATTAATGAACGATGAGTTTTTAATCAACTATCAGAAGCAGAGAATGCAAGAGATGCTTCGTCAGATTGAGAAACTAAAATTTGGTAAAGTGTTTGCTTTACAAACCGCCGAACAATTCTTAGAAGCCATTGACGGTGAACACGAGTCCGTTACTGTCATCATACACATTTATGAAACTAACATCGAAGGGTGTGAGACTATGAACGGCTGCCTATTAACCCTGGCCACGGAATATCCCGGCGTTAAATTCTGCACTATTCAAGGCAAGCTTTGAGTCGCATTATTCTATCATCAATCTACTACCTGGTGCACGTAGTACCTTCTATCCTCACACTTTGCACGATAATGATTCATCATCGTTAACCGAACTCCTATTGTATCATTACCCAATTCCTTTAGTGAATCCGACACAAAATTTCTTATATATATTTGATAGGCGAAAGATTTGTGGCCGATCGTCTATAAAAAAATATGTAAAATATTTTCAATGTTGTTTAATACCATCTGCTTCCAGAAATTGAAAATGTATGAATATATTTTGTATTGCGCACATATTCAGAATAGTCTGAGATCAAAAGTGAGCCTTACAATCCCAAAATCAGGCCAGTTGCCACTTAGAGGACTTACACCCCTAAAGTGCAGATATAGAAAAACTTGTCACCATGGCACTTGGGACTTGTTGATTTCTACACAAATATACAGAATAGGGCGTCTCAAAAAAACAAAATTTTTTTTTTATTTTATGCTCCAAATTCTCAAATCTTGAGTTTTCATAGAAAGAAACATCCTCGTCCTCGAAAAAATTTGAGACAATGGAGATTGTATTTTGAGTGACGAAAAAAACAGTTTTTATTGAATAAATTTTCTGTTATTCCTAATTCCTAATTTGTTATAAACATAATTAGAAACAATTTTGAGTTGAAATTTTTTTCTCTGAGACTGTGTTCTACATAAAAATATAGATCGATTTAATTCATAATATTAATTTTGCAAAAAAATTGTTGAAAAAAAATTTCAATGGGAAATTGCTTCTAATTTTTTTTATAAAAAATTAGAAATAGCATTTAGGAATAACAAAATGTATCCAATGAAAATTGTTTTTTGTTCATTCAAAATACAATCTCCCTGGTCTCAAATTTTCCCTTCCAAATAGTTCGTCGTAGATGTTGATTGGCTGCTATAATTAGAAATGTCCAATGAGCGACAACTTCCACCTTACCTACGGCTGAGCCGGCGCGAGGATGTATTGTCTATAAAACTCAAAATTTAAGGGGGTGGAGCTTGAAAAATGAAAAAAAAAAAAAATTTCTAAAACGCCTTAGTACACAAGCAATACTATTTATCGATAATAAATTTTCGGAAAGAGATTTTTTTTATTAATTGTAAGATTTCATGGGTAGCTTTTGAAGATTTTGATATTTGAAAAATGTTGATCCATCGATGGTTCACTTCTTTTTTTTTTTTTGCAGTCACAATTTTCATTTCCGACCTACCTGTCTTCCTACTTCCGATATTTGAAACAAGGATTGTCAAACAATAGTTTTTAGTAATTTTAATAACTGCTATGCTCGCATGCATAAGGCTGAACCAAGCCCAACCCTAACGAGAATGCTACCGGAAGCAATGCTAGCACCGGACAATTCTTCATGCTACTTATGAATGATCAGCCATGAACTTCAAACTCTAACCCAAACTGTATATTCACCCTATAGGTGAATTTTAATATGATGCCGGTGTACCCCCCATTTGCTTCTAGCATTTCTTTTTCAAACAGTCACCGGTCGCCTCCTATGGAAAGACTGAAAACCACTGATACCTAAGGCTTGTATTCCTATAAGCGCTGTTATGTCAGTATTCATAATAGATTTTATCAATTTTGATTTCAATTACAACATTCAAGATAAGTATGAAAAATTGTGAGCGACATTCCTAGTCACAACAAGAATCAAAATTTCTACACATGATGTGCAAAATTCAAAATGACTATAGACTCTTTTGCCAATTCTCAATCCACTCCTTGCAGTCCTTTTTTCACTCTCTCGATTCATTCGAATACACTTTACACTTGTTAGGTATGAGGTCGTATTTGGAGAGATAATAAAGAGAGTGAAACCATGATTTAATCACACAACAACGCTACGACCCTAGACTGGGACTTTTAATATACTTATAAATATTAATTTTTAATTTTAGGTTCCGCCGCAGGCTTGAGTAGGCATTTCAAAAAAGAAGGGGTGCCAGCGCTGCTCGTATACAAGAAGGGGCAAGTGATTGGTAATTTTGTCCGTGTGACGAACAATCTGGGTGTTGACTTTCACTCCTCTGATGTAGAAAACTTTTTGACAGAACACGGAATGTTTAGTGACAAAAAATGCATTCCGCCAATTATTGCAGGCAAGCAGGACTCTGATTCGGACAGCGACTAGGAAATCTATTTTGATGATCATTTTGCAAATCTATTTATATATATTTATACACAACATTCTGGTTCCATAGGAATCTACAGCTCTTCGATTTTTTACCCATTCATAATTATATAATTAATATTCATCTACTTCAGAATTGATAGCACTTTCAACTGGTCGCACTAATGTACACTGGTAGAGCAACATGAGAGTCCCTTGATCCAGAAACATCTTTGTGTTGATTAGATAACTCATAAAGGGGCTCTATATTATTACACTACGCTGAGATGAGTTTACAAGAATTTTTACAATAGGGACGAAATTCCCATATCGACTGTGCCAGCAAAACAAAGTGCATCAAATTTCCATTGAGCACCACGCTCTGAGTAACACAAAGTGTAGGACTTGAGCGTACACTCAGTGCTCGTAAGTGTGACCCATTGAAAGTTGAATGCTATTACCTAATTAGAAATCGAAGAATGTGAACAAAAATGAAAATCGTCATATTCGACTTATTTTTCTGAGATCTTTATATGCATCCTAATTTATAAGCAAATTGAAATGAGGATACGAGTTCAATTTACCCGTTGTAAAGTGGAATTTTAAGTGAAGCTATACTTTTTAGCCTGAGCTATTGATTGGTAATAAAATATCAAAGAATGAAAAGCTGATACGTCTACTAACTCTTATCTGAGTTTATCATGTATTTGTGAAATCTTTTGGTCAAATTAACAAAAAATTTTCGATTTAAAAATTAAGGATTCATCGATTTATTTTCTTTATTTTTCTTTCATGTCTTTGTTTGTATAAATCACTCGACATTATGCTGCAAAGGGTTGCAAAATATCTGATGAAAGAAGAAACTTAGTAACTAATATGTATGTATCTATGTACAGCTGGACACTAAAGTTCATCAAAGGTAGAAATTTAGGCTCTAGCGTTTCAGTGTCTACGCTGTTGAGCAGGCCCCTCGCGCCGCATAACCCTTTCCCTGAGCCCGTCGATGTGTTACGGCTGGTCAGTCGGCTAGCTTGCTCCGGCCTGTGGATATTTCCGAAATTAATTTTCATTTCTTTTTCGAAAATATTTCGTACCTTATTTTGGGAAGGTAGTCTGCCCGATTTGCCTTCTCGCCTACCGACCCGAATTTGCTAGAATCAGCTGCTCATCCGTAGTTTTATACGTTTTCACAAAAACAAGTTCTTGCTGGGGTCCAGCCTATACGAGCAATTTTAGTATTGCCTCATCGACGATAAAATTATTCCAAAATCGTCATTTTCGGTCGTCAATCTTAATTGTGAGGATTCAACCGCCCACCGAGACACTTGTTCTTTTCCCCGAAAAAATAATTTTTGCAAAACGAGAAATCGGTAGGACAATATTCACTATTGCCTCATCGAGATTGAAGTTTTGAAAAATGCAAAATCCAAATCGTCAATGCTCAAATATAGCGCTGCTCATCTAGAAATCACTTCCTCTTTAGAGCTAAGATAAAAGAGCTTCCTGTCTAACCCGGTCCCTGTAGAGTAATATTTGATACGGCTTCGTCGACTTCAATCATCCGAAAGTTCGAAAACAATTCAATTTTGGGATACCAATTTGCTTTTTCGTTTTCCGTCGGAGTGAAACCAGGGGCAGGAAGTGATTTTCAGATGAGCAGCGCTATATTATATCTGAGCATTGAAGATTTGGATTTTGCATTTTTCAAAATTTCAATATCGATGAACCAGTACTAAAATTGCTCGTATAGACTGGAGCCGCCGCGAAAATTGTTTTGTGAAAACGTATAGAACTACGGATGAGCAACTGATTTTTTAACCACCCTAGTGCGCGTACACAGCACTGCCAGCACCACTCATTTATTAGAAGAGGAATTGTAAAGAATTCTAAGGAGACTACGTGTAAAGAAACCATTTTTTGGCAGTTCAAAATCATAGCCATTTACCACGTACCACTTTTTAACTTTAACGGCAGAAATAACTGCAAATTAACACCGAAATTATGAAAAACAATTGGCGACTGCCAATGGGTTGTTTCCGAAGTATAGAGTGACATTATTGTAATGTAATTATTTTGCAGTTATAGTAACGGCGAAGTTGCAGAATAAACACCCTGTTCTTGGCCTGCAGCGATAGTTCTCACTATGTACGAAACGAGCGAGGAAATAATTACTGATACAAATGGTATCATATAGCCAGATGGTGTTTAATAAACTTCGAATCTATGAATATATAACATGTACTTATATTTGGAGTTACCTATTTTACATTTGTCCTTATCATAGTTTATTTATAAATCTCAATTATTACATTAGTTTATCATAGTATATTACGAGTTATCCTTATTTCACGTCATTTGTCCTTACCATAGTTTATTTATAAATCTTAACTATTACTCTTTACATTAGTTTATCATAGTATATTACGAATTATCCTTATTTCACACCACGGGAGCTGCCAATATGGACACATCGCATCATTGCGAATCACGTAATCTTCAATATCCTAAGTAATGCAAAATACAAATTTGGTGTGAACTTACATTGTACCGGAGCTATCATACACAGAAGCAATCAATTTCTAGTGCACACACCGTCTGGAAACAAAATTCTATTTTCACCGTGTGATAGTGTTTTAATATTTTCCTTGATGCGTTGACTTAAGAAAAATTATAATGAGCATGTTGCTACTACTCCGTATGAATTACCGCATAAAACTAGACGTCAAGTAAAGCAAACAAAATATACGTATACATATGGGGTATTCCACGTCAATTTTACATTTTCAAACCCACACATTTTTTATTCGTCTGCAATTTTTTACGTTATTTTATACTCAAAATGAGTCGACACGTATTTCACGATTTGTCGATATAATAATTTTTTCGATTTTTCACCAGCTAGGTCAAGTTTTGAGTTTACTCACAATATCATTTCTTTTCCATTCGTATCAAAAAAATCAATTGAAGTGAACTTGTTCAGTTTGTACTTCACGAAAAACATTATTTTCGAATTTTCGTTACCCTGTAAGAGTGAGTTTTTCACCATTGAAATACTAAGAAGACCATTACAGAAAAAGCCATTTTTTATTTATTATTTTATGTTGTTTTCACTTTTTTTTTTCTTTCAAAACCTAGAAAAAAATACAAAAATTTTGACATATTTTGGAAGATAGCTGGAATTTTTCAAATGATCGACATGGCGGTTTGAAGTTTTCAATAATTCTTTATTTGCATCTAGTAGATCGAAAAACCTTTGAATCTATGAAGGTTTATTCACAAAAATTTCACTTGAATGGTGAAAAACTCACTCTTAGAGAGTAACGAAAATTCCAAGACAATGTTTTTCGTAAAGTAGGTATAATTCAAACTTCACAAGTTTACTTCAATTGATTTTTTTGATTCGAATAGTGGATTTGAAAATATATGCAGGTAAAGAAATGGTATTGTGAATAAATTCAAAACTTGAACGAGCTAGCGAAAAATGGAAAAAATGATTATATCGACAAATCGTGACATACGTGTCGACTCATTTTGTGTAGAGAATAACATGTAAAGATTGTAAAGGAATAAAGAAAATGTGAGGGTTTAAAAATGTAAAATTACCGTGGAATCCCCCATATACACTAATAATTATTTGAATATACTTTTTTCTTATCGTTCTTACTTGTTGCAATATACGTTCCATTGTGAGCTTAAGGTTCAACATTATTAGGAACTTCATTATCCATGATGCAGTGTTGTCAGGTTGAATACGATTATATTCTAGGCTGTATTGATGGCTACAGATGACCCATATTCAGCGGAACACCTTATTTCAATAATTATACGCCACTTATATTGTTATGTCCTCTTCTCAACAATTTCCAGCCAAGAGTTACCACCAGAACTCAGAACAACATAGGTCATTTATAAAAAGCAAAAGAAGTAGAAATTGAAGAAAACGAAACTATTTTTACGAGGGAATTGAAACATTACTCCTCTCAAGTTATCACCTCTGCATTGGACGCATTCAATTAACATTCTTGGTTGACAGTATTTGAAATGTGTCGGTGCACAACAAATTATAGTGGAAGTTTCGACCTAATATTTGTATGCTTAATTCGATCAATATTCAGTTCAGTCAGCAGTTTAATAAAGTAGGGAAATTAGCATTCACTATTTCTACACAATATAATTTGCTCGTTTTGTGTTAATAATAATGAAATAATTGAGTCCACTTGAAAATATTATCTTGTTGAAGATACAAGAATTTTGTGTGCTAATCTAACAAACTTTCAAATACTAGAGTTACCTAGTTGATTTAGAATTATGCTGTGGGCAATTGCCGAATGTGTAATATGGTATGAACGATAAGAGGAACAAGCCTGTTTGTCAAATATTCAGGTCCAATTGCTTATTGATTATTGTCCAATATCCGTTTACACATTATCCAAAGTAGGATACGATTTGGAATAGAGTTGATGAATTTGGATACTTATCCAGATAATAAGATCAACCTTACAAAATGAAATCTATAAATCGAAAATTTCAGACATGTACTCAGTGACGATACCCTAACTTATTGATGTTCATACCGGAAAACGAAATTGGTGTCGAGTGATATAGATCGTTGTGATATAGAATGTGATGACCTGTCGATTACAATTTATCATTTCAATAGAATGTTTCATGATAGTATATCATACGCAAGGGCGTGGTTGGGGTTTTCAGAGGTTTTGGTGGTTTGAATAGAATAATCTTTCATTTCTAACGTTATTACACTCGCGCAGCTTTTCCCAATTCTCTAGCACTTGTTGAACACAAGAAAGTCTATATGAATTGGCAGACAACAATCTTATAACCGTTTATCACAGCAGACGTTTTTTTCATGTTTCATGTAGTTAAATATCTTATACTTCTAGGCAAGCCGTTCTCGTTGTCCGAATGTAGATGAATATTTTCATCATATTCAAGATTAGGTAATATGTAGTAGGAAATACATTTAGGGTACTGAATCTTCACCTGTAATTTTTCGGCCTTACGGGTAAAACTTCTGCATTTCTCAATCTCAAGACCTTGGCTCATTTGACAGAGGAGAAAAATATTTATTGCATTCTACATTTTGTTTCGTATTCGAGACCCTTTTCTTGTGATATACATATATGTACAGTATTCGTTTGTTACACTATTGTCATCCACAGGGCAATCTCTCCTTTTGATTCTGCAATATCTGAATACACATTAGTGATATCTGATAAGAACAACTTCTCAAGCGCACAAAGCTGCTAGATAGTTTCCGCTTTATGCGCCGATTCTATGATTTCTTTTAAACAACGGCCGAATTCTTCGATTATCAACCGTTGTGAAGTCTCGTCATCTAGCATACTACGCTCAGCCTCTTCGGCCTGTGCCATTAGACACTGACACGTAATCTCGACCACTTTGTCAGTTAAAAAGTTGAACGGTTGTCTGTGAAACATAATGATAGCAAGTTATATGATGAACCTGGTGGTTCCAAGTAGTAACAGTTATGCTGTGATTATTACCAACATAATGACAAGATTTTTTGTTGAAAGTCTCATACCTTGCTCCCGTATTTGATGTGGCAGGCGGTCTGAATGCCATGTCGGAGAGCTGTTGTAATTTTGTTTTATTCAGAGTAAGCTGAGCTGTTCTAACTTCAGCTGCCTCCGCCAAGTCTTTCAAAGATTTTTTTTCCAAATTTGGTTCCTCCACGTTACGACAACCCACGCATTTGCAGTTCGCAGAACAAGGAATTTTTGCCTGAAATCAGACAATGAACAATAGAATTTATTTCACATGAAAATAACATCGAATTAAACAGTAAGCATGTCATCACATAGTGGTAGGAATTACTATGATACTTAAGGAGTTTACATTACTCTGAGGCCTTTGAAGAGGCATGGAAGAATTTTTTATGACGTAACTGTTTGATATGAAAGAATTTCTTTATTGCTTATATTTGGGGAATTTATTCTATAACATTTTGTAAAAGAAGCTTTCCAAAATATCGAACAATTAAAGAGTTTCATGTTGTGTCTTAGAGCTTCTCTTCTATTACGCTCACTGGTGGCTATCAATTTTCTGGAGTCAAGGTTCGTCCGAAATATAAAAAATAAAGTTTTTTCTTAATCAGTGACAATATAGCTATGGTGTAGCACAAGGATTAAAGAAATAAACAAACTTATAGTGTATATTCAAGCCAATTAAAAATTCACGTGTCTTTGGTAGAAAAAATTGACTTTAAAAATTAAACATCAATAAATGATTAATTGTATCCAAAAATTTCATGCTACACCTTAGATGATCTTATCAAGAATATGTGTACCAAATTTCAAGTCAATCGGACGAATAGTTCCCGAGATTTTTTTTATAGCCGCCTTGAAAATTGTAGTTTCGATGAAAACACATATGAAAGAAGTACGACTTTTATTTGTGGTACAATGTAAATGAAACGTGGATATTTAATTTCACCTCTAATCTGCAATACCTGACCTGTACAATGAAGCTTCTATAGCAAAAAGAATGTCACCACCTCATTCTTTTTGTGCCGCTTGTATTAGTTATAATACACTCAATAGAACAATAAAAGAATCACTTTGCAAACCTCAAAAAATCGACGATTTTCAGTCTTGTAACTTCGTTGGAAAAAATCTTAAAATTGAGGGTCAATTTCTCTAGTTTTCAAATCTTTTTGTAGATTGAAATTCTCTTAGGATTTCGCTTAGACATGAGGCTTTAAGCCGAGGTGTGTATAATCACAAAATTTCTGTCAAGTTCCTCGCGTTGTACCTCGTGAGAAAAAATCGCAAAAGAAATCGTTTCACACCATCGGAAAGTTCAAAGTTTCGTCTTCAGAATACTTTTTTTTGAAATTGTTGTGCGATTTTTTTTTTTGTCAAGTTATTCTTGTTTAAAATCAAAGTTGCACTTCTGACTTTGAAGACGCATAACAATCGAACAAATCATCGTACCACATTCGTTCAAAACGTATTCTCAAGCTTGAAATCCCCTTCTTTCAACGCTTTTTGCGAATACAAGTTTCATCAATTTTTTCGCAAAACGGCACATTTTTTAAAGAGTTACATGGGTTTCAAAGTCAAAATAAAGCATATTTTCTCTAATTTTTTAAATTTAATATAATAAAAGAATTATTTCATTCCAACTTTTATCCATATAAATGAACAACATTTGAACAATATTGTGTAAAATTATCATTCAAAAATTTTTAAATTCAGCCGTTGAAAACTGGTCTTCGGAGACTCCTTTTGAAAGTCAATGGACACGATTTCTCAAAAACTAATGCACCGATCTTAGTGAAATTTTGCACACTTCTTCAAAATAGGAGTGATTGAACGAAGGATTTTTTTTTTTTCGACTACAACTAATTTTACAAGGCTATATGTAGTGTAAATTGTACGAAAAATTGGACTATTTTGCATACAACTCTGCCGAAAATTCAAATTTCAATTTTCTTTTTGTTAAATCCTTCGTTCAATCACTAGTCGATCCTATTTTGAAGAAGTGTGCAAAATTTCATTAAGATCGGTGCATTAGCTTTTGAGAAATCGTGTCCACCAACTTTCAAACGGGGTCTCTGCAGAGGAGTTTTCAACGGCTGAATTTTCAAAATTTTTGAATGAAAATTTTACACAATATTGTTCAAATGTTGTTCTTTTATATGCTTGAAAGTTGGAATGAAATCATTCTATTTTTATATTAAATAAAAAAGTTAGAGAAAATATGCTTTTTTTTTTACCTTTGAAACCCATGTATCCTCTTAAGCGAAACGGCACAAGCCAAATTTTCCCATTGAGGCATTGACTCACCAGGCCTACGAAACGTGAAAGAAAATTCCTTAACTAATCACAATATTGTTACTCGATATTTTTCATCGAATTTTGTAGACTTCAAGACCGAAAAAATTTTTCCTCAAAATTAAACTCTATACTTGATAAATGCATAAAAACCAAATGATTCATCGTACCACCCACCTGAGCGTTGTCAGAAGTGTTATTCAAGGCTCGCCATAAAACATTTTTTTAGGGACTAACATCGTACATTGACATACTGACCCACAATATCTTGAAATTATTCTTCAAGTTCATTTAGTGTTGCGAATTATCGTCATGTCTTTTTTGGTGTAATAACATGATGAAAATCCTGACTTCCTCGTCTAGTTATTTCTATGGTCTTTCAAAAGCGATTCTACGTTCGAACCTGTTCATATTAAATTATTCCGATGTAATTTGCAGTTCGCTGCGAGTCATTTTCTTATAATTGCGTGGAAATTCGTGCTGCCCGAAATTTTGTAACCTGTTGTCCCCGCTGTTGTTTAGGCTCTCTTGGCGAATGGCTGCAGTTATTTAGGTTTGTATTTGTTTTCTCTTCTAAAATTCGGATTTCTGAAGTATAAATTTGCCGTTCGTCCTTGCGTTTTGTGTCACTGGTGGCCCTAAGTGAACTCTTGTCTTTAGACAGTGTTGCGTATTGACTCTGTATGCGCAAAGTGCAATTTTTGCGTTTTCTGTGATTCATCCGTGGAATCTCTGAATTTGGAATCACTATAATATAGTATAAAGTTCTCCGAGTTTATAATTTTGTTTACGTGTAGTGCTGAGTGTGTTGTGATTGGGTTTGGATTTGTGGACTTGAACTTTGTACCTGTGCCAATTCGACCTTGCTTATTAGCAGTCACATCTGATTCCGCTCTTTCACCCGCACTTCGCTTGGCCACTGTTTAATCTACTTATAGTCAGATTCCTGTGTGTTGACCCCTGCTTAACCATGACTGAAGCAGTTGCAAACATCCAGACGCAACCCATAACTAGAGTTCGCAAAGGCTGCAAAAAGGAGGTGAAGTCTCCGGTATACTGCTATAAATGCAGTAGTTATTACCATCGGAGTTGTGGGCAAGTAGTAAAGGTTACGAAGCCTAATGGTAGGTCGGCTATGACATGTAAACAGTGCATTGCTGTATCTGTTGTATCTGCTGCTCCTAATGCTCCCATCGTTCCTCCTCTGGTTAATGTGTCTCCTGGTATAAGTATTGCGGGCTGGCCGCTTGCAAGTGATGGCAGCTCGTCCTCGCAGCCCTCTACTTTGGACGCGATCCTTACGGCGGTTCAAGTGAGTTCTACACTATTAAATGCGAAGATGGACGGCCTTTTAACTCTTCCAGCCAGGGTTGATGAGCTTTCTTCTAAGGTCGACGAGCTTCCAAAATCTACCAGAGAAATTGTGGCTGAACTGACTGGCAAGATGGAGGCTCTTATTTCACAAAATGTCCAGCTCATGGTGAGAACAGGTGACCTTGAGATGCATCGTGCTATAGATATTGCTGAGATTGCTCAGCTGGTGTACCGGGTAATGGTCTTGGAACACAATGCGCTGAATCGCAATTTGATGATAGCAGGAGTGCCTCAGCTGATGGGAGAAGATCTAGCTGCTATTTTCCGCTCTGCCATGATTCTTGTTTCGGCTGCTGTTCTGGATTCAAAGATTGTCGAAATAGTCCGTGTTAAAAGCAATAGGGCCACAGAAAAGTCGCCTCTGATATTGGTTAGACAGCTCAATATTTACTATGCCTCTGTAACGGATGCTCATCAGCCTTGTTCCCTAGATGACCTGTCGCGAGTCTCAACGCAGCAATCGAACATCCAAAATCTGTTTTCGTTCTCACCTGTCCGGAATGACCAAGTTCTCTCGATTTTCTCCTCGTACGTTAGCAAATCCCACGGACGGAGCCCGGACGCTATCAATTTAACTTATATCAAAGATCAGTTCCATATTCTTGTTCCACATATTACAGCCCTGTTCAATGCGTCGCTACATTTGTCACTGTTTCCTGAGATCCGGAAGAAAGCCTATGTAAATCCACTCAGCAAGGTAAACCTTCTGAGTTCCGAGGCTGACACCAGGCCAGTAGCGAATCTGTCGCATCTAGCGAAGGCTTTTGACCACCTACTGGGAGTGTAACCTTCCTTTAGATCCTGCGCAGGCTGGCTTCCAAAAACATCATAGCACGCAAACAGCTTTGCTCAAGATACTTGATCTGATCTTGATAATGTGAGGAAGGCTGTCGATAGTCATTGTGTAACGGTGCTTTTGTTTGCTTTTTGATTTTAGTAAGGCTTTTGATACTATAAAGCATAGTGTATTACTATTCAAACTGAAGCGTTATGGTTTTTCTAATGATGTGGTTAAATGGTTCCACTCTTATCTGACCGGTAGGTCGCAGGTGGTGCAGGATCTGGACGGTGGTCATTCCGGCTTTCTCCCCAACCTTTCTGGAGTGCCGCAGGGCTCTGTTCTCGGTCCCCTCCTCTTCCTGTTATTTATTAATGACATATAACTCTGGCTGAGGAACTCGTGTAATGTAATTTTTACTGATGACCTTCAAATTTAGCTTCATGTTCCTCCTAATGATATTTTATCGGGTATAGACAGAATTAATAATGATGCGGAAGCAACCTCGGACTGGGCATGGGAAACGGTTTAAAGCTCAATATCTCTAAAACTAAGGCAATTATTCTCGGTAGCACAGTGTTTGTTGATCAGTTTCATCGCTATGGTCTGCCGTCTATTGTCATCAAGGGCAAGGTTGTTCCGTATGTCAATATAGTTCGTAATCTCGGCGTTAAGATCACTGCTGACCTGTCCTGGAACAAGCATGTAGCGCTGGTTTCCAGTAGGGTTCACGCAGCCATGCACAAGGTGAAGCACCTTAGTGAATTCCTTTCTCCTCAACTGAAGACCTTCTTCATGATAACTTACAATCTAAGTGATAACTTCAACATGTCGAAGACTATTCTCGTTTCTGCTCTGATCCTGCCGCACCTTGATTATTGCAGCCTGGTTTTTCATGATGCCACGGGTTATCGTAACTTAAAGCTCCAAAGGTTGGTAAATTGTGGAATCAGGTTTATTAGGAAAGGTTCGAATCAATCCAGTTGAGTCAATGATACATTGACTCGACTGGATTGATTCAAACCTTTCCTAATATAAAAAGTTCGAGTGCTAACGGCAAGATGTACAGGAATCAGGTTTATTTTTCACTTGAGAGATGTGCACAACACTCCGTATCGGCATAAGTTAAGATGGATGGTAGTGGTAAACCACAGGTAGTATTTTCTTGGCTCAGTTCTCTTTCAAGTCCTTTCGACCTCTTCTCCTCAGTAATTGCGCGATCTGTTTGTGGAGGTAGACCCAGCCACCCGCCGGTTGTCCAGACTGGTGAGTCTTGGAAACACCTCACCTTTGTTATTTCAATTTACTGAAACGAATCGTATCATAACTCTTTTGCTCTCTCAGCGATTCACTTTTGGAGCAAGCTTCCTGACTTGGTTTTATCAGCGGCTTCCTTGGATGTTTTCAAAGTTAGGCTTATGGTGCACCTGTTATCGATAAACGACTGCCCTGTGGTTAGTATTGCAACAGCCACTGTCTAGTACGGTTTGCAATGACTCATTAGCCACAAATTGTTGTTATGTGCTACATTGGATTGCAATTTCGCCTGGGCGCTGGCGTTATCTTTGGAATTATTATTAGCAGCCGTTCATAAAATATGTTCGCATACAAGGGGGGGGGAGGGGGTGTCGCTTAATGTGACAAGGAAGGTCGGGGGTCTAAGGAAATGTGACGATCGCAGTTCATCAAAGAATTCTACTCTAATTTTTCTTTTCACTATTTTTTTTTAATTGTATTTTCTGTTACGATAGAAAGTCATTCGTTTCATATTTCTAAATTTATAAATATCTTCACTATTATTTATTAATTTATTCAAGTTTTATCATTGAAAAAAATAAATATTTTGAAATATCAAAATTTGTGTGCTATTAATCGCAATTTTTTATATACAGGAGGGGGGTATACCTTTCGAGTGACGTAATATTTATAGGGAGGGGTCACAGAAAATGTGACGCAGCATGACGAAGGGGGGGAGGGGGTCTAAAAAGGTGAAATTTTGTGTGACGTATTTTATGAACGGCCCCTTATAGGTTTAGTTTATTATTAGTATTGTTGTTGTAATGTAGTATTGTTGTTTTTGGTTTACTATTGATCTAAGTATTGCCTTTTGTGTGTTACAAATTGGTGTGGCTGTTTACTGCGATGCTGTGTATTGGTTCATCTGTAAGGTATTGTATTTAAGTTTGATGTCTTCTCAGATTTTTTTGTGTGTTCAATGCATGTCGCTACCTTATATTATTGTAATTGTGATTTGCCCTTTGGTCTCTTTAGGCCCCTGCATAATAAAAACCTATTCTATTCTATTCTATTATAGTGCGAAAAAAGTTGCTTAGAATTTTAAATCCTCTGGACCTTCCAATGGCACATTAGATTATTACAAATTTTTTTTTTTTTCTCACAGTCAAAATAGGATAGTTTTTCAGAATGTTTGAGACTTCACACTACATCACAGATCTTCAAATTATTCCGCGTAAACAAATATAGAGTTTGAGCTGTACAAAAATGCTGTTGGTAAAGTTAATGTCGGTAAGCTTGTACGAACTATTGAATAACGCTTCCGACAACGCTCAGGTGGGCGGTACGATGAATCGTTTGCTTTTTATGCATTCAACCAGTAAAAACTTTAATTTTTCGGTCTTGAAATGTGAAAAACTCGATGAAAAATTTCGAGAAACAATATTGCGATTAGTCTATGAATTTTTTTTATCACGTTTGGTATAGGCCGGTTAAGTCAATGGGAATTCGGCTTGAGCCGCTTTCGCTTAAAAAATGTGCAGTTTCGCGAACAACTGATGAAACTTGAATTCGCAACGGGTGTTGAAGAGAAGGGGATTTCAAGCTTGAGATTGCTTTTTGAACGAATGTGATACAATGATTTGTTCGATTGTTACGCGGCTTGAAAGTCAAAAGTGCAGCTTTGACTTGAAAAGAGAAAATCTGAACAAGAAAGAATCGTACAATTTAAATAAAAAAGAAGAAAATTCAAGAAGAATCCTTGAACTTTCCAATGGCGTGAAGCGATTTCTCTCGCGATTTTTTTCCCCTGAGGTACAGCATGACAAAGTTGACAAAAATATTGTGACTACACACACCTCGCTTCAAAGCCTCGTAAGCGAACTCCTAAAAGAATTTCAATCTGCAAGAAGATTTGAGATGAAGAAAGAAGACTAGAGCCTTCGGCCTTCGAAACATGTTTTGAATCACTATTTTGAGATTTTTTTCAATGAAGTTACAAGACCTTGAAATTCATCGATTTTTTTAAGTTTTCAAAGTGATCCCTTAATTGTTCCGTTGAGTGTAGTTAGTTTATAAAAGGTTTCTTGATATCAGCTGCAGTGCTCCGACGTTTTAGAATTTGATTATCAAACTTGGCTTAGATTATTCTTAAAAGTGTAAACCGTCAGAAAATGAAAACAAAAAAAAAAAAATAAACGATTCTTTGAACATCTCAGGGGTACCAAAAAAGGTAAATAAACATCATTCCACTAAATGTCTGTTGTGTGATTAAGGGGGTATGTACACCTGGAAATAATTTTGTTTCAAATTACTGCTGCGTAGTATCTTATTGACTCAGTTTTTTCACACTTGATCACTAATATTTTGAGACATAATTCAATATCATTTCAGATTTTATAGAGCTTCGCCTTAAACAGGGTGATTGCAACAAAGAAAAAATGATTGTTGTACAAGACGGTTCTTAGACACTTCTTCAAATTTCGAGGGAATATTCTAAATTGATTTCGGGGCAAACCAATAATATTCGATGAATGTAAATTTTACACATACAACTTTTCATTTAAAGCAATTTTTTTTGTAAACGTTGAGAAAATAAACTGTGATAAGTGCTTACAACAATAGGAGACTATCCTGATATCTATACAGAGTATCTTTTAATTAGTCATACAAACCTCCATAGGACGATTTCTTGTGTAACAGAAAACGAGTATAATACTGGTTTGCAACAAAACGGTGTCATTTTCAAATGTTCCTACCAAACGCCACAGGGGGATGATAATGGTAAATCGGCTCCGGAAAGATATTTTTATGATCCTTTGCCGATATGCAGGTACTGATATAATTACTTATTACTAAAATTCTGAAAGGTTCAGATCTCAATCTCAATTGGTCTTCGAGAAATCAAATAAACATTAAAAGATTGAAAATGTGTTTCTTATCTGTTTCAAAAAAATAAAAAACTAAAGAATGTGACGTAATTTTTTTCCTAGGGTTGACTTAATCGATTTGTTTGAAAATTTAATATGTTATTGAGGAAGTCAAGAGCTTTTATAGACACGATGGGTAGATTTTTAGCTTAATAAATTCATGATGAACAAAAATTATTTTCTCTTAAATTTTTTTCGTTCACTGAGATACGTCTCGAGCGAAATTATGAAACTATCATATCTACTTTCCTTATAAATTCCTCAATAACTGGTATTTTTTTCAAAATATTCGCGACAGTGTGCCATAATTAAAATAAATGAAGTTATCGAGGATAATTTCATAATTTCGCTCAAAAAGTATCTCAGCGAATAACGAAAATTTAAGAGAAAATAATTTTTTTTTCACGAATTGAGTAAACTAAAATTTCGTCCATTGTGTCTGTAAAAGCTTTTGACTCTCTCAATAACATAATATTAAACTTTCAGACAAATCAGTCAGGTCAATCCTGGGAAAAAAATTGCGTCAGATTAATTATTATTATTTTTTTGTTTTTTAATCAAAAACCGATTAAGATTGAGGTCTGATACTTTCAGGATCTTAGTATTTCAATAGTACCTACTCATCCATAAAATATTATTGAGATATTCGCAAAAGGCATTTTTACCCTGTTTGTCACGTTATAGGTTTACTTATTTATTTGTTTCTACTATAACGTACCTCATTCGAAAGTCTGAAAAAAAAATGTTATAGGATAGCATATGAGGCTTAGAACAAAAATTTTGTCATAATTGTGCCAAAATTGTATCATAGTAAAATAACTGCTTTTTCAAACTTTATGTATGTATGTATGTATGTATGTATGTATATATATGTATATGTATATATGTATATGTATATGTATATATATATATATATATATATATATATATATATATATATATATATATATATATATATATATATATATATATATATATATATATGTATATATATATATATGTATATATATATATATATATATATATATATATATATATATATATATATATATATATATATATATATATATATATATATATATATATATATATATATATATATATATATATATATATATATATATATATATATATATATATATATATATATATATATATATATATATATATATATATATATATATATATATATATATATATATATATATATATATATATATATATATATGTATATATGTATATGTATATGTATATATATATATATGTATATGTATATATGTATATGTATATGTGTGTGTGTGTTTTATATATGTAATTATATGTAATTTATATTCATCAAGCTATATAGTTATTTATTTTCGAGAGAGCTAGTGTGCACCTCAAAAGCATGCTAAATTTTTAGATCAATTGGTGAAGTCAATCCTGGGGAGAAACAAATTTTAAATTTTTCAATTTTTATTCGATTTCGCGAAAACCAATTGAGATAGAGATATGAAACTTTCAGGATTTTAGTATTTATCAGTACCTACATATCCTCAAAGTATCATAAAAATATCTTTCCAGGGCCAATTTACCATTCTTATCCCCCTGTGGTCGTTCAAAGTTTCGATGAACAATGCAACATATACTCTACGACACCCACTTTTCTTTGGCGCAATCAATCTGTGTAAAGAAAATTCCATAAAATGGTAAATAATTTCGATTCATCTCTCAAAATAGAAGTAATCAGCTATGAGAAAAAAACATATCAATAGAATATTTCTTCACAGGATACCAATAGCTTGGAAAATATAATTTCCAAGGTGTACATCGGCAAAAATACATCCAGTGAGCCACATTGTCAGTTGGATTTTTCGAATCTTATGCAAATTTCATGGTGTCTTCAGGGGTCTCAAGATACATGTTTGGATTAGCTCTCAAAGTCGAAAGTCAAAATTTGATGAAGTGATGATTTTCAAGAAATTATATTTTCGAATAATTCTATCGCATTGGAACGGGAGAACTAAAATTATTGAATACGTGTGTTTGAAAATTTTTTTTACAAACAAACGATTCTGATTTTTCACTAACGTTTTTTTTCCGTTTGAGCTAGATTTGAAATTTTTTTTACATTCTCAAAATTATTTCACTTCCTCAACTTCATCCCAGGGCTAAATGGAGATTATTAGAAGATACACCACTGGGTTTTCGATCAAATCTCGTTTTTCCTTCATTACGTTATGAACAGGTCCCCTGATACTCAATAAATTACTTTTTTGTCTCGAACAAAATGTCATTCATCTCAGTCAATGTTACTAGGAAAAAAAATATACCCATACTGGGCTTTCCACCAATCCACGAAACACTTTACAGTCCCATGGTTTCCGATTGGTTTCAAACTTTTTTTGTGAAAAGTACATGTTGAAGAATATTATACGTGGAATTTTCACATTTTTGTGCGCACCCAATTTTTTACAACTTGATTTTATACTTTTACCGTTTTGCGGAAACCGTTATTTGAGTTATGGGGGCATGTCAGTCTAGACAAGCTGAAAACAGGCCAAACATTAAGAATTTTCTTGTTCAAGAACAGATTTTTTGATAAGAAACGGATTTTGTCATCGTTCAGTACACTAAATCATGTGCATCTTGTTTTTTTTTTCTTAAGTGAAATAATATAAAATTATGGAAATGGCGCTGGTTGTTGCATGGTAGCTCCTTCAAAGTCTGTGCCTGCTATATCTTGATCATTCGTTCGATTGAGTTCAATTTTTCAAACAATCATCTTGAATACATGAATCAGTCTTTGATATTAAACGAAAATGAAAGTGATAAAATCTTGAAAATATTTATGTTCAATCAATTATTTGAATTCATTTTCAACCTGATGTCCATTCCCACAGAGACCTCACTATAAAAATTATGTACATATGTTACGTGGAGGAGCATGAGCTTAGAAAGAAAAAATGCAAAGCGTAATTCTTATTGATCCCTCAAAAGCACCCAACATTGATCGAAGAAATCGTAATTTTATCAGCTTTAAACGGTCTGCGTAAACTTGAAATTTAAAAAATTCTATTTATTTTTATTGCAAAATTTTATAGCCCAGGATCTCAACTTTGATTTGCACCAACAATTTGGAAAAAAATCCTAAAAATTGACAACAATTTGGAAAAAAATCCCAAAAATTGACCGAGTTATAGCAATTTTGTTTTTTAATTTTATTTCTAACTAGTAGTCTATATGCCAAGTCAGTTTCTTGCAATTTATCTGTTTAAATGACGATTGTAATGAAACAATTCATATTAGAAAAAAAGTTTCAAATAAAAAAGATTTCTTTGTCAATGTACAATAAAAAAAGAATCCGATTCACTTCTCTGGTAACTCTATTAGTAATGGAGACATAAATAACGAAAGTTCATCTTGACAAGTCACGGAAAATGTTGATTTTACTACCCTTCTTTCTTTTGCGTTCATCTCGACTATGTATAATAAAACGGTGTAGGTCGTATTTCAAAATCTATTTGTCCGATTCACTTCAAATTTGGACAGAGCAGAGTTTATAACATTTTCTTCCGAATGATTGGATGATTTGTTGATGTTTATCCATTTGTTGATAACTAATGTATTGAGTTTTTTATTTTTTTAATTTTTTTCGTCGAAAATCGAACTCTTTTTGACATTTGACATTGACATTTTTGTAAAAATTGACATTGACATTTTTGTAAATTTCAAAATTTCCAAACAAAAAACATCTGGTCATCTTGAAGTTTTATTATTATACTAGACATAAATTATCTTATTTTCCATTTCGAATCACCTACACTGATTCACCACACAACGACTACGGTACTTTGTTTATATATAATAATAACTTTATTGTTAATTAATATTTATCAATAAAATACAAAATAAAAAAAAAACTAACTTGGCAAAACTATGTATTGTGTGTAGAATTCTGACCTCGTCATCCCAATACTCTCATCAGACGCAAGTATTGAAAATCAACCTGTTTTTGATGTCCCAAACTTGTGCAGACCCCTTAATGAAGTCCACATGAAACGATTGTTAGTTTTTAGAAAATTCAAACTTTTTTGCATAAAAAATGGTATCCTTTTCTTCAAATTTGTTTTGTTTTAACTATCATTTGATTTATTAATATAAATATCGTCTCTCAAATAACGGTAAAAGTATAGAATTGAATAGTAAAAAATTGAGTTTGCAGAAAAATCCGAAAAAATTTCAAGTATATATATTTCAAGTATAGAAAAGTTTGAATCCAATCGGAAACAATGGGACTGTAAAGTGTTTGGGGATTTGGTGGAAAGTCCCATATATGTATATGTAGATATATTTTTCGCAGTCAGTAAATATGCAATACACATTTTTAAAATAGCTTTTAAACGTAGGTTTAAGAAATTTCGATAAAGTTACTCCAAACATGTTACTCCAAACATGTTCCTTCAGACACTTAAAGACACTGAAATTTGCATGATATTGAAAGAAAAGGCCCCTACTTGATGTATTTTATCTCACATACTCGCTTCATGGTCAATCTGTTTTCCCATAATTTCTCAACGTTTCTGAACTCGTTATGTCTTTTGTTGTAACTTGTCCGTATATTTCATTCTCACCTCGTAGCACTCGCAATAGTTTTTCAAACATCCACTACGTTTGCAGTTACAGCCTTTGTTATGCCTTCGTATGTCGTCGCCAGTCTCACGACCTTTTCCAATCTTGGGACGAAAGGCGTTGGGATTACGCTCTAAGCAAGACTTGATAGCTCGCTGGCGTTCTTCTTCGTTTTCGAGGTTGTTGGAACAGTTGTTGCAGTTACACATGTGGCAGAATTCTCCATTCGCGAAACAGTCGCAATACCTAGATATAAAATTTTAATCGTGTTATCAAAAAAACCCCTAAGTTAAGAAGAATTGATTTTTTTAAATCAATTTCAACTTGCTTCTGGCATGCCTCAATTATCAATTTATATATAAGTACATATAGTATACAAATATACCAAAAAAAAAAAATTTGTAATATTCTTTCCCACAATTTTCTAGAAGGATATTAGACTGCCCTATGTTTCAAATGGAATGTTAACAAGAGAGGGTGGCTTGAGTCAATGCCTGCTATGAAAAGTATCTTAGTATGTTACATTTCAAGGCGATACAGTAGTGAACTGAATAAAATTGTATGAAAATGATGAATACAAAAAAAAAATTAAATTGGAGCACCTAATCGTAATTGTTTAGTTATTTTCAATTACTGCGATCAGCTTCCGGAGCCGTCAATGATGAAAACTATAAAAATCAAATAGTCATCTAGAAACTGAATTTTGGCTTCATAAGATTTCCTACATTTACTACCTACTTTCCTTAATTATTCATAACTTCGTATATCAAATGTGGAATACGTTGATAAATGACAAATGCCAGTGATGCAAAAAGTTGTATCATTATTTTCTACAACCAGCCAGATACTCTGTTATGGAATTGTTTTCAGACAAAATTCTGATTGGAATTTTCAATTTATTTTCTTTCTTTTAATCGGCATTCAATAAGCCGAAAACTTCCCAGGATCTTTCTGCTCCTAGAGGAGGGGTTAAGCCTGACCCTCAACAATTATTTTTGTTTTCATTCTGTTAAGCATACATATCAATGCTCAAAAATCTATTCACTAATTTTTAATCGGTTTTCTTCAAAAGGGATTCAATTCATTCTACAATATCTAATTCATGGTGGCCACTTTCATTCGAAACAAAAATTCCCCGACTTTTCCCTGACTTTCCCTGACCGGTTGTTCAGTTTCCCCTGACCAAAGTTCTTATTATCTTCATTAGTGCTACGAATTAATACCCCCTATTCTTCATTTCATTTTAAAGTAAAGTTATTAGGAAATTCTTTTTTCTTTAATGCCAATTTCTCGTTGGCATTTTCTTTCAATAATATAATGAGAAAAGGGAATTATTGAATTTCCGTTCCAGTCGTTTGTTAAATGTTTGGTTATTTTTTTTTATTTTCCCTGACCAAGTTTGAAATTCCCTGACATTTCCCTGATTCCCTGACCTATTTTTTTCTTCCCTGACATTTCCCGGTTTTCCCTGACTGTGGCCACCATGTAATTTCGTTGACTCAGCATCGCTAACAATCTTACACAGTGGAGCTCAAAACGTTGATAAATAGAAATAAAAATTAATATGATAGAATTTCGTTCACCTCTGATTTGATTATCGATATGGAAATGGTCGATTTTTACGGTAAATTCTAAACGACCCTATTATCTACATTAATTATAAAAAATCATTTCAATCTCTTGCAAACGGAGCAGCAGCTGAACGAAATTAATTTCGCTTTTCTCAATAGTGAATTCAAACTCAACTTACAGTTTCAGGCATTGGGATTTGGTGCAATTGCATGGTTTTCTTGGTCGAATGCCATTAGGTTCCAGGCTAGACGAAGATCTCTGAGAGTTTTTACTTTCAGCAATAGATCCAATGGATAAATTGCCGCCTGAACCTTGAGAACTGCTCAGCAAACTTGGCGTTGATTGCTGAGGTTTTCCTTTCACCTCCTCTGACTGTTGCTAAAACATAGCCATTCGACGTATAAGTATAACACAGATTCACATATAAAGCGTATCCATAATCTCGATTGAAAAATAAACAAAAATTGTTGCCAAAAATTTAGAACTAAGATCTGGAGATTTTGAATCCTGTTCGTTTTTCGATAAATCCTAAAATTCAGTTTGTCCTGTCTTCATTTTGTAGAAAAAAAATTCACTGTCATAAATCAAGGATATTTTTACCTGTTGCTGAATGTACTGAGCCGGAAGTACAACAATATTCCCAACATTGGAGTTTGTCGACAAAAGGGCCTGGCCGGAAGCAAGTTGACTTAAAGCTGATGCAGGGATAGCTACAGCATTTTTCGATGGCCCACCAGCAGTTGCCGATGCAGGTATCAAGAGTCGCTGACCACTTGTGGTTAATGCTGTCTTTGGCACAACTGTTCTTAACGCTTGATTACTAGTATTCAATGGTAAAACCTACGCACATAGATTCAACTATTAAACACCGTCAGCCATACTCAAATAACATGTCACGATCGTTGAGTTTGAACTCTGGAGCGTTTTTGGACTGAAATTCAAAGAATCACTCACACTTATGTTGGATGATTCTAAAATGCACACGTGACTCAATATGACACAAATTTTTTTACCGCCCGTGTTCCTCCATAAGTCTATTAAAGCATATGCACATCAACTGTGGAATTCAGTCTTTACTGAGGCATATTTTCCAGGATAATTTTTACAATTATTCTTATCCACAAATCATGTAGAATGGAAAGGCGAGCGACAAAAAAAATTTATCGAAAACAAAAACAATAAACTCACTTTTTTTAGGAGGGTAGATTAGGGTGGTTCGAGAAAGCACAATGTTGAAAGAACTAGTTACACATCCGGAGTAACTTTTTTTTTTGCTAAAAATTCATTCTCGCAGAAGCTTTGGCCAATGCGATAATTGTCAGTACTGCCCCATCGATCATCAAGTTGGCACTAAACAGCCAATTTCGGCCATTTTTATATTCAAGGATTTGACTGCTTATCGAGATACATGTTCCTTTCTCCAAAAGAATAGGTTTTGCAAAAGTGGAGATCAGTGGGATAATATTTTGAAATGTTCAAAACTGCAAAATGCCAATTCTCAAAAATTCAGATACACCGCTGGTCATCAAGTGATTCCTCCGTTTTTTACTTAAAAATACTTATTCCAAAATTTGAGCTCTGTGAGATAATTTTTAATACTGCCTCGTCGATCTCAACAATCTTGAAGTTTGGCAAGGCAGTGTTAACAATTATCTCACGGAGCACAGATCTTGCAGGAAGTACTTTTACATAAGAACCAAGCAGGTAAATCGGCTGACCACAATGGGCCAGACCTAAACCTTCCCGTGCAAATCTTTCAAGTTATAAACAAAAGAAATACATGTATGTACCTATAGATATTTCCTAAAATGATTACTGGTAGGCAATTTTCAGACGATAAGAGTTAAAAAAAAGTTGACCTTGTAGTCGTGATCAACGTTCCAAAAAACCTTGAGATACCAATTTTTATTCGAATCCGTCGATCCTTTCGCGAGATATCGTCGATTAAATTATTTTTTTTGAAAATTTGTTCTTTGAATATCTTGGAAACTACTGGACCAATCAAATCCAGAATCTAATCTGTTCTAAGTTTGGAGAATTCGTATCGATTGATACCAAATTCATCAAAATCCGATCATTCGTTCTCGAGATACCGTCGGACAAAAAAAGTGATCACACACACATACATACATACATTTATACATACATACATACATACATACATACATACATACATGCATACATTACATACATACATGCATACATTACATACATACATACATACATACATACATACACACATACAGACGTCCATCTGAAAGTAGTCGGAGGTGATTCTATTGACCTTGAAACGTGGAGATCTGATGAAAACTCAACTTTTCATTTTCGGGGTGATTACAATAACTTCCCTCTTGCTAAAGCGGGAAGTAAAAAAAGGAGTGCTTGATGAGCAGTGGTATGTCAAGATTTTGAGGAATTGGCTTTTCACACTCTAAAAAAATTCAACAGTACAAAATATTATTTCACTGATCTCCCGTTTTGAGAAACCAATACTTTCAGGGAAAGCAGTAAGTATCTCAGTGAACAATTGATCCCTTGAAAATAAAAATCGTAAAAAATGGAGTTTTAGCATCTATTCCATTATTGATGGGGCAGCACTACAAATTATCGCACGAGCTACAACCTCTGCTATAACTATTCCTTTGTGAAAAAGAACGACACTATGGATAAACAACTAGTTATCTCAAAATCGTATTTTTCTCAACTGCCCTACGGTATGCATATATACCTTCAATATAATATTTCTCAAACCACCGGCACGCTGTGAAGGAATATAATATTGACGAAGAATTTTCACAGCTGATCACTAGTATCTTGAGATATGATTTAGAATTATTCGAGTTTGTACGGAGTTTCTCCTTACATAAATAGATTGTAATAAAGAAAAAGTTGTTGTGGTAGGGTACAGGTCACATCGTTCATTGGAACTTTTTCAAATTTTTAGGTAATAGTCTACATTGATGTAATTTTGGGGAATAATGAAATTTGCTATGTTCGATTTTTGGATATGCAGATTTTTTATACATCTTGCAGTTATTGCTCGAACTTTTGATATCAGGAAAGGTTTGAATCAATCCAGTCGAGTCAATGTTTCAATTTTGCCTGACGTTTCAGCAGTTGTGTGCTGCCCTCATGAGAGGCTTAAGCTATTGATGCCGTGCGAGACCTTGATGTTGTTAGGTGGTACATTGTCACTTAAGAGGATAGGACTACTGTCCTCAAGTTAAGCACGTTAATGATTATTTAATAAGAGGAGTAGTCCTATCCTCTTAAGTGACAATGTACCACCTAACAACATCAAGGTCTCACACGGCATCAATAGCCTAAGCCTCTGATGAGGGCAGCACACAACTGCCGAAACGTCAGGCAAAATTGAACCATTGACTCGACTGGATTGATTCAAACCTTTCCTGAAGATTTTTTATTTTAACCCATTTTTGAGTAGACATTAAAACACAAAAAATCTGTTACATGCTCACAACAATAGAAAACTGACCTCCGATCAATCCAAAAAGTTTCGATGAATGATGAGACCTGTAACGTGGGTCAACCACGTTTTCTTCATTAGACTCAATCAATGTAAGGCGAAGTCAATAAAATCTCAAATACTTTCGAATTCTTTCCAAAACTAGAAGTAATCAGCTGTGAAAAAATCACGTCAATAGAATATTCCTTCAAGGCGTGCCAGTGATTTAAAGAAACTTGTTTCCAAAATGTACCTATTCCCTTAAACTAACAAAATCAACTAATTTTCTCGGCGATAATATTTCAACATTACCAAATAAAAACTAGTCAAAAACAGCTGAAACATATTTCCAGGAAAAAAGTGAAATTTTAAAGCGTCTTCGACTGCTTACACTGGTGCACACTGGTGTGCTGTATCGTGTTCTGCTGGTACCATGATTGGTCTGCACAATTTCAGTGTAGCGTATTTTACTGGCACACCCAGTGTAGAGTTTTTACCCTGAGTGTGTAAAGTGTAGGGAGCTCGTGTAGCTGTGGTGTGAATATGGCTACGCCGGCAAGACAAATTATGGCTGTAGTCAAAATCCTTAATTTCTTAAAAATTATACAGAGCCTCTCAGAGGAAGAAATGAGTAATTTTCATTGCCAATGAAAAACAACATTGTTTTATGTAAATAAAGATTTGTGTACAATGCTAATAATGTCAATTCTTCTGTCTGATTTTAGTTCAGGCAACATTTTCGACTCGGTAGGAATACAGCATATGCTCACAGCAAGTAAATACGCTATACTATGTTGCCGAAATATTTAAATGACACGTTACACCGCCCAGATTTGTCACGCTACACTAGCTACCTCTGTACGGATCTACTGGTGCACAGGGTGCACACCGGCGCAGTGCTGCCCAGTGTACCAAATGCGCACTCAGTGTGCACCAGTGTAACCAGTCGAAAACGCTATTAGTATAGTTTTACACTATTTGAAGTAGTAATCAGAGATTTCACGATAACTTCCAGGGTCTCTGAGAACCCTGTTTGAAACCCCAAGTTTCCCTAACAATATAATTCTCCACAGATGATATAAATGTAAGAATAGTAGGTACTATGTAGCTTACGTACCTTAACAATCTGTTGTTGGCCACCAAGCTTCTGCGTCACTCCGACAGTCTGAAGCGTGGCCTGAGATTTGGGTTTGCCAACGGTCACTACGTTGCTTGTCCCTGACGAGGGTGTGCTCACCAATCGGACATACTGAACCTGGATATTTCAATTACAACTAGGACTATTCGCAGATGAACTTATAGATTAGAATATACGAAGTTTCAAGCTAATGGCGATAATATATTCCCAGTTTCATATGGTAAAGAAGAAAATGTTCCACGGTTCCGGAATCTAATGAAAATTTCATTACCTGGCGTCCAGGCATTTGTATCTGATGCACTTGGTTGGAACCACTGACAAAATTCTGGTTGGCTGGTATTCTGATTACCTGACTACTGCCAAGAACAGTTCCTGGCTTTAGTGAACTCTGTAAAAACAAAAAAGAAAAAAAAATTCACATGTAAGACAAGTCAATATGTACAAGATTATCTCAAAGTTACTCCTTGGCCCGCAGCTCCTATGATACTTTTCGTTTCTTCCTAATCCCCCCCCCTCCCCCGAGTATTGAGAGGAGCTTGTCCAAGGTTCCTCCACTTATGGGCGCCTCATGTGGTCTCCAAAACTCACCATCGCTCGAACACTAATGATACCCCACCATTGAAATTTTCAGTAAAGTTAAGTAACAAGAGGAATTTCTTTTTATGTCATAATGTAACGATAGTTCTCTCCGGTACAAATTTATAACAATAATAGGTATCCATTTGGTGTGATCTCATCATATCAGATGCAAATGTAATCTATAGAGATTTCTTTGTTTTTCGTATGCTGGTGAGTATAGCTATTGATGGTAATTATTAGTGTGTACGCTGTGTACAGGTCTCACAGCGATCCAGACAGTTAATCAAAGGGATATAGAAATTCTGTACCCAGACAGTGGATTTTTCAGGGTGGAAGGATGTGGCGACCTATTGATGAGAGAAGTAATTACGTACATTTGACGAGGTTGATTCGGGCCCGCAGTAATGGTTGGACAATTCACTTAAATGGGATAACACATGTAGATGAGTTGTCCAATTTTCACTTCCGGACCAAAATCAACCTCGCTAGTTGTACATAGTGCTTAGTAAAGTGCCACTATTTCGGCACTTACTTATCAAATATCAGGCTCAACTGAACTTAATCCCCCACAGGCTGGGGCTGATCAAATAATATCTGCGATTGTTTCTTGAATTGGAAAACTTTTCCAGGATACACTATTTTTGTTTATTTTTAATTCAACTTTGAGGGGGTATTTTTGAAGGACTGACATGTGTGTAATTTTTTTTTTTTTTTCGAGAATCAGTTTCATTACAGAAGCTTACCATTCTTGCAAAGTATAACCAAGTAAAAGCTGGGAATTTTTCAACGTGTTTTGTATTCATTGAGAGAAAATGAAGAAAATCATTATCTTCTCGAGTGAAGTTCTGCATCTGGCTTTACCGGACAAGAATCAATAATTCAACAGTTTGATCACCAAAAAAAGGGAACAAAACTTTAGAATAAAAAGAAATACAGCACATTTTTGCTTCGATTTTTTTAAAACTTTGCAATGTCCATCTACATGAAATTTCATGAGACCCGTGCTTCTCATTTTTTCCGACAAAAATTTTTGGAGCTTTCTGGCGCCCTGTCAAAATTTACATTGTGATACCATTATTGCAAAAATAATGTACTGTGGTACTCTTTTCGTATTTGATCTGTTTCTTTATATGTATCTTTTATCTCCTCGTATCTTTCATCTGGATATATTACCCGAAACCTGCGTTTGGAGTACGAGGTTCAAATTTGCGACTGACTTGACCATGACTCTCACCTGTCTTATGATTACTTTCTGTGGACTTTGTTGAATGGCTTTGCCACTGCTTGAAAAAGTTGCGGTTTGAGAGTTGGCCACGACAGATGACTTTGCTTGACTCGTCATGGAAGTAGGTGCCGGTAATATCTTTGTGGGTGACTTCACTGTTGCATTGGGTAGTATCGTCATTTTTGATGGTTGGGCCGCTGTCGACGTCACCAATTTATTCACAATTATACCCTGTAAATAAAAATTTCAAACATTAATCACTGTAGACTTTGTTTTAAACTTGTCATTCTTATAAATCCAAGCACCTGTTGTTTATGGGGTGAGGACGGCAGTATTTGCTGTATCTTTCCAGACGAAAGGAGTCCCATCTGCTGAGCTTGTGCGAATGTTATAGTTTTTGTTGGGCTCGGGATGCTTTGACTAGCTCCGGTACTCGTTATAAACTTAATTGTCTGCTGTTGCTGGGTGTCATTTTGTGTACTGGCCAGTAATACCTGCTGACCAGTCTGGCCTTGGTTACCAGCCAGAATCATTTTCGTATAAACCTGGAATTGAATCAGTTTAATTAGCGAGTAGAAATCAAAAAATCTAAACTATTTACAACCTGGTGGTAACATTTGATTCCTCTAAATAATTCTAAATAATATTTCCACGAATTTTCCCATAAATTTAGCAAATTTGAGATGAACTCAGACTTTCTCAAGAGAATCTCATCAAGTTTTTGTTTCCCGGAGAGTACTCAAAAATGGGTGAAATTTCACTACGATTTTCTCCGAAAATTTCAGGATTTCTCTAAAAATTGCTGCAATTTTCTGAAATAACTATGAATTATTTATATACGAGGCGTTCCAGGCCATTTTGATCTGGTCGTCCGCCATTACCATTTTCAATTATTTCTTCTGTTAGTATGTTGAAAGGCATCACAAAAAAAGAGATTTGCAAAGTTTTAGATTTCTTGAAAAATTAGGCGTGCATTTAGTTTAGGAATTGCAGACAAATAAATTTGTATAAACAATTAAAAAAGAATTGGCTTATACTACTACATCGGGATTTTCTATGAAGAACCATTGACTTATCCGAGAATTATCTGGAAATTTCCGCTCACAATTAAGCATTGCTTGATAAATGGCAGTTTAGTTTAAATTCTTCATTCACGAGCAAAATCTTAGACCGTATAAGTTTGCATGTAAGTCAACTTGCTACTGAGGGAATTGTGGATTGACCGATCTCTCACATTTCTGTTTTGCTGCACAGCTTGCGCAGGCCTTTTCATTGCTGACTGGACAGGTTTGACATTCTGTATATTGCTCAATGTGATGCTCCCTGATTGACTGGTAGTAACTACGGGTCTTGCACCTTGAGCAGATCTCAGCTGCACTATATTACCATCCGCCGATTTAGCAGTTATCAAAGTCTGAGCTAGCGACTGCAGCTGGCCTGGTGATGCGGTCGACGGATGAGATATTTTCAAAATTTGACTCGTGCCCTGACCTCCTGCCGGAGACACGATCATTATTGATTGGCTTTGGGTTGCTTGTGCTACGTTTGGCTTGACCTGAAAACCGTTGTCCAAATATTCAGGTGAATGATTATTAAACAACACATCAAGAATGGAATAAAAAAGGACAGGTAGTGAAAAAGTATGATGTTACCTGTATTGCAGATACGGGTACTCTTTGCAGCGTTGGCTTCGTCTGAAATACAATGTTTTGACTGTTCTGATTGGCTGTTGTGTAAATTATCTGTTCTGCTTGAACTTCGTCTGAAACATCAGCCATCTCTACGTCTGGTACTATAGTTTCAGAACCAACATTTTGTTCAAGAACCATATGTTCTTCGTCAGTCGTCATTACCTCCTCAGCGTTCATACATTCAAAGTCTGCCTGCATATTTGCCAATGCATCAAAGTCATTGCTAGAGTATTGCTCGGAGCTGTGCGACAAACTTAGAGCACTGAGATCCCCGTCGCTAAGAGTCCGTGAATCTAGAGCCAAAGGCTCCACAAGGGCTCGGGCACCTTGGCTCTTGTTGCTTGTAGACATCCTCTTCTCAATATTTAATATTCTCTACCTGAAACCACAACAATAACAAATGTGTACATTATTCTAAAATTTACTCGGATAACGGATAAAATGTTCCAGAGGTTATCCAATAAGCCCTGCTCGGATGTCAAGATACAAGACACAATATGGAGATAATAGGAGGTAGGTGTGCTCTGTCTACACATAGTCTTTCCTTGACTTTTCTTTGAGTAATGTGGAACAGTTATTGTGTAACTTCAGGAAAAGGCCCTACTGTAAATTTGAAAACAAACGCGTTTCGTTTCTTGAAGTACTAAATAATATCCAATCAAAACAAAAAGTCTACCTAATTTTGTAGATCATTGTGGTTTGTGTATTGACAAAAAATATTACAATCTTTGACTGTGAAAAACTCAAAGCAAGGAAACCTTTCGCAGAAAGTTTCCCGCATACCACTGCAAATACTTCCCTGCGTTGAATTTTTCATAGCAGAAGTTTGAAATTTCTTTAATCAATACACATACTACCACGATCTACATGATGGTTCTTGTTCATTGGACATTGAAATAGTAGTTCAAAAAACCGAAAAATATTTGTTTGTTTTTGTTTCTTTTTTTCATTTTTTCAGTAAGGTTTTTCCTTGAGATAATAACCAGGGCATCACCCGTTCAAGAACACTATGAAATGTTGATAAATGGCAATAGAATTTGTAAATTATAAATTGTTGCTTTTTCGAAATCTCCTATAATTATTGTTTCTTGATTTATTCATGTTTCAATGCTTGAAAGTCCTAACAAATGATAAGTAAAGTATTTTGAGCAATGAGACCTCAGCGACTGGCTAAGCAAGAGGATAAGTTGTGTATTCTTATCACTCTAATCTGAAAAAGGTATCAATACATTTACATTTCCGCAAAATCTAAAAGCTGAGATTATCTAGATTCCATTGAAGAATTTCAATGAAAATATAGATTATGAATTACAGGGAGAAAGTGGACAACTTTCAAAAATCCAGTTGTTCATCGACTGAACAAATTGAGGTAAGTGTAAATAATCTTACTTATCATATTCTACAGTACGTTATGCTTGCACGGCCATTCAGAACAATTGTGAGTTTAAGTGGTTAACCGTGATACGGATTGTAGAACATTCAAGAGTCATACAACTACCTTATACAAAAAAATAAAATAGATATGTAAAGGCGGCAGAATTAGACTCTGACATATTGTATTGAAAGCATGTAATGTGAATGACAGGGAGATTGTAAGTTGCGCAGATGTCGCACAACAGGATGTTTGTAAGAAATGAAAAGGTGGTCACAAAAGTCTGCATAGTGAAAAACTTGTCGGAGAAGAATAGAATTATTTTAGTCGATGCAGTTAGCTGTTATTTCATTGTATATAAAAATAATCGGAGAGTTTATTGCATGTTGTCACTGAACCCATTCATTGGGTTTGGTTTTAAAAATTCAAAAATTCAAATACCTGCCAAGGAGATAAGTACTTAATGAGGCATAAACGAGTGAGGGTCGAGACTGAGCGATCAAGGTTATACCGGCCGACCGGTGGGGATTCGAAATTCAAAAATCAGAACGCGAGGATTCGAATAATGGAAAACAGTTCGAAGCCTAGTGTTGCACGACCACATTAGCGCCATTTGTTACATCAACGCGCCATTTTATCACAAACAGTTTTCGACCCGGTCTTCATCGTATTCAACTGGGGTAGATTGGTCGAAGTATGATTCACCGTGGAGCTTATAGCGAGTAGATAATTCGCCATACGTATGGTTATATTATTAGGGTAAATAAGTCACGTTATTGTTAAAGATCGAAGTTAACCTAGAACTTGGTAGTTCATATGAAGTGCGTGCCGTTCTAGCTTCTAGGTGGGGGCGTGCCGTGCCGATGTGAAAGCTTGGATCAGTTTTTTGTTTTAAGGTTAAACAATATTGCTATCTCGACCTACGGGTGTTAGGTGAATCGATAGAGCTTTAAACATTCGGCGCATACGTTGGATTGACAATATTTTCAAACTTACCTCAATATTTTCGTGGCATCCCAAATTTGTTCAAAATCACGCGCCCACCATTGCTGTCCCAAGGTGCAACGCGCGCCGTTGTGTACACATAGGTATGTAGCACATACATATGTATGTATAATACGAATTGACCCAATGGCAATTGCAACTTGCAAGCCTAAAATATGAATTTGCAGGAAAAGAAAAGTGTTCCACTTTTTGTTAATCAGCTTTTAAACTGTAAGATCAGAGAATTTCTTGCCGCGAAAAAAGGACAATAAGATAGGATAGGTATATTCCTTGAGAAGTTGATTGTTTTTCGGCGCGCACTTTGCCTAAGTTAATTTCGCCATGTTTTCGTTGTCCACGGCCAGAAACACGTCAACTCAACGGCGCCGCATGACCAATCAAAAATCGAGCGTTGCCGAACGCATCCAAACTGTACAAGACAGAAAACCTAATTGTTTCTACTTAGATTTTGTGAGTGTTTACATACACACGAATGAATCCGACTCGAAGTCGTATATTTTCTTTTTTGTTTTGACACAGTCAGTATGATTATCATGGGATCTACCGAAATTCTTAGCTACATTTTGAGAATAAAATTACGAAATAAAAAAGGCGGAAACATTCACGCAACCTGTGTCAAACATTTATTCTGGCAACATTTATCACATTACTATTTACAATTTACATATGAAAGAAACCGAAATATGTGTAAGAGAACATCAATATCGCTTGATTATATATCGTAATCGCTTTTATCGAATCATGTAGGTAAACTGGTATAGTATATCGATTCAACGATCAACATTACTCCATGTCACGCAAATGATAAATTATTTACAGATAAAAGTTTTCCTCCTTTACACATACCTAGCATAAACAGATACTGTAAAGCGGTTATACTCATGTTTACGGCACAATGTATTGCCGTCACTTCTAGCCTACTTGTCCGAACGATAATAGGTGGAGAAGATGAATCAGAAGTGACTTTTTTTTATTTTCAATACATATTCATATATTTATCTAGTCTGGGTATAATCCAACTATAAGCTTAAATATAGTTTATTTTTTATTACAGACATTAAATGGGATGAATATCTAATTGGCGCACATTGCAACGCGATTATAAATTGTGTGCAGATATTATGCGTTTTATTACTTGTTTGAAAATATCAGCTCGCGTATTTCTTTTTGGTATGAATATGTGATATTACTGATCAATAAAGTAATAAATAAGGGAAAAAACTGGGTGTTATTCCATATAGCTAATAAAAAAAAGGAGAAATAATAATTGTAGCTGTTTATATTATAATTATATATGTAGATATATTACAATATGAAGTATGTATGAAAAAATGATAATCACTATGTGAAAGTTGATTAAGTTGAATATTTATGGATGTAAATGTCGGCGTAGGGTATAACAGCTTGCATACCCAGTAATCGAAAACAGATCGAAATATATTAAAACGGATTCACTGTGTGACTAGTCGAATCCGTATTTCTTTAAAAATCGGCTTGAATGATGTGTAATTGAATCCGTTTTAATTCCACTATCTTTTCCGATCTGTGACAGAGGATAAGGTCTCTTTTCATTTCAATCTATTTGAATTTCAGAAAAATTTGAATCTGGCTGCATCGGTGGAAAATACCCATGTATCCATCCATTTCTGTCCGATCCTTTCCGTGACAAATGTCACGACAAATGTCACGGAAAGGATCGGATAAAAATAGATGAGTTCGGCCAAGATTCTATTTTGATGCATACAAGTCCATTATTACGACTACCTACGACTTTATTAAATCTTTGTTTATAATATATAGATGGGAAATCATTTTATAGGCATAAGTGGTGGAATTCGAACTATTCGTATTATCTGGGAATTGATTCAGAAAAACTTTGAGACAGGACCCAGCATCTGTCCTTATGTAAAACCGGTTTCAGTCAAATGCCATGAAACTAGAGTATGTTGCATTTTAAAGCATGCTGCAGATTAAAAGTCTCAATGGGTGAAACTGCCTAAAGTTTTAGAATGTTTGCTTTATATTATCGAACAAATTCTATAATTGTCTCTGTTTTTATTCCTACACTCGATCATTAATTAGTTAAACTGTAATGCTTAATTTATTTGGAATCGATCAAATCTTCGATGTCGAATTTCGAATTATTTATATGTTTATTAGCGCTTTTGAATTATGGCTGCAAGAAACATTTCAAATCATGCAGCCTCCAATTGACCAAAATTCCAAATAATTTGCAAACCAAATACAACATTCCCTGGCAAATTTTGGAAGATACGTATTCTAGGATTTAGCTGACAAATAAAATGTCAGTGTCTGCTGCGGGTGTTTTAATTATTTTTCTTTCTCAAATCGCGATTTATCAATCTTTTTAATTACAATTCATTTTCAAATGGAAACAACTAGCGAAGAAATGGAATGATTTTTTAATAAAATTGTACGGAATTTCATAATAGTTCAAAAATTGATCTTAATTGGCCGAGATTGATCAATGATTAGTAAAGTTGTCAGGATAATGTAAAAAGAATACCAAAAGTTCAAACTCAATTCACTCAAAAAGTGTTATTTTTACATTTTTCTCTAAAATTTCAAATGATTTAATCCACCCAAAGACATACTTTTCTATCTAGTCAAATCCCACAAATTTTTGTTGAAATCCAATTAGGATTTTTTCAAAAATTACACCTATGATGCTGTATGCACAAGTTTATACAATCTAAGGTCAGAGTAGGTGGATGAGGGAATAATCAAACAGCACTAAGCGTTGAAATGAAATACAGAATATGTTTTTTATTAGTCAGAAAGTCTTGAATGAGTTGTACTTAAGTCTAAGTATAAGCATACCAATGAGTATAACTTAAGGGGCTTAAGTACACGATCTAAAAACTAATAAGACTCGAAAATGTGATTCATAGTTTCTCCAACACCACACAAGTTTCATTTCGATCGGTTATGTGCGTAGCAGAATTGATCACCATTAACGATAACATATCTATGTATATGTAATTACTACCTGCAGGATTTGATTAAATCAGAGCTGGATTAGGATATGTGGCGCGATCACAAAATCTTAAAATACCTCATCAAGGGTTCTTTTAACTCCTCAGCTTAGACATCCTTACGCATATTTGACAGGATAACAATAATTATTTTTTACGCTCTAAAGAGTCGATTATTATGACGTATTTTGCATCAAAATTATATTTATTTAAAATTATTATACGACTATAATTTTGTAGAGACGGTACAGGAAATTGTGCTGCAACTATGCAGCCCGAGGTCTTCCTCGACACACGCAACTCTTGAAAAGAGTGACTTGTGCGAGGGGAGCGTAACCCGAGGCGTAACCGGTTGTATTAGTTGGTGCGGAGTTATTAAACATAAATTATGAATACAGTACTATATCAAGTTATCGAAAGTTTTTCGTAAACGAGGCTTCAATGCTGACGATGCACGGTTAGTATAAGGCTGGATCCATTTCAAATCATACCTGCTCTGATACAAGCCGAAATTTCGAATTACCTGCACATCAAACGTGTTATGCTCTGGCACATTTTAGGCAGTGGCGGATCTACCAATAGGCTGAGTAGGCTATATAGTCATAGGGCGGCAGAACTCAAAAGCGACATTTTTTTTAAGTAGCAAGTAAATTTGGTGCAGGGATATAGATGAGCGCCACAAGAATGGAAATGCATTTAACAGGATTATTTAAAAAAATTAGAGAAATTTTGAATCGAATGTCAATTTTTCGTGGTTACGGCGAGTGAAAAATTCTTTGCGTACAACAATAACTGGAAACCGACTGAATGCACTTGTTATCCTCAGCATCGAGGCACAAGTATTAGGATCGTTGAATTGTGATGCTCTAATCGATACTTTTGCAAACAGAAAAGCTACGCGTATGAATACTGGATAGCTGTGACTAAGAAACCTACTTCAGCTAGTGAGAATAAACCAATAATCATTTTAAACCTATCAGGTATTTTTTTTCATTTCACCTAACCCTGTACGTCTGCGTGAAAAGGGCGGCTTTTACGCGCAAGGCTTGGGCGACGGTTAAGCTTAATTCGCCCATGATTTCGCCCAATTTTCAAAAAATGGGGGTCTGATGCATGTATTTCAATTATTTTCTTAAATAGCGATTTTTCGAACTTTTAAATTACAATTTATTTTGAAGTAGACATACCTATCGAAGGAATTCCCGGAATGGGATGATTTTTTCTATAAATGAAATTATGCGGAATTTCACAATATTTCCAAAAAATGTTAATTTAGGAGTTATTTAGGATGCTTAAGAAAATTAAAAAAGAATATACTTTTTTATCAATCAGGAAGTCTTGATCGAGTCATACCAATGAGTATACTGTATACTATTCCATATAACGCTGTGAATCCATTTGCAGAATTTTAAACGTTTTCGATTAATACGAGAAACTGTCTTGACACAGCGTTTCATTACCGTGCTTTTTTTTCTTTCAGATTTTAAAAGGCTTTGTACACGCCATAAAACTCGAAAACACGACACATAGCTTCTCCAACACATAGTAACAAGTTTTCCCTTACCTCAGAATTTCACCTCTTAATTACTACCATATCTGTCATCGGCACTCGCGCGGTGTGTTCATCTTCCTCTAGTTTGCTGGGTATCTTTTTAGGGAACGTTCATAAACCACGTGACCCATTTTGGGGGCGGCGATGAAAAGCTACTTAAAGGCCTCGTGAGGGGAGGGTGGCTGATGGTGAACGCACGTGGTTTTTATGATGCTTTCAATATATTAATTAAAGGATTTTAATAATCGTATTATATTTAAAATTTTGAATATTGAATAATAACGCTTGAATAAAAAATGCACAATATGTTCATTAGACAATCAATACGCATATGTTTAGTAAATTTTAATCAAATTAAAAATGTTCTCTAAGCCTAATAATACATTAATAATGTCAATTAGCATTAAACACCACGTGCGTTTTGGGGGCGGGGGCAACATGCACTGAAAACTGGTCACGTGGTTTGTGAACGTTCCCTTAGTTGGTAGCGTCCGAAAAACACTGCTGTCCAACCTCGTGTCCAACGAATCGAGCGACACATGAATGCTAGGTTTTCCATTATAGTCAGCCTCTGAATCCTGTGAGCAATTTTCAATCTTTGTGTGGACGGAATTCTTAAACCCTAAAGGAGTTTTTCACTAACCCCAGAACCGCACGGTGCAACGGCTTTCTGTGCAGTTATGACTTTGCCAACTAATTACATGCGGTACCCATCAAAATAGTTGGCGAATCACACCCCCTCCCCCCCCCCCCCCCCCCCCCCCCCCAAGTTGCTACTTAATTCATCTGAGCTGGAAATTGTAATCGAAAGAAGAAAGAAACAAATATATAACTATCTTTCACATTTTTATTAACAGCGAAAATCCTTTTACCAACAAATAACCAAGATCATATGTTATATCACTTTTATGAAACTGTTATCGCCAGCCAACATGGACTAAAAGTCAACAGCTGATTTTGCTGCACCAATATTATTTGTAGTTCAGATAATTTATACAGAAAACAATACTATTTCTACAGTCTTGATGTGATATTTATATTGTAGTTTGTCTGAAAACTTTGATATCATTTCATCGGGATATACAGGGTGCAGGCCAAGAAAAAACCGACCTTTCCAACCTTTCGTTTTGCGTTTGAAAATCGGAAAAATTCCTTTCTGAGATACACGCTTTTGAAAAACTAGTTCTGAAAAAGTCGCTGGTAGAATGAAAAAAATTAACATTAAAGAATGTTTAACTTAATTTCCATCTAAAATTATGATTTAAGGACTAAATTATTTCGGTTCAATTATTGACTAAAAATTTAGAACAATCTGTGTTTTTCTCTTATTCTTCTTATTTTTCATATTTCAAAATTTTCGAATAATTCATATGATCAACGCGGTCGACGAAACAGCAAATGTGATGCTCTACTATCGGGCCATAAAGTCGGAAGCCCTGAGTTCAAACCTCAATAGTTCTACTTAAGAAAAACTAAGAGCATCGTGTAAAACATTTTCTGAATTTCTGAAATCTCCCGCGTCCAGTCATCATTATACGCATATTATTGTTGAGAATCCGGAAGCAGAAGTATCGCTCTACATATATGTGAAAAAATGTATGTTTGGCTTACTTTTATACGTAGCTTAATTTTAACTTGTCGCAGTTCCGTCAATATTACCAATAAAAATTTAAAATAATTCTCACGGAATGCCTATATAGAATCTGATGAGTGCAACGCCGTTCTGAAAATTGGAATATTTTGAAAATTGTAGTAACTGGAACTAATAACAGGTGAGGCGGTAATCTCGGACCATGGTTGCGTTAGCCAAATACGGTAAAGTTGATTATTAAAAAAAAAAAAATTATTCATTCCAATGCATTCAAAGACAAGTGATCGCGAGAGTGATCGTAATTACGTTTATACTGTAAACGTAATTCTATTCTTGGTACTGGGAATGGATTGTTCAAATAAGTAGTTTCACCTTATACCTTATTTGTTTAATAAAGTTACTGCAGTTACATTCTTGAACACGTTATTGCTTTTACACACGACTTATACATCATCAGTGGTTTAACAAGTACTTAGTACTGACCGCCGGAAGCGACACACGAACTCTACAGTTCAGCTGTTATTAACCTCCCGCATGCATATCTTTTTGAATTCAAGGCGGGGTGTTTCAATGGCTTTCTTACTAACTTTATCGTCACTCCAACAATACTTTAATAATTTTTAATTTTTCATAATTTTCTCCTCTGCTGGAGTGCGGCACCTCCACTGCAAAATCCAATAACGCCAACTTCTTTCCCGTTCTGAACCCTGCAACGTTTATCCGAAATATTTTCTCATATCTCTCTTGGGTTAGGAAGTATCGGCCTGGGGAAATTAAAGCCATAGACCCTGTATATCATCGCTTTATAAATTGCATTTTACAATGGATATTATAGTTTGTTACATTTGTATATAAATCAGGCTTTGTTGCAAGCTAAGCCATTAATTTCTTGTTTCAATAATGCTTGTCAATAATCTAAATACATATATGTATATACTTGTCTATTCGGTATAGTTATTTCGCGCGCTGCTGTTAAATCGCGAATAAATTCAGAAGTCAGAACATCAGTATCTTCAAAATGGAGATTAAATATCGCGGATGTGAAAATAGATCGACATGATGTTTTTTGAAAGGGGATTTAAAACCGTCAATTTAAAATATAGGTCCAACTTTTTCCGAATGCCTACACCGAATAGACAAGCTGTATACAAATTTAATTAAATAAGAACATTGATTCATTTCAATTTATGTTTTATTTTGTTTATCTTCGTTTCTAAATTTTGCTAAATTTGGGAAGACGACATCAGGGATACCTCTATGTGAAATTTATTAAACAATTTTTCACTGAAAAATACGCACGCTTAATCTGTAGATGCATAAGGTAAATGTCTATTTTCGTTTGGAATTCATATTGTTCATAAGCGAGAAATGATAAGAATGAATCGTGGTCAAAACCCTGCATAGGTATGTATGTACCTATAACACCGGGTGATTCATTTTAATCGCGCCAGGCTGATCTTTCCCAAACTAAGCAAGTACGAAAAAAAAGGTTGGTATAAAATATTCAGGGTTCAGAAGGAGACGAAACTTGGTGGTCTCAGTATTTCCGTAAATAGAGCCCACCGAGATCAGGTGAAGGTTAACTTTGTTTTTTTGTTTTTGAATGGAAACCCACATTTTTCATCACATAATTTTGTTCTACTTGAAAAATTAAACGACTTTCGCATGAAACATTTTTTTGTGAGATATCAAGTTTTTATGATATTCAACAACAGTCTAGTAAAAATAGTTATAGTAATAGAATAGTTTCGGAAAAATCGGCCTGGGGCGATTAAAATGAATCACCCGGTATAATGAAGAAAAGGACTCTGATTAAAAGAAACGTATAACTTGTTCTTCAATATTAGAATAGAAAGAAGATCGATGAGGTAAGTGCGATATATGTGAGTCATTTCACGTCAAACCGGACAAAATAAATCCAAAATTGACCTCGATGTTTCCAATTTCGCTATAATTTTTTAAACGGGTTTCTTGGAACACATGAATTCATCAAACAATTTTTAAAAAAATTTTTCCGCCCCTATTTCCGAGTTACACGGGGGTGAAATTCAGGAAAAAGAGCCAAAAATCGAGAACACGCTCCCCTTGAAACGCTCGTATCTTTGGTTGTATCCATCTCAGAGACTTCATCTGAGTACCATTTCGAAGCTATTGAATGTCACTATCATTATATATTTATTGAATTCTGCGATAACGAACAATTCCATTTGTTATAAACAAATCTATTATTCAATCGTGGTTTTCAAGGCGAGAACCACGCTTGAAAATTCCCAAAAAAATATGAGCGTATGCCTTGATTAATTCTTTACAAAACTGTGAAATTGTAGAATGGAACTCTGATGAGAACTATGTTGAAACGATTTAATTATAAGCAACGGCGCGTGCCTCCGCTGAGACTTGGCTCGGGTACGTACATACATACGTATGGCTAGCATAAGGAAGAAATGATGGGCACCTATAGGTTGACAAAATTGACCATATCAGAAAATAGTATATATCATATTTCATTGAATACTTAACTAACAATCAGCAAAGCATAATCTCAAACCTTACATAAGAATTTACTAGTGATATTTTATATTATGTATAAGAAGTGAAAGTCGTGATATTTTTTCACGATTTATGATTTATTTAGAAACGACGGCCTCTACTGACTTTTCGGCATCAGAGTATCTCTTAGCTATAATTTTTTTTTTTTTTTGTTAGCGGCAAAATACAATGAAATTTAAGGGTACTACGAACTAATTTGGCTTTATCGAAACGAGGTTGCAATGCCGCGGCTTCTTTTTGGTAATCATCTTTCGTAAAAAATTCTAAATGAATATTTTTAATATTTTTGTTATTCTGCGCCCATGAAAAAAATTTTTGTGGTGTATTTATTGGTTCCTGCAAGGGTTCCAGACTAGCTTTAGCTGCTAGTCTTTTAAGAGCTCCTCCTAAGCCATCACAAGGTCCCTTTCCATGTGAGGTAGCGAAAAAGTGCCATTCAACACTAACGCCAAAGTCCTCTTGGTGAAGACAGACGTTTAAAAAATTTTTTTGTTCTTATACTGTGCGCTTGCTCCGTCGGAGAAGTAATTGATTTTAATTACATCTTCAATTTCTCGTTTCAAGAAGTTCACAAAATTTCTTTGAAAAAGATGGACGGCGACAGTGTCATGTTTTAGACACTCTGAAATTGCAATATAATTTTTATGTTTGACATAATACAGCCACACACTCTCAAAATTAGCAATACAAAACGAAAAAAACTATAGACCAAATGTTAACTGAACAAGTTTCGGAACAATACTGAAATGTTTGCAGTCAGGAAAAACGACTAACTAAGAAGCCATGGAGGGGATAACCAAGGGTTGGGCTGTTTGCGCGAAACTACCTGAACCTTACAACAATAGGTGAGGTCACAATGTATGGTAGAATGAATTACGCAGAAGACCTTCGGAATTTACGGCTTACCGATTTTTCAGAACTCTATGCCATTTTTAGTACTATAAAAATAAACTTTCCAATGAGTCCATTGTAGGGTACAGAATAATGAATCAGCCTTGTGAAATGTGAAAAAAATTAGTAGCATTCTGTAACCCTAGATTCATTCTGCGTAATATGGAGGCAAACAGCGTCCCACGGCTCGAGCGCGCACTGACAGTGCTTATAAATAAATCGTTTTAACGCAGTTTTCCATCGGAGTTCCATTCTACAATTTCATAGTTTTGTAGAGAATTAATCAAGGAATACGCTCATATTTTTTTGGGAATTTTCAAGCGTGGTTCTCGCCTTGAAAACCACGATTGAATAATAGATTTGTTTATAACAAATGGAATTGTTCGTTATTGCAGAATTCAATAAATATATAATGATAGTGACATTCAATAGCTTCGAAATGGTACTTAGATGAAGTCTCTGAGATGGATACAACCAAAGATACGAGCGTTTGAAGGGAAGCGTGTTTTCGATTTTTGGCTGTTTTTCCTGAATTTCACCCCCGTGTAACTCGGAAAATAGCGGCGGAAAATTTTTTTTTTAAATTATTTGATGAATTCATTTGTTCCAAAGAACCCGTTAAAATAATTATAGCGAAATCGGAAACATCGAGGTCAAAAAGCTGTCCGGTTTGACGTGGAATAACTCATGTATGTATACACCCAACGAGGTTGATTCTGATCCCTTCCGGTTTGGGCGATTCTCATTTTACGTTGGCAACGGTAGTGTCTCGCAGCGCGCTGCGCCGGAACGGCGTACGAGCAAAGCTCGACCCGTAGCTGCCAAACTGATCTAACCTCAGAATTTAAAACTCCTAGACACTGAAATATAATATTTTAGTGCTCCAAGAATGATGCAATTGTCGAAAAGTGCTATAACTTCGAAGTCTACTTCACTATGAGATCAATTTATTTAATAAACAATTCAGATGATTGAAGAACAGGGATTTCTTGTAGATTATCCAATTTTATAGAGGGTCAGTCCAAGGAACCTTGAGAGAAGATGTTGAAGCTGAAGAATAACAGATTGCAATGTGGGTTGATAATGGAACGGTGAAGAGCCTGACCAATTCAGCGGAGTGCTACCATTGGACTCTGATGAACTCTATTTCATACTCAACGTCCACACAGTGCGTTAGACTTCGATAAGCTCAATTTTATATTCTACGTCTACCCTGTGCATTTGACTTCAACTAACTCTATTTAGTATCAACGTTGAAGCTTTTCGTTCGACTTCGATAGAGTCTATTTCACACTCTGCGTCCACGTAGTACGTTGCACTTCGATAGGTTCTATTCTAACTTTTGTATCATCTAGTCAAAACACTGCTGTAAACTGACGCTATCCGTGTGACTTCGATAGACTTTATTTTACATACTACGTCTACGTAGACTTCGATAGATTTTATTTTATTTTCCATGCATTGGAGTCCAACGCACAACGTTGACTCACAATCTTGTTCTGACTAAATGATACAAAAATATAGAAAGGAACTTATCGAAGTCCTACGCACTTCGTAGATGTAGAGTATAGTACAGTTTATCGTAGACGTAGAGTATAAGTACGGTTTATCGGAGTCCAATGCATTGCGTGAAGGCAGAGTATGAAATAGACTCTATAAAAGTCCAACGAACAGCGTAAGCGCAGAATACAAAACAACGTTTATCAAAGTCTTAACGCACAGCATAGACGTTGAATATAAAATAGAGTCCATCGGAGTCCAACAGTAGCAGTCCGTTGGATTCGCTGGGCTTTTCACCGTCCCTTTATGAAACCGCATTGCAATCTGTTATTTGTTAGCTTCAGCGTCTTTTCTCAAGGTTCCTCGGCTGTGACCCTCTATAAAATTGAATAATCTACAAGGAATCCCTGTTTTTCAATCATCTGAATTGTTTATTAAATTAAAATATCTCATAGTAAAGTGAACTTCGAAGTTATAGCACTTTTCGACAATTGCATTAATCTTGGAGCACTGAAATATTATATTTCAGTGTCTAGGAGTTTTAAATTTTGAGGTTAGATCAGTTTGACAGCTACGGGTCGAGCTTTGCTCATATGCCGTTCCGGCGCGGCGCGCTGCGAGACGCTACCGTTATCTACGTAAAGTTGGCCGAGCAACTGAAGCTTTTTTTAATTTCGACTTCACCAAACGTTTGGTGGTTGATTGGTGGTGATTGGTAGCCTAATAAAATCGTTTGGTAGTCAATAATTGATTTGATATCGAATAAACAAATTTAGGAGCAAGTTAGCCGATTTTTTTTTATTTTCACTCCAATTAAGCTCGCTAGGGGCTTGATCGACGGGTAATCGTTTGGTGGTCACGATAAGCTTAATTATAACGATTGGTGGTACACCGTTTAGCTGGAAAGCCCAAAAAACCGAATCGAATGACAGGCACAGCGATTTTCCGTTAGATCTCAGAAATTCCCCAGATCCAAGCAATTTCCCCCAGATCTAGTGAATTTCTCCTGGAGCAATTGGAAGTTTTCCAACTAACCTACAAATAACAGCGCTGATCAACATTCATGTTTCAAGACTTTCAATACTTATTTGACAGTATTTATTCAAAAATTTCCAGCATTATTAAAATACAAATCAAGCAGTTGTCAGGATGCCGCCGAAAAAAGCTCCATCGCCGAGCAAAAAAACAGTAGAAAAAAGAAGGATTAGGTAATCGCGGTGAGTTTGCAAACTTATGCTCAGAAAAAAATGAAGGTTGTGCTAATGCTTATCTTGTATGTATGTATGTAACATACATGTTCGTTTTCACTTTTCCAAACTTTCAAATGATACCTTTGTATTCACTTTTACTAATTCGTTTGGTTCAGCATAAATTATTAACCGTTTTGCTATTTCCAGGATAAAATGCTTGGAATAAAAAATGAAAAAGGGTCCAAACGATAAAAATTCATTCAACAAATGGAGAAACAAGTTAAATTTGGAGGTCTTAATCCAGGAAAAGTAGATGACTCTGCTACCAAAAAACTTGAGAAGGAATAGAAATTAAATGAACACCAAGAGTTGGTTCTAACATCCAAACCCGTCCAGATACAGAAAATTGCCAAAGGTTTGTTGTAATGTGAAATGAATTGAAATGAACCAAATCATATTTTGACACTTCGACAACTTGTCTGTTTTCAGGAACTGATCCAAAGTTTACTGTCTGCGCTGTTTTCAAGCAAGGGCAATACACAAAAGGACATCAACGAATGTCAGCTGCCTCAAAATGATTGTCTGGCATTCCAACGTTGTGACGATACCATCGGCAGTGACACTTGCGTTAGATTTTTACCCTGTGGTACTGGTTATACCCTTAAAGCTGCCACAGAAATATGCAAAGACGATGACGAGTGTCAACTTGGTACCGATAATTCTCTTTCTGGTTATATATGCCGTAATACATTTTTATATGGGTAGCTTCAGATGTTATAAGGAGAAAGCAAAGATGTCCACGACTTTGAGACCGATTACTAGGAAGACAATGAGACTTACTTTTAGAACGACTGTTTCTACTCTATAAACTACGCCGCGGTAAATAGGAATTCACTTTCATTATTCATTGTGAATTTGTAGTGTCTGAAATTTACTAATCACCTCTTATAATTATCCTTAATGATTTATCATGTTTGTCGATTTTATCATCATATAGTCCCAATAAATGTCTGTTACCGTCCACCAGGTATTTAATTATTCATTGATTATCATTATGACCATGGACGATATGTTTGTTGTGAATCCTTGGGAGAGCAACGATATATGATATTTTTAGTTAAGAATAATGGTAAAATTACTTTGAGAGAATAAAATTTGCGAAAGAAAGTTCATTTATGGAAATAAACATCACTAAATTCGATATCAATACAATCACGATTAATAATTTAGTAAAGTCCATCACATAAATAATAATCGATTATTCTCATTTCTATTGTAATTTTTCAATGACAAGATTCTGTAAATGTGAACTTATTTCAAGTAGAAATTCTAATTTGAAAGCCCTTAAGATGCAACAACTAAGAAAATTAACTATATAATAATTCCTTAATGAAGATGAAAAATATTCTCAGGTTACGAAGTGAGCAACAATCACAAATGCGTGATTGGACACTTTGTGCTACCAGAGAGCTGAATTATACATATGACCTACCTTTTATAAAAAAACGTAAATTAAACTGGTGCAGAAATATTTGTGACTTCCTGTTTGCAGATATTGACGAGTGCGCGGTTGGAAATTATTGTAGATCAACTGGTGAAATCTGCCAGGACGTCAGAGGTGGATTTAGATGTAACAAAATCAATTATCCGGTTATATCGTTGATCCGCGAAGGAAGAAGTACGTATACTTTTACATTAATAATAGAATTATTACATTAACATTGGTTTCAATTCGACACTTTTTGTCATTTTATCATATGAAATTCAAAATCTCAAAAATATAATAGTAAATTACACGAAACTTCGGCTTTCAATATTTCATTTCTTCAGTGACATTTAATTTTGAATTTGAAAAAAAATCAACAAATTTATCTCATATTGAATAGATTTCAATCATTCTAAATAATTTAAGAAGCCCAGCTCTTTTATACTAGCACAATTTCTTCTCACCAATATTACTATAAACATTAGACATGTAATAAATTCTCCAATTTTTTCATAGTCGCTGCATACGCAAAAGCCACTACTGTCCAGCATTCGACAAAGTTTGTCTCCAGTGTCCATCGCACTACACATTTAATTATATAACGATCGTGTCGATGTACTCGATCCCATCATTGACTGGACAAATCGAGCTTTTTCTGATGCACAGCGTATACAATTATCCAGGCTCGACAACACGTTTTAGCTTGGCGTTTATCGAAGTTCGAGCACCATCTCACGTCATTCGAACTTCCGAGTCCTGTTTGGTCATGTAACGACCATTTCCCTCTAAGGCAGTTCTCGTTATGACCAGTAGATTTCAAGGACCATCAGACATCTAACTCGAATTATCCATGGAAGTTTACAGTCCTAGTGGAGTTTTTACCGGTAACGCCGTTGCTAAAATCTTCACTGTCGCGACGCAGTATGAGTTTTGAGTAATATGAAATATCTTTTTTTTGGGCTTTGTCTGTGTTATAAACTTAAATTGAGAGTGGAACCTTTTTTACAAAGTAATGATTTATGGAAGTCATGATGTTGTAATGTGAATGATTGAAATGAATGAGTGAAAATGTATATTTAATGACTAGAACAAACACATCTGTTTTTCAAATAAGTCATTGTTTTGTTAACTCAATTTCAAAAAATCGTCACAATTGTGTTTATTATGGAATGGCGGAAAGTCTGTGTGTCAAGTATGAAACAGACATATGAATCGGAAATTTTGTGCCGGACAGAAGTTTCTTGTGAAACTACTACATTTTTTGTGATATACTACCAATAATAAAATTTTTCTTGTACTTAATGACTGAATTTATTCATGCATGATAACACTTTCTATCAAGTATGATCGAATAATAAAGAAAAAGTATAAGTAAGTAATATTCTTCTAGTAGAAAATGTGATTGGACGAGGTAGAGAGGCCAAATCTCAAAAGCGGCCTTGCAATGCACCGCATGTCTGTGCTCCACAAAACCCTTGTAGTCCACACTCAGCGTGATTGATTTTTCCATTAAGTATAATGATTTTGAAAATAATTAAAAGTGCAAATTGTCACATGACTTGACACGTCAAAAAAACGTTCCTGTAAGGGATCCTTTGGGGAAGAAATAGGTATTTAAATTAGACTAATTGTTTTACATATCTAGTATAATAAATCTTGTGTTATATCCATTTCACTGTACAGCTTTAGAAATTGTATGATTTTATAATGAACATAATAAAGGATAACCGAAATTTAAAAGAATCATAATTTATTACAACCATCGTATGTATGTACAGGTAATTGAATGGTTGCATGCAAAACAGATTTGAACCTCGTTAACCAATCAAACGCGAGATTTTGTATGAAAAATTCAAATTCGTACCACAGTCTGACTTCTGATTGGCTACTTTGATTTCAACTCGGCACGGCGGAAACAAAACCCTGTCTCCTGCTTCATATGTGGGACATGTGGGAAATAGAGCGGATTGCTTATTTAGTAATTAATAAAAAAACGGATTAAAAGGTCGTGTTTACTTATATTGCTTTTATTCTTGCACGGTTACATAGAAAACGGAAACGGATGTGAGAGAACACAGAACCGTGATACACAACTTACAAACTACAGCACTCTCTGCTATCAAACTTATGAACTAAATGAGATTGGGGCAATGTTTGAAATGCGAACAAGACATAGGGCGCTGATATTTTACGCGCTGACTGTTTTACGTTGATGTTCCGTGAATTGGGGAAAATCAAAGTACGTGGATCGCAACCTGCTCTGTGATACGGAAAATCTCTAAAGGTATATATAATAGTCTTATTTATTTATTTATATGGCTCATTTGAAATGAAACTGCAAAAGTATGACGTGAGGGAGATATATGGAGGCGATGTTTGAAAACGTATTGAGAGTTCTTGACATCCCGTTTTTCGGAACCTACTTACATATTTTATCTACATAATATATTTATACGCGGATATTTGAAACAACCGTGAAAAGGATCTAATGATGTTCATCCTTCTCTCCCTGCTTTTAAAACCATTGGCGCTATCCCTCTCACACATTCGAACTCTGTTAGTGTTTTGACGACTCTTCGAAGAATGGCTATTACATTGTAGTCAAAATCAAACTAAAAATATAGACTGTAAACATAGTTGCGCTCTGATAGATTGTTATGACACTATGTTATGGAATAAAAATCATATTCCGGACGTGCAAAATGTTTTATTATTATTAATTATTTGCTTTCTTATTAAAGAGATTCATGTATAATTAGTGATATCATAGTTTGTACATTGTACCCCATACGAGCGACCTAGAACCGTTCAAAGGTGAACTAAACAAATAAAGCTAAAAAAGCTTCTAATGAGCTTTTTTAAGACCAAATCGGGTAATTTTTTCACCCATTAAACTGAGTTTCTCAAGTCAAACGGATTCGACAGAGGACTGGGTGTCCCATTTTCAATGAAGCGATTCGTCGTATAAAAAAATAGTTCTAGCATAGTTGTGGAATTCGGATGGAGAATTAAAATGCCGCTATTAAATTTTTATTTCGTGGACGTTTCCGAAGTCATTTACAAGCCGAGTTCGTGTTTTCACATGGAAATCTATTTTTTTCTATTACGGCATATCACTTTACGTACAAAAAATAATTCGAAAAATCCGACTTCAATTTTTTTTAATATTTATCAAAACAATTCGATATTTTAGAATTTCAAGAATCTGCTTGGAATATTGTAATTTTCAAGGAAAATGTAAAGACAAGAATTGCTTAAGCAGTGCAAAGAATCTTATAGAATTTTTTATAATAATTTATTGAAAAAAATACGCAATCCAAACAAATTGTAATACATAATTTGTGGATAAAAAAAAAAAACGAAAAATTACGAGTATCTTTGCATAAAATTAAGTACTTTTTGCCTCTTGAAATTTTCCTGAAAAATTCAAAGATTCCAAGCAGATTCTTGAAAATCCCAAAAACTCTGTTTGTTTTGTTAAATATCTTGATAAAAATGAAGTCGGATGGAAAAATTTTCCCTACACAAGTTGTTTATTTTTTTCAGTAGTTATAGGCTTTAATAAGAGAAGTGGGGTTTTCTATAAAAAATATCAAGTTGACGTCCAAATGACTTTCGAAACGTGAACCTAATTTAAAGTAAAAACAGTCGCCTCCAGATTTCCCGAGAGATTCTACTTTCGTATTCTATAACTTTGGTCTGAACTATTTTGTGATACGACAAATCGTTTTTGCAACAATCGAATTCTTCATTTATAATGGGACACTTTGTATATTGGCCGTTGAACAGATAGACTGAGACAAAAATGTATTTATGTTTTCTAATTTGAAAAAATGAATTAATTGTGGGCTTCCAAGACAAATCATAGTACACTTTGTATTAAAAACAAATAAAAAATGTTTCAAACTGTCAATATTCAAATAGGCTAATGATTTTTTTTTTTTTTTTTTGAATAGACTAATTTTTGTCGGTTCTCAAACATAATATATTTATTCTTCCATGTACTGTTTCATTGGAAGCTTATAAAAAAATTTTTTTTATTGAAAAATATTAACTCATATATGAAAAGATGTGCATAAAGTTAGCCCCGCCATTTTTGATAAAATAAAAAACAACTAGTGTGCTGGATTGTGCTCACTGCGTGCTACTTTGTGCCGTGGTGTTTTTTTATTTTTTTTCTTCATTTACAGATTTTATCGAGACACATCACTTTTGCGATAAAAGTTAGCCCCACCTTTTTCGATAAAATGAAAAACAACTAGTGTGCTAGATTGTGCTCGACGTGTGCACTTTGTGCCGTAGACAAATCTTTTTTGTCCTCTCACTTACAGATTTTACCGAGATAAAACCACTTTCGCGATAAAAATTAGCCCCACCTTTTCTGACAATTCGAAAAATGAATCCTGTGCTGTACTGTGCTCGATGTGTGCTACTTTGTGCCGTGGATGAAAAAATTTTATTCGTGTAAGTTCATTTTTTTTAGCGGAAATAGATTCTAAGGATTGTTACAGACTTCTAGCATACGTAACCACATCAGTATATGTGATTCCAATAACATCGAAGCGTTTCCACTTACCCCTTTATATAAATGCTAAATCCAGTCATTATGGACATCTCACCTCAATGCACAAGTTGATTTTTCATTCGAAAGTCCATATGACGTTTGAATACATACATTGCTAGACGGTCAAGTCTTGTAAGAATAATTCATGTAGAAACTGCTTATAATTGACCTATTAGATGTACAAAGTCAAATATACCTTCAAGTGTTTAAAACAAAATTTCAAGATTTTTATTACGTCAGACATGAATTTGGGATCGGTTGAAATCACTGTAGAAAACCGAAAATTTGCTGCGCTCTTAAAGTGATAATTGACTGATATCATTTTTTATAATAACAATATGAAAAATACAATAAAGATAAGAAAAGATAAGTTTATTGAGATCAGTTGTGTGAATAGTAATATAAAGATCAACAGTAGCACAATGATTAATTATATAAAATAGTGGAGAATACGGCAAAGAGAGATATCTGAGAAAAAGGAGTAATTACAATAATTTAACCGAATTTTTCCTGTTGTTTGTCGCTTGTTATTACAGCTCATATCAATTTTACATTTCATTGTTCTTATTTGAGCATATTAAACGTTAGACTGGCTTCATACATCTTTTCAATTTTTCAAACTAAGTGTGAGGAGATGTTCATTCGTTTGAATAAACGTTTTCACACTGAGTTTGAAAAAGTCTTTAAATCGATGAAGCAAGTTCTGTGTTTATTGATTCTGATAAATTACTTTAAATCCAAATATAACTTCAGGTCAATTAAAGAATATTATATTCGATTCGTTTTATTTTTCCCAATTTTTGAGCTACCCCACTTTGTCTGAGTCTCGTCTATTATTTTAAAACATTTAATACAACGTATAAATACACATGTGTGCGTGAATTTTGGCAGTATCATTAACTATTACTGATTTTCCTGCTTTGTAGTCTCCGTCAAATTTTACCCATCTTTCGTACATTTTTATAAATGCAGTATAATGGCCAAGGGACCCGATTCTAAACGTATCGTGATATGCAATTACACCCGTAAGTACATAACTTCTAAGCGTAAGGCCTAATAGATTTATTTCAAGTGGTATATCTTTTAACTTAGTGAGCTTGCGATCACCACAATCGGTATCAACCATTATCGTTGGTCCATATTGCCGAATTATATTTTTAGCTTGATTACAGCATGTTGTTGTGGGTTTAAAATAACCTTCTTCAATCGCTACGCCAAGATTCGGAAAGCCTTGATTTCGATCTCGTAATACGTCATGATTGACATCAATTACAGCAAACTTTGTTGAATCTTCTGCATGACACGTCGTACATCTATAAGTTGTTATGCAGCTAGGTGTTTCAGAGAATATTTCCCTCATCATATTCGAGATATTTGTTGCAGCATTCACATTGATGATAGGAAGAGAGACGTCGATTCCGAATAATCGTAATTGTGATAGAAATTGTGCTCTTTCCCTAAGAAATCTCATTTTAAAGCCATCATCAATCAAGGTTCGAGCACATACATAAATTGAAATGTGTGCTTCTCGAACAGCTTCTGCGTGGACGACATTATTCTTTATACTTGTAGCTATTATTTGGCATGCACTGTCAAATGCACAAGTATTCTTGACGACAAATATTTTTTCAGCAACATGAATATTTGGACAAAAATTGCCGTTGATGATGATGGGAAGCATGAGTTTGCCAGAAAGTGTTGGATCAAATTGAGGAAATGGATCACCGTATTTATGGGAACTCTTAGTGCGATTTTTGTTGCGCCAGTTTAATTCACATTTTAATTCAGATAAATCATCCAAAAATTCGTCTTCATCCAATTTCTTCCGTTTGTTACCACTGTTGCCGGGTGTACTTGAAAAATTTGGAACATAACTCTCTTTATTAGAGATGAATTGCTCATCAACTTCATAACAGTCTAATTTCAATCGTGTTTCTAGTAATTCCTTCAAAGACTCATTATCGAAAAATTCTTTTCGGTCACTGCTCTTATTATCTGTAGTTCCTGTTACAACAAGGCTTGTTTCAAATTTTTTTTTGATCTGTATTGATTGTGTATTATTTTCAGTCAAATTTATTTCAGATTTTAGTTTTTCACACTCGTTAGTTTCTTTGTTCTTATTTGTTTTTCTATTAATTTGACTCGAAATACAATGCTTTTCATCAGACACCAAATTTTTTCCCGGAGTAGAGTTTCCATTTCTGAAATCGTCACTGATAGAATTTAGCTGTGTGTCATTAACTTCATTTGCTTTTTTCGATTCATCATCAAGATTCAGAAAATTTCCACTAGCTACAGCAAGTTTTAGTTTACCAGATAAGCTAGATAAATGACGAGATACAAAATAATCTGCTCGCATGGGTCTGTGATCATTCCTCAAAACGCGATGTTTTAAATCTTTAAATTCCGATTCTACCGGTGCTGATGTTGGCCGTGCGGACCCATAACCAAATATTGGCGGCATTACCTCGGAGAACAACGGAAAATATGGAAGCAAGGTTTTTAATTTTTTTGCAACTTTAGGACAATAAAACCCATTGACATTACTCGTTTCCTCTTCAAGAGCGATTTCCTTTTCGCATGTTTTGTACAAAGTAGTGGCCCATGTAAAAATATTTGAATCTGATAACTCAGCAATAAGTCTATCATCAACTTCCACATCAGGTTCATTTGAGTTATCTTCCGATTCGTAGCCATGTTCATTTAATGTAAGATATTCTTCAGTTACTTTAACACCCCGAATTGCCATTGTCAAAAAATTTCTAGCAGTATCGGTAGAGTTCCCAGGACTTAGATTACTATTTGAAGCTGTAATAAATATGGCTCTTGCATAATCTTCAATTTCTGTTAAAGTTGCCTGATTTCGCAAGACAGATATACAGTTAACGTAGAATGTTTTGACTCGAGATGGATATTCACGCCAAAATTTCCATTTTGCAATCATGTTCGTGAAGTGGCAAATATCCAGGCGGATAAAACAAGGTGGAACTTGGACCTGCTCATTATGAATCAAGTTAAAACACAGGGATAGATAATCTGCCAGACTATATTGCTTAGCAAATGCTCTTACTACTGCCCCAATTAAAGCACGGTCGAAATCTGTTATTACCTCTTTTGGAAAAGGAAAATTCGACTTGTGAGTGGATCCTATTCGTAAAAATTCCATTAGCCACGTAGTGATGGAATTCGTGTTTTGAGCTGCCGAAATCATTTGAAAAACGGGTCCGGTTTTTTCTTCAATCTTCGCAACGGCCTGGTATAAGTAAATGTGTGAACTCACTTGCCCGTTTGGTAGTGGTACACTTCTTATCAGTGACCCAGTCGCATCGATGTACAAAACTTGATGATATTTTTCATACACAGCTAATTGTTCATCAGTCCAATAGTGGATATAAAAAGGATCTAAAGCTATATTTCTAATAGCTCTTTGGGTTTGACGACTATATTTCAATAAATGCAAACTTTGATATATATTATCTTTTATGCCCATTAAATTATTTTGCCGTTCTTGCTTTGCTTTCCTTAGTGTGTGCAATCGGAATAAATGAGGTGGCTCTGGATCACCCAGATCGGCTAGTTTATCCATTTCTTTCCGTCTCCATATGGCAGCCAAAGTTTTATTTTCAATCATTTCTGTGGCTACCTGGATTCGTTTAGACCCTTTTAATTGTCGTTTCTTGTTGTGCAGAAAGGAAGAATTGTAATTGACGATAGAACATTCCATATGTATAGGATCAATGTCATTTATCGGTTCATTTGCCACATACCCGTGAAATTCAGAATCGCATTCCGTACAAAAGCCGTCAACTGTAATAGCAAAGCCCGTGGTGGACGTTTTTGACCTTTTGAAGGTTAGAGGACATTGGATTTTAGTGCATTTGAATATTTCTTCAAATAGGAAATTAGTCCAAGATCCTCGTTTGAGAGTGCCTACAGTTCGACAGCGATTTTTGAAATTGTATACTACTTCTTCAGTTTGTATGTCCTTCCAAATATCTCGAATGTCGACCGTGAAGTTAATTTTGCTATCGTCAGAGTCATCCAAATGTGGGTCATATTTAATTGGTAGTTCGTAAATGATATTATAGAATTTCAGGATATCAGTATGAATATCGTGACGATTGAACTTCAAAATCGTATAAATATTTTTTGGTTTCAAACGTTCTGCGCTGTCCATAGCGTTAGATAAATCTGTGAAAACTTGGGATGACGGTATCGCCACCGAACCATCATCGTTAAGAACAGTTTTATACTGTTTTAATTTCAGCAACTCTCGAAGTTGCCTTATGGGAGGTCGGTCGTCCATTATCACATAGATCTGAAGGTATAGGTATCTGACTATTATATGTTCTGAAAATGATAAATTGCATTATGTATTTGGGTCTTTTCATTATTTTTCGAAATACTTTAAACGGTCTCATGATATCCGATTCGACGCACATTTTACTTGCAAATAGTAAAAGAGACCGGGGCAAAACAGGCAACCTTAACTGAAAATGAAAAATGGGTATAATACCAGCAGTGAGCTGAAAAATCATATTTTGTTCCTTAAGGTGGTTCCCTATCCAATTCGACCTGTTCTAAAAACATTGGACTGTACGATGTTATTAAACAGAATATCTCTAACCCCCCACGAAAAAAATATACATATATGCTAAAGTATATGCATGGAATATATTCTAGCATATATGAAATTATATATGTTGAAATATATGGGAAAAAAATCTCAAGAATTTTGTGTCCGAAGACAATAATTTTGACCCCCATTCGAAAGTAGAAACTATTTTTCTTATATTTATTTCGCTGTTTAGGAGAAAATTATTCTGCTAACGTGGTGGATAATAGCTCCCAGAATTTTTTTGATTCAAATTCTCGAAAATCAAATCAATCTTATCTCTAATGGTTACGATCTATTATCGGAAAGATTGAATTCATCTGCCTTGAAAAAATTCTGGGAGACAATATCCACCACGTTTACGGAATAATTTTCTCTTGAATCAGAAAAAAATATAACGAAAATAGTTTCCACTTTCGAATAGGGGTCAAAATCATCGTCTTCGGACACAGAATTTTTGAGAATATTTTCAAAAAAATCAAAAGTGTCTCTCTGTTTGAAGTTTCAAAAATTTATGAATAAAACACGGTTCATGGAAAAAATCTGAAAAAATTCATGAGTGGGTGTTAAAATTGGGGTAACCGTAGAAAAAATTATGAATCAAATCAAAAATGGTGAGGGAAAATCATAGATCGAGTTGGTATGGAATACCTCATATATATGTGTAAATATTTGTACTTTTGTTCAAATTTTTTTCGTTCATTTTCAGGGTCGCCACTATTTCTTCAGAACCAATTTCCCTGACTTTTCCCGGTTTTCGAGGTGATTTTTCAGTTGTTTCCCTGACTGTACCTCTGGCACAATGGGAATATTCCCGCTATGATTTGTCCTATTGACTTAACGAGCAATTTCAAATAAAAATAAGCGTCCTAACTATTTATTTTATGAATATTTATTACACAGACAACATTAGAAATCATTAAAACATTACGTCAATGACTTGTGAGATTCACGTACACCGTAGTTACTAAATAATTTGGTCAAAAACTTTAAACTAATTGGGTAATTAAGAATGTTGATCGGTTTCAATTTTTTTTTTTTTTCAGAAAAATCCCTGACTTTAAGAAAATTTCCCTGACATTTCTCTGACTTTTCCCTCAACAGCGAAATTCCCTGACTTTTCCCGGTTTTCCAGAAAGTGGCCACCCTGATTTTAAATGGTATAGCAGGGTGGCCACTTTCTGGAAAACCGGGAAAACAAGGAAAAGTCAGAGAATTTCGTTGGTCAGGGAGAAGTTAGGGAAATATCAGGCAAATTTGGTGGAAGTAAAAGATTTTTATGAGGAAGAGAAAATTAAAATCGGTCAACATTCTTAAATACCCAATTAGTTTCAAGTTTTTGACCAAATTATTTAGTAACTACGATGTAAGTGAATCTCACAAGTAGTTGAAGTGATATTTCAATGTTTTATAATGTTGTTTTTGTAATAAATATTCATGAAATAAATAGTTGAAACGTTTTATATTCTTATTTGAAATTGCTCGTTAAGTCAATAGGACAAATTATAGCGGGAATATTCCCATTGTACCAGCGTAGGAAAAGTCAGGGAAAAAATTGAAAAATTACCTTAAAACCCGGGAAAAGTCAGGGAAATTGACTCTGGAGAAACAATGGCCACCCTGTATAGTAATAGCTCTTTTGTTAAACACATCTAGTCTCTAAAACTTTTCTATTTTTTCATTCATTAAAGTAGCTCATCAGCTCCATAAAATTTAAAGATTTTTGAAAACTACAAAGAATCGCCGAAAAATATTATTAGGTCTTTCAATCGTAATTTTTTGCTCAATTTAATCGTTGTTTTAGTTTTTCAAAAAATCAATTTTGAAAAATCCGGATTTAACCATCTGTCCAATCCATATCTAAAATTAAAATAATTAGTCAAAAAGAAATCAAAATGGTAGCGTTTTATTTTTATTCCAAATGTTATCCGATTTAAGAAGGTTCGGCTGTTTAAATCAGTACATTTGTAATTAATTTGATTAAATCGTACATCGAATATCAATGACTTTCATTTACTCGTAAACTACGATTGATACCTTTCCTAGAAATTTCTGAAAAAGAATCTGAAAATAATGAACAAATCGGTAAATATCAATTTTTTATTACAAAGCACTTTAAATAAAGAAAAATATATTCAATTCAGTCGATTTCATCCTACGTCGACTCATCTTGTTCAGAAAATTAATTCCTATACAATACCTACAACTTTACTGTGACAAATTTTCTTCAAAATGTTTCATTGTCAAGTACTTAACATTATAAGATGGCATCGACATCGATTCTGAGCAGCAAATACCAATATTTAACTGACTATGAAAATGAAGGTGATTGCGTCAAGGCGAAATTGTAGGGAATAGTTTCCTGGACCAAAGTAGCCGACGTCGAATGAATTCGGCTGAATCTAATAGATTTTTCTTCAAATAAAGCATTGATATTTGGCATCGTAGCTTATGAGTGAATGAAAGTGATTAATATTCAATGTACGATTATCACCTGATACAATTAATTACAAATGTACTGATAACATCTGAAAATCGTAAAAAACAGCGATAACGCTTTTCGTAGAGCGAATAAGAGTTTAAATAACGCTGTAAAGAATTGACTGTACTAAAACGTAGAGCCGAAAATCCAGATCATCCAGATAAGTACACTAATATACTTCGATTATGTATGTATAATAGTCGCAAAAAGCGTTTGCGTCCAATCAAAAACCATGGGATTGTGAAGTGTTTCATGAAATAATGAATTCTTGTGCGTCATAATTAGTAGAATAATTTTAGTTACTCACAATGGGATGACGTAAATATTTCATATACATATATATATAATCGTAATGGACCGACTATCTCAATTTCGCAAGTTTTTGTACACACATCGGCCTGAAATTAGGTATAAGAAAAATAACATGTTGCAGTAAACATTAAATGATTAGGATTTATTACGACAGTTTAACAGTTACGACAATTTTATGCATTGCTGTCACTTTGTATTAATATTAAGCGATATAGGCAAGCCTTTACAACAACGCTAATTATATCATGCAAATTTATGATTTTACCTATTTTGAGTTCATTGAGAAATTATTCTAATTCTTATGAATCAACAATGAAATGAAATAAATACTTACGAAAAGTGAGAGCGATGCTTTTTGACGTACTTTGTTCACTGCTGCTGTTCAAAATGACAATGTATACTGCCCATTCGCTGTCAATAGAACGTCGTCTTGTAAAATCACCAGACACCATAGACAATACGAATATATGAGTTAGTCCACGTCAAGCGGGGCGGATTTGGCCAAAAATATACCTCGATGTTTCTGATTCTGTTGTTATTTTTTCTAAATGTTCTCCCCGTAAAATAAATGGATAAAACATTTTTGTTTTACTGGAAAGGCTTAGAAGTTACAATTAGAGGCTGAATTTTCGAAAAAACCACCAAAAATCGGAATCGCGCTTTCCTTAAACGTTAATATCTCCGGTTCCCTTGGTCGTACAGAGGTCAGCAAAAACTCATTTTAAAGCTCTTGAATTGTACTTCCATGGTATCAATTTCAAATCCATGGAATAAACAATTTTCTATTTGTTATGAGCAATTGTATTTTTTAAACGCGATTTTCGAGATGATCGCCGCCTTGGAATATTTTGAAAAAAATACGAGCGTGTTCCTTGATTAATTCTCTACAAAATCTGTACATTTTAGAATGGAACTTTGATGGAAACTATATTTAACAAGCGATTGATTCGTGTGAGACGTCGCGCGCGGCCGTGTACGCGGGAACGCTGGACCCGATACTTGTTCGCTTCACATGCGAAGAATATAGAGGGGCATATTATACGTTCAAATTCATCAAATCTACCAATTCATGAAATTATTTTTTCCATTTCATGCTGTTAGACTCGACTTAAAGACACTTTTTTGTCTTTCAAAAAGATTAGTTGTCGACTTACGGCACGGAGTGAGTGGATACATAAAAATTTATTCAATATGCAATGCTGGCCGAACACAAGCATAAATACAATTTATAATTAATAAATTGACGGCAGCAGCATGTCAATACAATACAGAAAATATTTATTCCAACAGTTTTTTTTACAATGGTGGGGCTATCATTTCTGGATAGCATATTGTTCGAGCCATGAAAATTGAATAAAAGAGGAGAAAAAAAACTTTCATCCGCGGCACAAAGTAGCACACGTCGAGCACAGTACAGCATAAGGTTCATTTTTCGAATTATCAGCAAAGGCGGGGCTAACTTTTATCGCGAAAGTGGTTTTATCTCGATAAAATCTGTAAGTGAGAAGACAAAAAAGATTTGTCTACGGCACAAAGTAGCACACGTCGAGCGCAGTACAGCACACTAGTTGTTCTTCATTTTATCGAAAAAGGTGGGGCTAACTTTTATCGCAAAAGTGGTGTGTCTCGATAAAATCTGTAAATGAAGAAAAAAAAAAAAACACCACGGCACAAAGTAGCACGCACTGAGCACAATCCAGCACACTAGTTGTTTTTTATTTTATCAAAAAAGGCGGGGCTAACTTTATGCACATTATGAAAAGCGTATTTATTTCAAATAAATTATTCATTACTTTTTAAAAGTAATATCAAGTCTATTTGGTTGAACAAATATTTAGTGGAGAGTGGACAATTTTATAAAATCAAAGAAAACTAAATATGTTTAAATGTACATTTCGAAAATTCGTACTCCAATGCATTTAATTATGTTATCCATTCTTCTGCAGAGATTGACGGCATTTGTGTGATCCAACAAATTCGGTACTATAGCCTTTGCTAATACGCTGCCGAGTTCAAAAATGAACTACAACCCATAGTTCTCAATCTAGTCAAATTGATTTGCTAGATCTATCCGAAACTTTAGTGAGTATAATTTGCTCGTGAAACTTTGTGATTCTTTTACAATTCGTCCAGAAGACTGGGCCTTGTATTTGTACGAATATCCGTCTACAATACACAAAAAAATATTCTGATTTCAGGATGATAGACGTGCATCCGTAGAGAAATTAATGGAAACTTTTCTCTTCATCTTGCTGACTCTCATGCGTCAGGAGACGCCTGAGTTAAACTTAAAACCGAAATTGATGCCAACACATCCAGTGATCTTTGCCAGTTCGCTGCCGAACCCAAAATCGAACCACGACCCACAATTCTAATTCTAGTCAATTTGATTTGCTAGATCTATCCGAAACTTTAGTGAGTATAATTTGCTCGTGAAACTTTGTGATTCTTTTACAATTCGTCCAGAAGACTGGGCCTTGTATTTGTACGAATATCCGTCTACAATACACAAAAAAATATTCTGATTTCAGGATGATAGACGTGCATCCGTAAAGAAATTGATGGAAACTTTTCTCTTCATCTTGCTGACCCTCATGCGTCAGGAAACGCCTGAGGTAAACTATAAACCGAAATTGATGCAACGTGTACAAGTGCCTAACACAACAAAGGTGAATTATTTAATTTGACTTTGAGAAAATTCGCAAAGATTGAATTATTCTACCTTTCCGTATCGTAATACTAATCGTCAACATAATTTTAACAGGATATGGAAGCAGCAAACTAATGCAGATTCCAAAAGGAGAGGCTTATTGAGTTCCGGATTCTCTCACGTAGCACTGATTAGAATTGCCAGTGTCTTCACTTGGGGAATTGCTGCTCATGGATATGCCTAGGTCAGTTCATTACCATGTAACGATTACATTACATTTTCTTGTTCGTCATGCACAGTCATTAAGAATGTATGGGCTGTACCATTCGATTAAAAACATGTAAGAATATCAAAATTCGTTTAAAAGAACTTCAGCAATGTTCTTCAGGTCAATTATAGTGAATACGGCCGAAAATAGGTCCCTACCATGTAATAAAAATTAATCTGACCGAATTAAAATAATACAAACCCAGAAATCAACAATTGAAAACAAAAGGTCTTTGCTCACTGACCAGATCCCCACAAGTCATCTGAAAAACAATCAAGGAATTGTATATTATAGTATAGCTACAAGACGTAAATGAAATTGTTAACGATCAACTGTGGCACCCTACTTAGAAACTAACGGATGAGTAGTCACTTTGGAGATAACTATTTGGAAACATTTTTCAGGTGCTCTGTGGAGATCTTTGTGATAAACAAAATGAGCCAAAAAACATGAAAATCGGATGAAAAATACGGGAGTTTCATTTGTTGTAACATTCTGATAAAACCTTTTGTTTTAAATTGTTGATTTCTGAGCTTGGATTATTCTAATTCGGGCAGATTAATCTTTATTACATAGTAGAGATCTAGTTTCAACCGTATTCACTGTAATTGACCTAAAGAACATTGCTGAAGATCTTTTAAAAGGATATTTCTATTTTCCCGATTTTTGACTCGGACGGTATAGCCCATACATCCTTAATATATTGTTCTCAAAAAGTATAATTGCTTGAGCATTTGAACATTGGAAATGATGAAGAATAAGGAAGTCTATGAGAAATTACTTAACAAACTTCATGTAACTGAATATTGTTCATTGCAACATACACAGGCAGATCGACTGCAATGATCGCAATCACTACACAACCTTTTAGACGTTCTCTACAAAACAAAGGAGAAGAGAATGTATTTTAAAGTCAAAATTTGGTCCAAAAGTCCAACAGTCTTGGAATTATAGATGTTCTTTTAATTTTATGTCAATTGTGAGTCATTGAGTAATGCTAGCATGCTTAAAATCATTCTATACAATTTAAAACTCTTAAATTATATCATGTTATTTGTTGAATTTATTCATTTTAGTAGGAAATTCCAAAATCAGTCGACATTTTTCTGAATCCAAAATCCTGAATTTACGCTTTTTCTCACTTGGATTTTTCAGTAATATTATCGAAAATCAAATGGAAAAGCTCTATAGATATTTTTACTATAAATATTTTATTGTATTTTCAGATATTCTTGAGAAGTGTTGGCCGAAATGGCACCCCAGGCAAAGGTATCCGTGGTTGATGCAGTCAACGCCATAAAGAAATTTATGCTGCACTTCACGACGAATGAATTGCCAGCCTACACTGCCAAAGTGTGGAAGCTGTTGAGCCATGAGACCAAGGGGCAATAGTCTGCTCACAATTTTTATACTAACGTCCGAGAAGACCGGCGGAATGTACTATCTCTGGCAAGACATGAATTGGGAATCATAATTTCAACGGACGAAAGTCAAATAAATGAGGAGGCAGATATTCCTAGTTCGATGTGTAACAGTGACTGCAGCAATCATTACGAAGTTGAGAAGAATTACAGTGATGATTTGAAACAAAATAGAGTCCGAAACTTTAAGCTACTGCTCACGGAAGAAGAATGGGCCAAGATACAACCAATTCAAGAGAGTGCGGGGAAATTGTGTTTGACGCCTTCGGTATGGACTAATGTAGTCTCGCTTGCTTTTTGGCGGCTGTACAAGTTGCCCTGTGCATTCGTATATAAACGAGCAGATGTGACAGCAGTAACATGGTCGAATCTCACTAAGAACGCGGAAGAAGAAGACAGTGATGACGTGACCTCTACAGGCTTTTCATGCAATACCGACGGGCAACCCGCAACAAGACTTCCAATTACGCACCTAATCAAAATCGAAGGTCAATGCAGAAGCAAAGAGTGCGGTAACTTATTTACTGCGAAGGCAGAAGTTAATTTGGATGATAAAACAGTAATATTTCATGTCAGAACGCTGGACACCCGTACAGACCAACACGAAGAAATTAAGCGGCCCTTCAATGGAAAGCGACGAAGAGAAGCATACGGTGAGTTGATCACTGAAGGAGCAGCAGTATGGCGAAAACGTCAGGCTCGCGAAAATATGATAGAAGGTGATATTGAACCACCATTCATACCAAGCGGGAATGTGTTGCGAGTAGTCAAGAAGGAAGTCACAGATTCATTGTTAGACGCCAAGTCAATGGATGGTCGAGACTTAATAAAGACAATCGAAGAAATGTCTTTAAAACCTGAGTTCCGCGGTCTTATTCATGCTGTTAGTTCTCTTCCGTTTTATGTATTTTATATGAACGCAGCGCAGCTACATGCCTACAAAGAGTATTGTCGGTTAAACAGAAGTGACTGTACAATCTCCATTGATGCAACAGGTTCCTTGGTACAAAAACTAAATCGTCCCGGAGGCAGCAGAAGTGGACACATATTTTTATACGTCATAGTCATAAATTTTGAGAAATCCACCCTGCTTGTATACCAAATGCTTTCGGAGAAGCATGACACTGAATTTATTGAGTTCTGGCTGAAAAAATGGATTCGGTTGGGGGCCCCAAAGCCAAAGGAAACTGTATGTGACTATTCAAGAGCATTGATATCTGCTTTGTGTTTAGCTTTCAATAATGTCACTGTCAAATCATATATCAATGACTGTTTTGCGAGACTCTCCGGCCTTCACGACAAAGCGATTGAATATCCTGCAACACTAATCCGTATAGATGTATCACATCTCATACATCTGGTGTGTAGATGGAAGTCCTTAAAGACGGTGACTCACCAACAAGTCAAAGAATTTTATGTTCGCTGTGTCGCTTTGATGGTGGATAGCCACAGTCTCGCAGAGTTTGAGAATATATTTTCGTTGACTTGCAGTGTAGGACTTCATTTAGAAAAACAGAAGAACATTTCAAAACAGCCAGGGATGCTAGGAAAATACTAGAAAGCTACATAAGTGTTCGAAGCATTGAAGTTAAAGCACAGGTCGACCAAGCCGATGATAAGATTCGGACTGAAATGGATGATACAAGAGACTTCATCGAATACACAACCAGCGGAGGCATGATCGGGCGATGGATTGATAAATTGGTATCGACAAGGAAAGGCTGCGGCAGTGTTGGCGCCGACCTCAATCCGTTTTACTTACCTGACTTTATTATATCCTTAGCTAAACTGGCTAAAGAATTTCCGTTGTGGACAGCGGTGATGGTTCCTTTCAAAGCGCAGCACGCCACTTCTAGTTATGTAGAGGCATACTTTGGATTTCTGAGAAAAAATGTCTGCAAAAATTTTCGATTGCCTATTCGCGTTGATAAGTTTCTGACGCTGCAAGTGCGTGATGTTATTGGAGAGAATTTAATTGTTTCGGCAAAGATGGCAAGATGCATGTCGCCGAGTCTTCCAAAGTTAAATTTACTAAAGAAAACCAATCGTATGATGAGAGCTGCGATCAAAATTTCTGATGGGAATGACACTGGTACAGACAAAGTAGTTGGACTAGTACCGACTACAAGGGTACCACTGGATGATTCTGACCTGAAATCTCGGGAAAATTGGCGAGCGAAGGCGTCCCGTGAAAATTATGGGGATGCTGATATATTCAGTGACGAAGAGTCATTTGTAGATTGTGGGATTTACAACCTCTCGGCCATGGAGGCGTTATCTGATCATTCCTATTGTAAAATACAAGAACTACAAACGTTGCAAAGTATGTCAGGCTCCTTGGAAATGGTAGATGACAGTATGTTGCTTGATCATCGCTATGAGAGCCCCAACATGTCCCAGAATGACAAGAGCCAGAGCTCACCGATCAGTCCAAATGTGCCAGATACCGAGGGACAAGTTATACAGAATGGTTTGTCTGCTGATTCACATCAACCCAAGGAAGTCGCAGCCACTCAAACAGTTCAGGACAATGGAACCAAAAATTCTGGACATAAAAAAATTAGTAAATATTTTAAAGCTTGTCCAGAGGTACGCCACATGAATGTCAATCTTACTAAAAAATGTAAAAAAGGTGCTCTACTACCAAACGGTCTCATTTGCTCCAGGCCGGTAACAATCGATGGAACACCAGTGTTTTTGAAATTAACATGCCCTTTCGATTCAATTGTGCACATTTTGATGACGAGTTCGATAGACGATCAGCATTATGCATCATTTGTAAATCGCTCTGATAACCCAACATTGCAGCTGGTTTCAAAGTTAGTCACCTCTGGATCAGTCACAAAAGATATCCTTGAAAATCGTGGCACAATTTTGAAGAATTTTTACTCAAAGACACCTGGAGTCCAAACTGCCGATCGGATTTTGACATATACCTTGGATGCAGATGACAGTATGTTAAATATTTTACGTTACGTATTACAATCAGAGCCCAGTGTAAGAAGAAGAACAGAGTGTTCACGTTGTGGTGTAACAGCGCAGTCAGTACTCTGCGTATCACCTAACTTTAACACCATTATTGATCAGGGATTTTGTGCTATGGAAAAAGCACTTGCGTTCCGGCACGCCACGTACAAGGCACGCTGTACGAGTGGTAATTGTGGTGGACAGTCCACAATATACAATGAAGGCAACAGGCACCTCTTCATTGAACTGGACGTTCGGGGCGGCATTTCCTGGACAAGCGGTTATCCAGGAAAATTACGACAACTACCGATGACAATGAAACTCGGAGGCATAGATGAAGTGGCAAAAGAATACACGTGTGTATAATTATGAACTTGAGTAGATAGTATAGCTAGATAAAGAATATAAGTGTGCATTATTATTCACTTGATTAGATAGTATAACAATGAAAAATTTGCCTTTTATAATATCAATATAATATAATAATTTTGACTTTTATAGGCTAACAGGAGTAGTGGGATACACCCCTGGTCATTTTATCGCCTACTGTCGGAGATCCAGTGGTCTGTGGCAAGAGTACAACGACATGTCCCCTGAAATTTTGACTTGTAGCCCGGAGAAAGAAATTGTGCCTCATTTTGCAGTGTATATACGCAACGATCGGACTGACTGAAATGGCAGTTCAATCTTGCCGGCACAATCATCTCTTACCATACCGGTGAGTTGATGGGAGTCAATATGCTCTTTAATTATCAATTTATTACAAAGAAATTACCACACTAGTTTTACATTACATGGAACTATGAAAAATTAATTAATAGTGAATGAATTTTAATTGAAAGATCTATATTGTACCCTATGGAATGTGATTGGCGTTTACTTTATTCTTGAGTAGTGTAGCTGTTTTTTGATGATCATATTCAGTTATTGCGTTATGACATATGTATATAAAACCAAAGATCGTTTCTACCCAAAGTTCAGTAATATTTTTTCATTTCTTTTCACACAGACTTTTCTCTGTTTATAGTTTAAGAATACAGTGAAATACAGTGAGATATGAGTACAAAACCAATTTCATGTCTCTCTGTTGAAACAACAAATCCTTACAACGAATCCTTATTTATAAACATATCAGTAGCTTATTCATTGTTTTTCTACTAAGCACGTTATATGTTATAATGATACTCAGTCCATTTGTAACATTTTTGTTGCACCGGTTTTGGTTTTGTCATTTATACTTTTTACATTTATTCCTTTGCATTTTTAGTCTGGACGTGTGAATTCTTTTCTCATTTCAGAATCTTCGAACGCACTTATGTGCCTAAGTGAATCAGGCTTGATTCAAGCAATGATAGTATCTCCAAACCTTGCCCAACACCATACAGCTGTTGTTCTCGCCAATCTTGCCGCTTTACAATTGTTTGCTCTTCAGGTAGGATCTTCGGCATCAAATTCAATTAAAAAATTCGTACTCCAATGCAGTTAATTATGTTATCTATTCCTCTGCAGAGATTGGCGGCATTGTATGATCCAACAAGTCCAGTACTACGGCCTTTGCTAGTTCGCTTCCAAGCTCGAAGTTGAACTACATATCATAGTTCTCAATCTAGTCTGTTTGATTCCCTACATCTATCTGAAACTTTAGTAAGTATAATTTATTCGTGAATCTTTCTAATTCTTTTACGATTCGTCCAGAAGCCTCATTTTTGTACGAATATCTATGTACAATACACAATAATTCTGATTCCAGGATAATGTAGGTGCATCCGTAGAGGAATTAGTAGAAACTTTCCTTCTCATTTTGCTCTCATACATAAGAAAACACATAAGAAAACGCCAAAGTTAAACTATAAACCGAAATTGATGCAACGTGTACAAGTGCCTAACACAGAAACGGTGAATTATTCAATTTTACATTGACAAAATTCGCAAAGATTGAATAATGCTAGTTGTCTGTATCGTCCCACTAATCAACATAATTTTAACAGGATATCAAAAAAATAAACTCAACGCAGATTTCAAACGGACAGCCTTGAGTGCTGGATTCTCTCACCTAGCACTGCAGATCAGAAATAACAGTGTCTTCACTTGGGGATATCCTACTTAAGGATATGCTTAGGTTAGTTCATTACCACATGTAACGATTTTTCCATGTCGGAAGATCTCTTCTCACTAAAAACTGATTATCTTCTGCAGGAACTGGTCCAACAATGTCTAGATACGGATCTCGTCTAGTAGTGCCTACTTTTCAGAATGTCAAGGTAGAAATACTCAGTATGCCATGCGGGCGTTGCTATTCATTGGCTGTGACTAACAACGACGTTTATACTTGAGGTGCTACTCATTCCGGTTAACTTGGGCTTGAAAAAAGTTACAATGTCCAAATCCCGAGTTGATTATATCTCTGGCACAGGAGATTGTCGATACAGCATGTGTATAATGCAGTATGTGCAGTATGCCAGTAGGCCAGTCGGCCAGTCGAGAAAAATAAGCATTAGAATAAAGAATATATTATTGAATAGGTATATATAAAATATATAAAATAAAATTAATATAATATACATATAATATAATTTGACAGGCATAGTATGTGTCGGTATGTGCAGTATGCTGGCCAGTCGAGAAAAATAAGTATTAGAATAAAGAATATAATATAATTCGACAGGTATAGTATGTGTCGGTATGTGCAGTATATTGGCCAGTCGAGAAAAATAAGTATTAGAATAAAGAATATAACATAATTCGACGGGTATAGTATGTGTTAGTATGTGCAGTACGCAGACTAGTCGAGGAAAATAAGTATTTGAAAAAAGAATATGTATATATATATCTATATTGTATGTGTGTGTGTATATATGTATATATGTATATTAGGGTGGCCCATTTTGACCGACTATTTTTTGATTTTGAGTCTCATATGAAAATTTGTTAGCTTTTCACAATTGAGGAGCCCTCCCTGAATTTCAGATCAAATAAAAATTTTGTAGAGGTCGCTCACGAATTTTGAAAATTCCAAAAATGGTCACTCGAATTTTTTTTATTTTCAAATTTTTTTTCTCGTGGCAGCAATTTTTTGGACGATGAAAAAATATGAGATCCTGAAAATTTTAGCTCAAACTATGAATTTTTAAAGGTCACTCAAGAATTTTGAATGCCTTGCAGTACTTTACATTCGACATTGTCGAGCGACCATTGAATATTAATATTTGGGCATGATATTTCTGTTATGATCAGTTAACATGATTATGCACCCAAATAGACAACGAGACGTGCATTTTTTCAAAATATGAAAGTTTGAATTTTGAAAATTCCGAAAATGATCGAAAATCGACTAATTTTATTTCTTTCAAATCTTTTTTCTCGTAGCGGCAGTTGTTTTTACACTTGAACATAATGACATCCTGAAAGTTTCAGCTCGAAATATAAATTTTCAAAGGTCGCTCAAAAATTTCATAGGTATAATAGTACTATTCTAGAAAATTCCAAATTCTTGAGCGGCCTTTAAGAATGTTAATTTTGAGCTGAAATGTTCAAAATGTCATTTTGTTTAAGTGTCAAAGCAATTGCCGCCACGAGAAAAAAAATTTGAAAATAAAAAAAATTCGATCATAGACCATTTTTGGAATTTTCAAAATTCGTGAGCGACCTCTAAAATATTTTTAATTGATCTGAAATTCAGGAAGGGCTCCTCAATTGTGAAAAGCTAACAAATTTTCATACGAGACTCAAAATCAAAAAATAGTCGGTCAAAATGGGCCACCCTAATTTTATTCAACAATATTATTTTTACATATTCTCTACATTCTTTTATTCTTGTAATTGAAGTTTTCCACATAGTTGTTATTTGTTTACGTATTACTATATTCATTAATCTTTCATTTTACTCTATTTTATTCTGTTTCTACATTGGCTTACCTCATTGTAAAAAGCAAAAATCTGTTTTGAATATTTATTAATTCTTAAATGTCTTTTTTCTTTTTCTTCATTTTCTTCTCTCTTCCTTTTCGAGCCTATGCCTTTTAGATAGGCCAACCCTGTGCCATCACTCTTAATTGCTTTTTTCAACTTAGTTTTTACTGTATTTTTTTCGCATTCGAAAACATGGTCAATATCTTCTTCATATTTTCCGCACAGTCTACACTGTCTTTCCTTTTCTTTCATCCAGTAGCTACATTCTTTAAATTTATTCCTCATTCTGTACCTTGCTAGAACCGATATGTCTCTAACTTTTATTAAATACTCCGGAACTATATTGCTTTGCCAATTGAATCTTCCGATAACCATCGTAGCATCTTTTTGGAATACCTTGATTCTTGTATTTTTTCCAGGTCTTCTCTTGTTTTTTCATCACATCTTTCTTTCACCTTTCTACTTATACTAGCATTTTCACTTTTCCATTCTTCCACTTGTTGTTCTTTGAATTGCAGGCTGTCTGAGGCTGTTTGTCTTTCTTTTTCATATCTATTGCTAATACTTATTTTCATAACTTTGTTTCTCCTTAGTTCTTTTCTTATATCTGTTTCCGGCAATTTTTCCAGCTTTTCTTCATACATCATTGCTCTCCTTCTTGATTCTACTACTAGCTTTCCACATTTTGTTTCTCTTCCCACTATATAATCTGGTGTATTCTTATTTGCCACCAATATCCATTTTATATATTTTTTATATAAAAGTTCAGCTTGCTCATATTCCCTCCATTTCCGCACTTCCACGCCATAGAAAACAAGACTCCTGATTAATGTTTTAAACAAAATCATTCTTCTATTCCAGTCATTCACACACAGTCTTTGCCCAATTCCCCATATTTTGCCTATCAATGCATTTGCCTTTGCCACTTTGTGTTTTCACATCTTTCTTCCTCTGGTATCGCCAAATTCCATTACCAGCTTTGATTTGTTGACATTCAGTGTTAGCTTCTTTGTTTCTAAATACATTTCTAGCTTTATCATCATTTCTCCAAGAGCCTCTTCACTAGTTGCTCGTAGCACAATATCATCAGCTTACGAAATTGACCAGATTTTGCTCCTTCCTACGACGATTCCACCTTCCTTAACTCCACAAATTGTTTCTTTCAAGTCACTCATACCGAGAGGTTTTCTTGAAACTCAACAGTCGACAGCGCATGCGTCAATTCATTGGTCGGCGAGTCCGTCTTGTGACGATATTTGGGCCTGTGAGCTTGTGACAGCTAAATCTCGGGATGGCTAACCTGCATTAGCAGACGCCGAGATTCGCGCTTGCGCTGTCAACTGTTTAGTTTCAAGAAATCCTCTCGATATTTATATTAGATAAATGCCTGTGAGCTCAATTTGCAGCCTTGCCTAACTCCTTACTCTAACTAAAATTTTTCTGATTCTTGATTGCCTGTTCTCACTACGTTTAATGTTTCACTGTATATTTCCATGATTCTGTCTGTCATTTCACTTTCCACATTTTTCTCTTTCAAAATTCCTAATGATTCCCCTCTATCTACAAGCATTGCAAACACTTTTCTTTCTTTGTCTAATTGAGTCTGTATTGCAGTTTTTATCAAAAAGATTGCATCCGTTGTTCCTCTACCTTTCTTGTATTCCAAAAAAATTTCCAAATTGAGTATCACTATAAATGTTGTTTTTAATTATTTACTCATCTAATTTTTCTTTCAATATATCAGTGTATATTTTATACCCTGTGTCCATCAGGGTTACCCCTCTGTAGTTACTTGCTTTATCTTTATCCTCTTTCTTGCACACTGGTGTTGTGGCTAATCCACATGTCCATTCGTTTGACAATTTGTTATCACCCCAGATCCCAGTCATAATTTTCAACATTTTATCTCTTATTATATCCTCTACGTACCACCACACTTCACTTAGTATTCCATCCTTTCCTGGTATTTTGTTAGGAGCTAGTGATCTAATTATCCGTTTACCATCTCTATTTTATCTATTACTTTATGATTTGCTATTCTTACTTCTTCATTCTTTTTTGGAAAATCTAGTATAGTTCTATTACTTTTACCTCCTAGTGTATCTTTAAAATGTTCGTACCATTCCTCTTCAGTTATGTTTTCACTTACTTTACTAAAGTGCTTATTTCTATACATATTTATGATTTTCCAAACTTCACTTGTACCTTTTGCCTTCTTGAATCTCTCTATAATATTATGACCATATTCGTTTTTTTACTTTCTTTTTAATTTGTTTTCTCTATTGATATCTTTTTTCTGTAAATTCTTCTTCTTGACATTGCTTGTTCACCCATTTTGACAAAGCCTCTTTATACTACTACTTCTTGTCCCAGCATTCCTGATTTCACCATTTTCGCTTTTTATACTTACTTTAATCTTCTTCTTCATCAAAGCATTTTTTATCGCATTTTTCAATTCTCTCCATGTGTTCACTGTTTCAAGTTTTTTCTTTAAATTTCCTCTATATTATCCTATAGTATCACTTGACCAGTTATTCGCCTCTTTGTACTCATATTTCTCCTTTTTTCTACAAACTTTTTGTCCCACTGTATTTTTATTGGTATATGGTCTGATCCTATTATTTCTTCAACTTGAAATTTTTTAATTTCTTGCCATGCTTTACCATTAATAATAGCATAATCAATTACTGTTCTGCCATGACCAATGAATGTGTAGTTTCTTATAGCGTTTTCAGCTGGGGCTTCACTAGGCTACACTGGTGTAGTGCGCCTATCTCTGTTTCTGGCTTCCTCGAAGGAGGGAAAGAGATGGCGATGACTACAATACACCAATGTAGCCTAGTGTAGCCCCAGCTGAAAACGCTATTACTTCATCTCGTTCAAAGTCACCATTTAGAACACACATGCCATTATTCTTGTACCATTGTATTCGTTCGAAAAAAGCAGAATATATGATTGAATATATATATTTGGGAGTACAACTTGAAAATGAGGGAATTTTTGTAAAACTACGGCTTTATTGTGAGAAAAGGGTTACAAATTATTCTTTCAAAGTATTGTCAATCGCTAGCCACTACTTTGCCCCATTTTTCCGGTAGCATGTATGTGAATATAGTAACAGTAAGTCCCAATGCGATATAGTATAAGTTACACCATCTTTCAGAAATCTCTCATTTTCAAGTTGTACTCCCAATAATATAATTTGACAGGCATAGTATATGTCAGTATGTGCAGTGTGCAGGCTAGTCGAGGAAAATAAGTATTAGAAAAGAGAATATCATACACTTTGATAAACATCATGTAGAATGTCGTTCATGATGCTTTATAATCTACCTACAAATTATTATCTTGTATCTATTTATAACTTATAATTGACAGAATGTTAGTCAAAATTTATGAAAAATAAACAAAAATATGTTATAACGATTGGTCGACATTGTGTTGACTTTTTTCAGTCCGTTAAAAATCTCAATAGACATTCGGGATCGGCATAAGAACGGTTTTTTCAACCGGACAAAATATTTATACAAACACAGTGTGTTTCATAATTTAGCGTCATATGTAATACAGTACTTCTTTAAAAGTCTTTTCAAACCAGCCGAAGCAAATCTGCTTGGAAATATACAAAAAAAAGAACTTGTTTCCGATATTATGTTAGTAGGTGGATGCCATGATGAGAAAGAAACAATATCGAGGCCAAGCTGTTACAATATAATAAAACGTTTTACTTCAAATAGTACGTGGCCAGGTAGACCATTATACGCAATACATATTATACAAACGAGTGATATAATAATAGATTTTCTTTTCAATTAGGTTAGTGGGATTTTCACGTTTACAGTCAGAATCTATGCAGTTTCTCAATATAATAATAATTATTTTTTCATAAATGGCATAAAATTCGATACAAAATATTTATACCTATAGGTACATGTAAAACAGTAAATGCTAGGTGATTTTATTTGTAATTAGTTGTATGCGTCATATTGGCACCAGCCAAAATCTAACGAAGAGGATCGCATCAACAAACGTTTTACTTCAAAGTACCTGATAAAAAGGAAGCATATAATTAATTGGATGTAAGGTAGCAGCTTCTCAAGATTTTAAATTTCATTAAAAAATAGATGTAGATGTTGCGTAATTTAACTTTGATTCTCAAGTTATGATTATCGATTATAATAATTATACGTACTTCTTCCTTCGCGGATCAACGATATAACCGGATAATTGATTTTGTTACATCTAAATCCACCTCTGACGTTCTGGCAGATTTCACCAGTTGATCTACAATAATTTCCAACCGCGCACTCGTCAATATCTGCAAACAGGAAGTCACAAATATTTCTGCACCAGTTTAATTTACGTTTTTTTATAAAAGGTAGGTCATATGTATAATTCAGCTCTCTGGTAGCACAAAGTGTCCAATCACGCATTTGTGATTGTTGCTCACTTCGTAACCTGAGAATATTTTTCATCTTCATTAAGGAATTATTATATAGTTAATTTTCTTAGTTGTTGCATCTTAAGGGCTTTCAAATTAGAATTTCTACTTGAAATAAGTTCACATTTACAGAATCTTGTCATTGAAAAATTACAATAGAAATGAGAATAATCGATTATTATTTATGTGATGGACTTTACTAAATTATTAATCGTGATTGTATTGATATCGAATTTAGTGATGTTTATTTCCATAAATGAACTTTCTTTCGCAAATTTTATTCTCTCAAAGTAATTTTACCATTATTCTTAACTAAAAATATCATATATCGTTGCTCTCCCAAGGATTCACAACAAACATATCGTCCATGGTCATAATGATAATCAATGAATAATTAAATACCTGGTGGACGGTAACAGACATTTATTGGGACTATATGATGATAAAATCGACAAACATGATAAATCATTAAGGATAATTATAAGAGGTGATTAGTAAATTTCAGACACTACAAATTCACAATGAATAATGAAAGTGAATTCCTATTTACCGCGGCGTAGTTTATAGAGTAGAAACAGTCGTTCTAAAAGTAAGTCTCATTGTCTTCCTAGTAATCGGTCTCAAAGTCGTGGACATCTTTGCTTTCTCCTTATAACATCTGAAGCTACCCATATAAAAATGTATTACGGCATATATAACCAGAAAGAGAATTATCGGTACCAAGTTGACACTCGTCATCGTCTTTGCATATTTCTGTGGCAGCTTTAAGGGTATAACCAGTACCACAGGGTAAAAATCTAACGCAAGTGTCACTGCCGATGGTATCGTCACAACGTTGGAATGCCAGACAATCATTTTGAGGCAGCTGACATTCGTTGATGTCCTTTTGTGTATTGCCCTTGCTTGAAAACAGCGCAGACAGTAAACTTTGGATCAGTTCCTGAAAACAGACAAGTTGTCGAAGTGTCAAAATATGATTTGGTTCATTTCAATTCATTTCACATTACAACAAACCTTTGGCAATTTTCTGTATCTGGACGGGTTTGGATGTTAGAACCAACTCTTGGTGTTCATTTAATTTCTATTCCTTCTCAAGTTTTTTGGTAGCAGAGTCATCTACTTTTCCTGGATTAAGACCTCCAAATTTAACTTGTTTCTCCATTTGTTGAATGAATTTTTATCGTTTGGACCCTTTTTCATTTTTTATTCCAAGCATTTTATCCTGGAAATAGCAAAACGGTTAATAATTTATGCTGAACCAAACGAATTAGTAAAAGTGAATACAAAGGTATCATTTGAAAGTTTGGAAAAGTGAAAACGAACATGTATGTTACATACATACATACAAGATAAGCATTAGCACAACCTTCATTTTTTTCTGAGCATAAGTTTGCAAACTCACCGCGATTACCTAATCCTTCTTTTTTCTACTGTTTTTTTGCTCGGCGATGGAGCTTTTTTCGGCGGCATCCTGACAACTGCTTGATTTGTATTTTAATAATGCTGGAAATTTTTGAATAAATACTGTCAAATAAGTATTGAAAGTCTTGAAACATGAATGTTGATCAGCGCTGTTATTTGTAGGTTAGTTGGAAAACTTCCAATTGCTCCAGGAGAAATTCACTAGATCTGGGGGAAATTGCTTGGATCTGGGGAATTTCTGAGATCTAACGGAAAATCGCTGTGCCTGTCATTCGATTCGGTTTTTTGGGCTTTCCAGCTAAACGGTGTACCACCAATCGTTATAATTAAGCTTATCGTGACCACCAAACGATTACCCGTCGATCAAGCCCCTAGCGAGCTTAATTGGAGTGAAAATAAAAAAAAATCGGCTAACTTGCTCCTAAATTTGTTTATTCGATATCAAATCAATTATTGACTACCAAACGATTTTATTAGGCTACCAATCACCGAATATTTCAAGAAATTTGGAAATTTTGGAAATTTTTAAAACCTTGAAAACTTGCGAAATAGTTCCTTCCTTCCAGGGAGGAATGCACTCATTACCTCCTTAGGGAGGAAATATCCATTTCTCCCTGGGGATGTAATATCCATTACCTTCCTAGGGAAATAATGGACATTACCTCCCTAGGGAGGTAATGAAGTCCGCGCTAGAAATGATCAATTTTCCATTCACTTTACATGCGAGAAAAAGGGCCTATTACTTGCACGTGTTGAACAATAGTATATTGTGTATCATGGGCGGAAAGTAGGCAGTTCCCGCATCGAGTGTGAAATTTTTAGCCTGAGCTGAGAGCGAGTGCGGCAACACGAGTCGTGGCGAAGGCTAAAAATTTCACACGAGTAAGGAACTGCCTATCCGCCCACGACACAACGATATTTTTGGTCACACCTGCGAAGAAAGCACGATAAATAGTATAGCTTATACGTCGCTCACGTCGGATGGCGCCACCGAGGGAAGAACTTATACATCTTGGCATCCGATGGCGCTACTGAGGATAAAGAGCTTATACATCGCTGGCGTCCGATGGCGTATTGTGTGGGTTTTCAAAAGAATTACCCGTATACGTCAAACCTACCGTGACTTACGTAGATATGTGGAAAATTAAGTAAAATACAAATATAATTTGATAGTCTGATAGTAGGGAAACCACGTTTTCGTCAATTGCAGCGATATTGGTATGGTATGCCGGCGAATTTTATTGTGGATAACTTTCGGGGTCAAGACAGCATCGAGTGAAATATTATCGACACCATTATATTAGATTCGAATAGAATATCTCAAGCGCTGCGAACGGACTACCTGCACTGGTCGTTTGTTAACTTTCGGGTGCAAACACGGCCGTGTTTATATCGGATAAGGCCATTCAAGTTGTCTTCGCAAACCCATCAAAAATTGGTTCAACGGTAACAATGGATCAGAATTTTTTCACCGTTAAATGGCATCACTGTGCTTGGTAGTTAGAACGACTGAGATGCTGCTGAATAGAAAGAGACAGAAAGCGGTAAGGACTTATTCGAAGGATATTCAGCCAATAGCGGTCTTGGGTTTGGCACCAAAAACGCTCTACCTTTCTTGCAGAACGGCGGACTAAAGGACGGTTTACAATGTCCGTAACCGTAACCGCTTCAGTAGAAAGTTAAAGGATAGGGAATCTGTGCTATGGTTTAAGGACGGTTTACAATGTCCGTAACCGTAACCGTAACCGCTTCAGTAAAAAGTTGAAGGATAGGGAATCTGTGTTATGGTTTACAACGCCAACTGCTGACGTTTCCGTAGAATCCGCTTCAGTAGAGTCTAGCCAAATTTTAACTTCGTTCTGAAGCGTTTTACGGACAGCCAATCAGATTGAACGGTACGGAATAATGAACGGTATTTGCTGTAGATACAACCAATAGCAAGGTTGTACCGTACGGAGATTGTAGACGAGCCTAGAATGTTTAGGGAAACTGAAATGTTCACTGAAGCGGTTGCTGTTACGGATACGGACATTGTAAACCGTCCTATATTCTGTGCATTGCTGCGGTCCATTGTCTACCTATGTGTGTGCCGTCGAAAGTGAAGAAATTTTAGCAAGCATCTACCTACCATCTAGCAGGGCCTGGAATCTAACATTGGCTGACTGGTACCGTGTTTAGTACTGCACACAACCCCGACACGCTTCCTGGCGCTGCAGTCGTGGGCGATTCCATGCTATTCACGTCGATGCCGCCGCCATTATTATTCGACAACAACCTGTTGCTTACTGCTGTTAGCGTCGTTTGGCTTTTGAAGAAATAAAAATGTGTAGAGTAGCAAAGTGTTGTGTATTGAATTGTTGTGACAGATATCAGTCCGGCACAGATTTCCGGAAGTTGTTATGGGCTGGTTCCATCTCAGATCGCCCAGGCAGGTCGGAACCAAAATTTCAAATCCCTCGGCGATTTGATATATCATTCTTTGGGCAATTTAAGGGAACCCCTATTTCAGGATTTTTTTTTTTTTTTTTATCCAAGTCCTGTATGGATTTTTTAATTTTTTCGAGCAAATACCTATTGTTACCAATTTTTTAATTGATGTTTTGTTCAAACGGCTATAACTCCGGTAAAAAGCAACCGATTTCAATGATTTTTTTTTCAAAATGTGAGGAATTTTTCACTCTTCCAGAAAAATTTAGATTTTCCAAAATCGGTACAAAACTGCTCGAGTTATTCAGCATTACGTAAAATAACGGACCACAGTTCAGGCTCGATTTTCGACGATTGCATATTTTTCAATTCTATCGCTGATTTTTTCTCGAATAGTCCCCAAAAAGCACTAACTCTTACCACAAGTTCTGTTAGGTGCAAAGCTCATTGAAAGAAGTTATGGTTTTTTAAATATCACGAATTTTCATTATTTCCAGGCAGCCTACATTTTTTACTAGAAATTATTTTCTCTGTGTCGCCACGTTGGTTTTTGTATACAACAAAATATATGGATATGGAGAGTACGAAATATTTATTCAAATGCAAGACTATATACACCTCGATTCTCGGCGACTGCATATTTTTCAATTCTATAGCTGATTTTTCCTCATATAGTCCCCAAACAGCACTAACTTTTCGCACAAGTTTCGTTGGGCGCAAAGCGCATTGAAAGGAATTATGATTTTTTAAATATTTATTTAAATATTTATTTAAATATTTATTTAAAATATTTATTTAAATATTTATTGAAATCGGTTGCTTTTTACCGGAGTTATAGCCGTTTGAACAAAACATCAATTAAAAAATTGGTAACAATAGGTATTTGCTCGAAAAAATTAAAAAATCCATACAGGACTTGGATAAAAAAAAAAAAAAAATCCTGAAATAGGGGTTCCCTTAAATTGCCCAAAGAATGATATATCAAATCGCCGAGGGATTTGAAATTTTGGTCCCGACCTGCCTGGGCGATCTGAGATGGAACCAGTCTATGAACAAAAATTCAGGTAACTTGATCACAAAAATAATTGACATTGTACCTTGTCCAAAAAGTTACGGAATCATACTAATTTGAACTACAATTCCAGTTAAAAGAAAATTTTCACACTCAGAGCCAGAGGTAACAGATGAAAGGGCATGCAAGAAACTAAGAATTCTCTCTGCGAACAACAAATTTGACCAAGACATTATGATAAACGACATACCAGGTATAGAGAAATATATATGGCAATATACCGTATATAGAGAAACATACTGAAGTTAAACAATACAAACTTTTTACATTGAAATAGCACTTGGTGCAATTGTAAGTGAATTACTTTTAAAACTGAATATTTCTAAATATAGCAGAATTGTATATATATAATGAATATCAACAGTTGACGAGTTTCAGCAAATTGTACATATTGTTAATGTATATCGTGATTATAGATGTTATTTATGTATATTGGATTGTTCCATTTATATGACATTCAAATAATGTTTATCAAGATTTTGGAACTTTTACTTTCGCAATACAACATAAATTAATAATCACAATCTCTTGTGATTGAAAAAAAGCTCACAATGTATACTTAAAAACTAACAAAAAAAAAATAATAATACCTGAAATACTTGTAAATAGTAATATTTTAATATAAATTTAGGTAATAATATATTATTATTAATCTATATGTATAAATTTAAGTAATACTAATAGTTGTAGATAATAATACATTTTTCACTTAATTTGTAATGTAGATATTAGTAATCATGTATCAGGGATGATATACCTATGACATAAATACTTACGTATCAATCAGATACTCGAGTTTTTTTTAATATTTTTCCTATTGAATTAATTCATAAGTAAGTGGAGAAATATCTCTATTTCAAAATTAAATCTCCCGGGCGAATCTCCCCAATTCCTTGTTGTCTTTTTAGTACTGCACACAACCACGGCAAGGTGATTGGCGCTGATCACAACCAAACTTTGTCCCACCGTAAAGCACGGCAGATACGCTTCTATTAGGTTTCTATTCTAGGCCATCTAGAAACTTATCTACCTACATATGTAGGTATATGTAGAAACTTATGGCAACACTGTTAAATTACAATGACAACATCAGCTGTCTTCTGCCGCGTATTCCTTCTAAAATCCTTTGCCACAGAATAGTAACGTCGTTTTTGTTTAATTCGCTTCAAAATTACACGAAAGATGGTCCTTACGGTGGCCTCTGTTCGACAACAGCTAACTAACTTAGCTCATTCTGGGGGTTCGCACAAAGACCAAGCAGAAAAGTATGCTCCGTTTCTGAGAAATTCTCGGCTTGCACTACTCGCAATATAAATTAATTGATCAATTGATTACCTATTCTAGGTACCGAACGATTTTAGATACCTTGTTAACCTCGTCGGGTGATGAACTGATTGATGCTTTGAAAGTTTTCATCGAAGCAAGTATGTTAATAACTCGTCCCTGTATAATATATATTTATTATTATTTGATATCCAATTTTGTCCTGCAATTATAACCTTGGGGCAAAAATGGTGTCGATATAATTTGCATTTTCGTTCATTTTTGATACCTAAAAATCGTTGTTACTTCCAGTCGTAAACGAGAATGTAAGCCTGGTCATATCTAGGCAAGTCTTGACCGAAGTTAGCAGCCGGCTGCTCATGTTACCCGACGAAACCTCCAAGGCTGTTTCTCATTACACGCTTGACAAGGTAAGATTGTCAGACTCTTATGTTATTATTGTATGCTCATTAGAAAACGGCGAATTTTTATCGTCCTAAATTTCTTGCAACTACGTTTATCTCGTAGCTGAATATTCACAGTTATTTGCATAGAAATTTCGTATATTTCATCAACAGGTTCAACCACGTGTTATTTCGTTTGAGGAACAAGTTGCCAGCATCAGGCAACACCTTGCTGATATTTATGAACGCAATCAGAATTGGCGAGAGGCAGCCAACGTTCTAGTTGGCATCCCATTGGAAACTGGACAGAAGTAAGTTATTATTGCTCTCACTTTAAAACTGTTGTGCTTTTGACAATTTGAGAATAAGAAAATCTTTTTTCGCACAGAATCACTCTGTACACTTTTATATTTCTAATGAATTCACATTCCTTGTCATCTAGCTTATTCGATACTTTATTTTACATAGTATGTGATTATCATTTCTAGGCAGTACACAGTCGACTACAAGCTCGAGACTTATCTGAAAATTGCCAGACTTTATTTGGAGGATGACGATCCAGTGCAGGCAGAGGCATTTATTAATAGAGCTTCACTTCTGCAGGTAATCTTATAATTACTTCGGGACACGACTTATTCATTTATAATTGGGCAATTCATGTCAGTTCTACCGACTCTCCTGTATATCACCACTTCTGATTTTGGATTTGATTTTTACAAGGACGATTATTTAAAAAAGTTGCCAAGACTAAAGTTACATGTTTCCGATTTGTCTTTCGGAAGAAAAGTTGACTAAATTTTTTTTTTTTTATACTGTCAAATCCGACAATACTGCTTTCTAAATACTAATTTCAATTTTCCATATCTTTGGGCCCAGATTATTTTTAGGAAATTATCACACCAAATTCTTCAAGACAAGACAGAAATTTTAATCCTTTTTCGAATATGGGTTCACAATTGGTTCAAGAGTCATGGTTTATTTTATGAAGCAGTAATGCTAGCAAATATGAGGCTGTGATTATCGCTGATGATGTGAATGTTCAACTAGAAAATCTAAACAGTCTGAGGAATGATTTAATTATTTCTGGTGCAGTTGTCTATAGGTACATAAATAAAACCTATACATGACGGAGCGATGGAAAGCTTGCTATCTTATTTTAAAATTTACGTTCTCGCATAATCTTTACGAATTGTACTTTTTCATTGTCAGCAATAATAGCTGTATTTGCATTTATCATTTGTAAGTAATATTTGTGTGCGAAGATGAAAAATTGGTGAATTTTGCTATACTGTATTAAAATAAAACAGAGATACATTTTTTTTTACCAGAAGACGATACAAAAACGAAGACCTTTCGTCCCGAAAACGTTCAAAATAATCATCGCTTTCCATAATAGCATAGTATCAGGAATTTCGGAAATTAAAAGATTTTGTATCTCACTTGCGAAAGGGCGAGAAAATTTGAAATAATTCATCAGAATTTCTTTATGCAAGTACTATGCCAGAGTAAGTCAAATCAAAAATTGGAAGTGATAACGTAGGTTAAAATTACATGGATTACCCCAATATTTTTCGATCCTCATACCACGCATTAATTAAAATGGCTGGGTACTTCATTTCTAAGCTGCAATTTGTTTTGTCATTTTTCTCTTTAACCAGTAATTGTTCTAAGATTCACATTTTTGATTGAAATGCTTAGCTACTTATGTAATGGCTTTTGTAGAAATTTCCGACCAAATATGAAATGTTCCAATCAAGTTCTCGGTCATGTAGACGCGTCGAACAGACGCTTGTACAATATGCTGGTGTCCATTAATTCTCAATGATCTATAATACTTTATATAAATATAATATAAATGTTGTTCTCTCTTAATGTTTGTTTCTAGTCACATTCAAATTAAAATGAATAGTATAATGAATAGTATAAGAATAGTATAAGAATAGTAATAGTATTTCATACTGACATCACTGATCAGTAGCCGATTTTTTTCCCTAATTTATGAATATACCTCATAAAATATAATCATATAATTGTTTCAATTCCCTAGGCTGAGTCGAAAAATGAGCAACTTCAAATTTACTACAAAGTTTGTTATGCGCGGGTATTGGACTACCGAAGAAAATTTATTGAAGCGGCGCAAAGGTACAACGAACTCTCCTACAGATCAATCATACATGAAGATGAGCGTATGACTGCCCTTAGGAATGCATTGATTTGCACTGTACTTGCGTCCGCAGGTATGTACCTTTTTAAACTCCTTGGAAATAATTTTTCTCAAATCACTGTAGGGTACGCTGTGGAGGGATAATCTATTGACCCACCTTTTTCACAGCTGATTAACAGAATTAACATATAACATAATAGAACATAGATTGATTGCAATGAATAAAAAGTGGTTGTTACAGGCTCTAGATCGCATTGCTCATCGAAATTTATTCAAATTTAAAGGGATAATCTACATTGATTTAATTTCAAGGTGAACCAAGAATATTCAATGAATTTAATTATTAGATAGAAAAATTTTGTATCTACTTAGTTTTCTGTTAAAGTTGAGGAAAAAAAAATGTGTTACTTGCAACGAAAGAAGACTGACCTTATAGGTGTTATTGGTTTTCCCCAAATTTACAGAATTCTAGAATATTCGCTTCCAATATCAATAAATTTTGATGAATTTCCTTGCAACAGCTATTTTTTCTTCACTAGACTCAATTTATGTGACGCAAAGTCCCTAAAATCTTATATAACTTCGAAAATGATGTCTCAAAATACAAGTAACTAGAAGAAAAAACACTTGAGTTCATGAAATATTTCTCAAAAGCGTAGCATTTGAAACAACACTATTTCCAATGTACACAATAGCCCCTTAAGTGTCTTGTTCTGTTTGGTTTTATTGGTAGTATATTCAGAAGAAATAGAAACGATGAAATTTCGGAATAAAATTTTCCAACAAAGTACAGTCAACAGGTGTAGTCCAAAATCTCTTGGGTTGACGTTTCAGTAAAGTATAACATTGTCCATGAATGAAATTTAGCGCCAAACAGCGATTGAAAAACATTCTTCATCTTTCTCATGAAAGTAATAATTTATTTAATTTTCTTCTTCTTATCAACCTATTGTGTTTATCTAAAAGTATACTTTATTTCTCTTTTATCAATGATATCCTTTGGCCAACGATGGTATCCTTATTTTAAAAAAGAGATTGTAACGGATGTGATGCAACTTCCGTTCATGAAACGTTTTATCGAAAGTTATCGAATTGCGGCCATTTGGTTGCATGTATCTTGTAACTTCGACGTGGTTGCCTTTGTCGAATCTTGGTTTTATCCATTATTTCAATAATGTGGTGCCCAGAGTTAGCTTCGCAATTTGATGCGTTTGAACATAAACCGACGTTTGTCCAGGTTAGCTTATGTGAAATATCTAATGGTCTGGTACAGATTTTTAATTCCATGTATCTCGATGAATTCTGCGATAGAAGGTTCGTATCTTCGCACAAAAATCTTACTGAATGAAGACTAGACTTCAAAATTTCTAAAAAAAATATCCTAGACTTGACTGATCTTCTAAGGTGGTTTTTGTGAAATGTTAATGCAAAAAATTAGTTTCATAGTTTGAATAAAATTCTCGTAACTTTGTGTACAAATAATCATCGAGTCACATTAATCTTCATTATTATTGAAAGCCGATACAATTTTTGTTTACGTTTGCAGGTCAACAGAGAAGTCGCATGTTAGCTACCCTGTTCAAAGATGAACGCTGTCAACAATTGCCTGCTTATTCAATCCTTGAAAAGATGTATTTGGACCGCATTATACGTCGTACCGAGCTTCAAGGATTTGAAGCGCTCTTGCAGCCTCATCAGAAGGCATGCACCATCGACGGTTTAGGCTCAACTATTCTTGATCGTGCTGTTATAGAGCACAACCTGTTGTCCGCCAGTAAACTCTACAATAACATTACGTTTGAGGAGTTGGGAGCTCTGCTGGAAATACCTCCAGTTAACGCAGAGAAAATTGCTAGTCAAATGATCACCGAGGGCCGAATGAACGGATACATTGATCAAATTGATTCAATAGTACATTTCGAAAGTAAGTTGTCTCACAGATTGTGCACCATTCAATTCAGAGTAAGAAAATCTTCGAAATATCCTGAAATTTACTCTTTTCAAATAAATATATGATTAAATTATTTTTCACAGCTCGCGAAATTTTGCCAACTTGGGACAAGCAGATACAGTCACTTTGTTATCAGGTAAATCAAATCATCGAGAAAATAGCCCAGACTGAGCCAGAGTGGATAGCCAATGCTACAGAGGATCAGATGGTACACTAATATTAAATTCATCTCGATATAGTTGGTCTAACTACAAGCAAAGCTGCTTGTAATAAATTAATCGCAAGGACGTTAATAGAAACCAAACGTTAAGGAAAATTCATCTTGCCAATTCGAGTTTGATTAGAAACGTTTGTTCATTAAATAAACCGCCACTAACCAACCAACCAATCACCCCCCCTCCCCCCCGAAGGAAAAGAAAAAATTGTCAGCAAGAACGAATGACGGCGAATACGAATGTAAAACTATTGGCGCAGAAACAGACTACAATCGGATCAAGTCTATTTGGATGCAAACAACGATTGCTGGTAAATATAGTCGCCATCTTTCAATAACCAACGACTGCCCCACTATTGGCAAGAGAAATTTTTGCCGCTCATGAAAATCAATAGGAATTTATTAAAACAACAAAAATCATTTCAAAATATAAAAGGTTCGGCCAATTTCTATTTCACAGCAAACTTTCAAACAAATTTTTAAAAGCAAACATTTGATATTTGAATATTGTAAATAAAATACATAACTATTATAAACTGGATGGCTTATCGTCGTTTCATTTTATTGTCTAAGCTTCCGAACTTTGAACGTTAGTGAGTTAAGAGTGAGATATCTACGCCTTGGAACTGATTTTTTCAAGAATGTTTTGAAGAAATATTCTAGTCACTCAGTTTATTTTTAGAATCATTCTGGTCTACTCAGTTTTTTCACAGCTGATTACTTGTGTTTTGAGACATACTCTGAAATTATTGGAGATTCTACGAACTTTGCCCTACATAGTTTGACAGATACAGGTATCATCGATTGTCGAGTCTATGAAATTTGCAGATAATATTTTTGAATGATATAGTTTTGGAGCAAACTAATAATATATAATTTACATATTATCCTATAGATATAAGGTCAGTCTTCCGTTGTTATGAGCACACAACACACTTTTTTTCTACAAAGTTCACTAAAAAATGGCTTAAAATTCAAAACTTTCTTGACTAAAAATTAAATTTATTAAATATCATCTCTCTGCTTTGAAATTACATCAATGTAGATTATTCTCTCGAAATTTGATGAAGTTTCAATGTACAATGCCAATTGCACCCCCGACAATCACTTTTTATTCAGTGTAATTAATCTATGTAAAGCAAATTCCTTTAAATCTCAAATGATTTTGAACTATGTCTCAAACTACAAGTAATCGGCTCATATATACCATCATAGTAAAAAATAATTTTGTGGAAACTAAAAGAACAAGGTGAGATTGAATAAATTCATTTTATTGACGATCACTATCAATACTGCGGCATACTTCCATAGGTGCTGTCTTTTAACATCATTGTTCATACTTTGTTTTCTCACAATAATAAGATTCGCTACTTAATTAAATACCAACGTAGTTATGTGCAGCCACCTTGTGAAACTGAACCTGCGTCGTATCAAGTTACGGTGATTTTTACTAGTTAATACTTATATCTTAAACAAAACTCTCTCGCTCTCTCTCTTTCTCTCTCTCTCTCTCTCTCTCTCTCTCTCTCTCTCTCTCTCTCTCTCTCTCTCTCTCTCTCTTTCTCTCTCTCTCTCTACACGAAGTAACTTGGATACATAATATGGTTTTTTGTTGTGGTTTTTCTGGCCGTTTGTTGGTGTTAAATAACAAAGTAACAAATCAAAACAGCGTTAGCACGAGTTAAGCATTTCTTTCTACCTTCTCTGGTTTCGATCAGCTTTGCCTTGAAACGGCAAATCAACAATTAAAAGTTCAACAATGCTGATATTTATTATACGCAGTTGCAACATTAATTGGGAATTATTGAGAATACTCTAAAGAGACATAATTTTATCTTTTACGTTAATTCTGTTTTGTGATTATTATTATTATTCATTTTATTTTATTTTATTCATTTATTTTTCTTCAATTTATACACGAATGACGCGAGCGTGATGATATCGCGGGGCTCCCGTTTCAAAGGATAAATCTATCTATCTACATTACAATAATAATAGTATTTGTTTTTCTGATAAGCTGGTACTTTGGCATAGACCAAGACACGACACGAGAAATACAGGTGTAGTAGATACCGATGGAACAGAGTTCGCCGTTGCGTGCTCGCCTTAAGCTTCAAGGTCTAGTGCAAAGCCAATCTTGTGGCCACCAGAGCCAAAGTTCTTTCCATCAATGTTTGTTGACAGTGTTAAAGTCACACCTGCAACAAGACAATCGACGATTAACAATCTGATACGATTTTTCAGTATACTTTAAACGTGCCTCAAAGGTTCCACAAACCTCGCGCTTCATGTACCGAAAACTTTTCAAATGACAACAGCTCTGTTACACCTTAATATAATTTTAAATTACAGATATAAATGTCTTGTTTGTAATGATATGGCAGCTAATCGAAATTTGATTTAGCTCATAATATTAGGCATTATTAAGAAATTACTTAGTTTGGAAAAATAAAATAAATAATAGAGAGCATAAAAATTGTAAATTGAATATTAATACAACCTGAATGTGGTCATCGAATCGAAATATTTGTTCATGGATCCTTTATGGTTTTTTCAGTTTGTTTTTATATATTTTATTTTTTGTATGCAAATCAATGAGATGAACGGCTCAATTCGGGTACAGTAATTAGAACCGTTTGGAATTACATTCTCAAGATTTTCTAAGAATTTCGAGTGTGATAGTAATCGAACTTCTTCACTTACTGAAGAAAGAATACAGTCGTGTCCATAAGAATTGGAGATATTACACATATCCGTGACATATACCTCACTTTTACTACCTAAGCAAATTCACTGAGTTCTATTTGGCTTTCAAAACACTAGCTACACTGCGATCGTGTAAAATTATAAATATTACATAGCCTTGTAGCAATATTACAGCTTTCCAATTATAGAAAGATCAATTTATGCATAAGATTCTCAAAAAATTATAGACCTACTATTTGAAAACAATCTCGCAATTTTATGCAATCTTAAAGTGTCTTTTCTGCATTGGGTAATTTTCAGACTGTATGTTTAGAATTTGGAATGAAACATATGGCTGTTGGATTTAGGAAGTGGTATGGTTACTGTTTGTTTGAATATGAGTGGAAAGTGTGCGAAGGCTTTTAAGGGGACATTAAAGACGCTCATCGCCTGGAAAACGCAGGGAGCCAAAACTCCTGCGTCACTCGACCGATTAGAATGTAATTTTGAGGATCAATGTATTGTCTTTGCAGAAAGTGCAGCAATTTCTTACTTTTTGAACATTTTAAAAAAAGATCGAAATTTGCAAAAATCCCAAAATTTCGACAAAGTAAAAAATTGCTTCACTTTCTGCAAAGATAATATACCGATCCTCAAAATTTCATTCCGATCAGTCGAGTGATGTAGGAGTTTTGGCTCCCCGCGTTTTCAAGGCGATGAGCGTCTTTGATGGCCCCTTAAGGCATTAGGAAATTTAAATATGCTTGATGAAAAAGAAAATAAATTAAAAAACAAAAAACACTTGCGCTTAGTTCAGACTACTTCAGATTCTGATACGAAAAAGTAAAAGTTTTCAAGTCTGGAACAAGTTGAAGAGAAAAGATCAGAAGACGTGAATTCCTATATTTTCCCTCTGAATTTGAAGGATAATCAGACTTACGGTTATCAAATCAATAATCATACTTGCTTACCATCACGCAATTTCTGCTGGTATCCCAAGCCAATCTGGAGATGAGAGTTGAGCTTAGCTCTTACACTGGCGTCACCATCAAGGTCGTACTTTGCACCGAGGCCAAACTGTGTCGCATTGTCACTAGAGTTCCAGGCCAGATTAATGGCACCCTCAAGGCCAGGCTTTACCTTGTGGTAAATGGAACCTCCAAACTCGCGACCGTCATTCCTAACAAACATAATTTTTAAATATTTTTCAAATGGCATTTGATAGTTTCTAAGTAGTGTTTTGGTCATCTTTAATTCCATCAGGTTCTGCGAAGAAGAATTGTTTATCATTGTAAGGGTGTTGAAAATTGTCACAAAAAAATTGTTAACGACTTTTGCTGCAAACATCAAAGTTTTAAAGCATGTGAGCAGCCCTAAAATATAATCGCATACACAAATTTTGATGGGACTAGACATTTAACGGACAATTTTTGTTTCAGTTGCTTCTGAACACACCTGTGGTTCACAGATAGTCTGGAAACTAGCAAAGTTGTTACAAATATTCAACTTACACAGCAGTGTGGACAGCGAAATCAGATGCAGTAAACCCAAGAGCAAAGTTGTTCTTGGAAAGTTTGCTTCTCTGAGAGTCAAAGCTCGCTTGATAACCAGCCAGCCAGCCTATAAACAAGCGATAATTTAGTATCAGATTGTTATTCTGATTTCTAATTTAATTGAATATAATTGAACCTAGGTCTAGTTGTAAAAAAACACAATAGTTTCCGGCTTACTAGGTACCTTGGTATCCAACAACTGCGGATGCATGAACAAGCGGTCCGCTTGAGAGGCTCAGGTCAAAGTCAGCATTGGCAGACACATTATCGTGTTTGTAAGAAGTTTTGAACTTGCCGCTCTTGCTTCTGTAAAGAAATGATAAAACTTGGTTACAAAGTTGTTGTCTTGTGGTTCTAGATTTACTGTACAGCTACTTATATATTCAACCCTTTGAGCAATTCTTTCATCACACCTCCACAGTATCAAGAGTTTTATTTATTTTTCAAGAGAGGAGAGGAAAATTGATGAGGACATTTTATGTGGAGACTTGGAGAAACCCGATTTGGAAAACGTTGCACTTAATCTCAAAATCTTTATTTGTATATATGTTGCGTCTGTATCTGCAAGATAGTTTACCCAGTCTGAGGTGAGAAAGTACAGCTGTAACCGAGCGTTAATCCCTGAAGAAGTTTGTCGGCCAGGCTGACGTCGGTGCCAAGAGTATTGTCCGTGTTCCACTTTTCAGTAAAGGTCAGACCATATTCCTTGACCTTGTATTTAGTCTCAAGAGTACCAAAAACTTTGCCGGTATCCTGGTTAGAAACTCCACCACTGGAGAATTCAACGCCAGACTGTGTCTTTGTTTTTACGTCCAATTTGAGAAGGCCAAAGTGATACCCTTTGCCAAATACATCACGGGCATTCTTGCCCAGGTCACCGTAGGTCGGAGGAGCCATTGTCTATAAAAAATGAAAATTGAATGAAACTTTTTAATGCATGCAATTGATTAATGAACATAATGATAATGCTAGAAAATTTTAGATCTCCAACAGAAATCGTGTGAGGGCTGATAAAAGAAACAAAAAATAACAACGGCAGGTATGGAAAATAAATTAAATGTGGAGTGTGAGAATTTTTCCGAACTTTAGATTCAATTTTGATAGAAGATAAATATTGGAATAGTTTAGCACTAAATATTCTCACATTGTATTTTTCATGAATTCAGAGAAATTTATAAATAATTTTTGTCTAAGGATATGTACACTTTCCGAGGTTGATTCTGAGCTGGAAGCGAAAATCAGAAAAGTTACTGGGCTGATAGTTACTAGGCAAGTAGCTAGACAGTCTGCTGCGAAATACAAGCTGTCTGCCAGGTTCTTGAAAAGATCACCACGGAATGACGTCACTCGGTGTCAGACTCGGTCTAGCAGACAGCTCCTGCTGGTTTCGCAGTGGGCTGTCTAGCTACTTGCCTAGTAACTATCAGCATGGTAACTTTTCTAATTTTCATTTCCAGCTCAGAATCAACCTCGGTGAGTGTACTTGAGCATAGATCTGAAAAGATGTTGTGTAACACCAAATCATTTTTATCTTCCTATAAATTAATTTGACTAGTAGACATCCCAAAACATTATTCTAACAAGGTCGAGGTTAAAACAATATGGTTCTTTATTTAATAAATAGTTTAATTTCCAATGAAAGTGGTAGGAGACACTCTTGAGAATTTCCAGAATCTGAATTCAATTCACGTTAATTAGAAAATGTGATAAGAATCAATTTTAAAATTCAGATATTTTTGAAGTTCAAATATTCTAGAAGCTCTGAAATTGAGCTTTATTTTTCGCTTTAACGTACGCATAACATAAAAGCAAGTACCGCAAAAAAATGTGTAAATCAAGAAAAAATTCCATGATATATCAGTATCTCCAGGTGAATTTTTGACTCGACATTTGCGAACAAATCTTATAAAAGAAGTAAATCCTAAAATTTTTATAGCCCTCGTCAAACCAAAAAATGTTCAACTGCCAGTTGATTTTCTTCCAAGCATGCCACCTAGTGCGGATCAACTAATGGCAATTATCCAAAACAATCAATCTTCTTACTTCATTTTTGCCTCAATACCAAAACTGTGAAATACTAAAGCTTTAGGATATCACTGTAGCAAACGAAATTTCCGCAAACAAAATTATTTTCCCTTTTAATTAGTTGACTCAGCAATACTTTTTCACCCTGAGGGTACAAAAAAATCCCAAGCACCGATAGATTGGCACGCTGCCAGTGATTATTAAAAGGAAAAAACATTTCTGCATCATTTTGAATATGATTTTCATGAACCTTGTAAATGATTCGATGAAAAAAAACAATCAGTTGCAAATTATGTGAAAAATTTAAGCAATTTGATTGAAATTTTTGATGCCAGCTATTGAGTAATCCTGGCGGAACGATGAAACTAAAAGTAAGAGCATCACTTGCATTTTCATATTATATTCTTAAATTGATTGAGTAGTAAAATTGTTAAGGTAAGTAATATCTGAAGAAAAAGTTACACATAAACTGTAGAGTCATTTGGTTGAAATGAACGTGTCAATTGTTTCTAATAAGAATTTTAATTGGAGAGACTCAGAATGAGTTTGTCACAATTTAATGAACTTCGATTATATAATGATGAAAATTAGTTTATCATATGATCACTAAAATTTACCGCAGTAGAGGTATGTACCGGTTTAACGCAGTATTGACCTGCTCCGAATGTTACATAAGACGTAGTACGCAAAATTTCTGACACCGTTGGTGACCTCCTAACCATAACCTAGTGCAAGGTTAGTAAAAAATTCTCTGCAATTGCACTGTTTGATGTGACACTGTTGATTTGCAAATGATAAAATTTGACGCAAATTTACAATCAAGTATTTTCGTCTACATACTTTTGAAGTGATTCTTGCCAAAGGTCAGAGAACGGCAGACGACGTAGCGCCGAATGAAGGAAGCCGGTTATAATGCAATCTTGCCGACGCAATGATAGATTTTCTTTGGCAAAACGTGATAGAGGGCGAGATCTTTGTTTCCTAATTCATAGAAAAGGTGATGGACAGAAAATACTCACTTATCTCGATTCGAACGTGGATCCGGTGGTAAAAATATCGGACTCAACGGTGAGGTATTCTGAACAGAACGGCCGGCCCACCAGGAGGGATTTAGATACTGCGCACGCGCATGATCACGTTTCGTATTATTACGATTTTATATTTTTCATGGAATTGGATTATCGTTGACGAATAATGATCAGCAAATGGATCTATGTATAATTTATTTGACATCCTGGAATGAATATTCAATATAAAAAATGTCAGGATTTTTTTTATTAATCCCTTCATAGTCTCGAAGAAGACGGATGAACTTAGGCGTGGGTAACATTTAGTTCCGGTCGCAATCACGTTTTTGCATGTTTCAATTATTATTGTGCCCTCCCTGAATGAATTTTATGCTAATCAAAATTGTTGGTTCATAAGAAAATTGACTTGCCGAATCTTGTCAGTAGCACATGAGAACAGTTTATTATCAAATTATTGACATGTTAGATATATTTTGACTCTGGTTTCTGGTGTAACGTTGGCGGGTCGCAGCGACATATTTCAAAAAAATGCATTTTCGCTTGATCCCATTTTATATATTACAAGACTATCATGGATTTATAATATCCAACAGATTCATTCATAATTACTCGTTGTCTTCATTTCACTATTCGACATTTTTGGCTGTTGATTAAGAAAAAAAAATTAAAATAACTTGAAGCTGCAGGAACATTCCATAGCCATTGAGTATAACTATATTTAGTACAACGACGTGTGTTCGTCGTGGTTCCATAATGTTCTAGCTCATTCGCTATGTGAAATCTTTGAGATTATGATGAAATTTGTTACGAATCTAATTACAATTTTTCAAAGATTATAAATGCCGTAATATGGATTGAAAGGAATTAACGTTGCTCCTTTTAATTTTGGAAACATGCTCGTTATGCATTGTTGATATTGTAGAAGATGTTTTTGATCAATAATAATATTGCCATTTTGTATCATTTTGTTAATTTATAATTTCGAGAAACTTGTACATTATTAGAATCCACAATGAATTGAAAAAACAAGAGTACGTGATTTATACAATATAAATGTGTTCTTTTTTTAATGATGGTAATATAGATCCGATTATTTCCGTAAAATTTTTGGGACAACTTTGAAAAACTATAAAGATTCCTGTGAAAAGTCCCATAAGCTCTGATTATTTCTAAATCCATTCTAAAAGATTCTCGGAATTAGAATACTTTAGGTGTGTTGCCGGAGGTTTTGCAGAACAATTTCAGACATGTGTCATAAAAAATTTGAAAAACAAAATTTTTGCAGATTTTTCAGAGCTTGTGCGAAAATGTTTGGAATTTTTTGGTTGGTTGTGAAAAATAGTGGAAATTATTTTTACCGCCAGAGATCTAGTTATACATTGATACAATTTTCATCGCGATTCATGTGAAATAGATTTCCACTTAAAGTTTCTCAAAAAATTTCTGAAAATTTCCTGGTAAACTCTAAATAATCTATGGAATTGATTTTTCTCCTCAAACAGTCAAACTCTCTAACGTCTAAGAATTTTTCTCGTCTGAAAACAGTTCTATTAATATTCATAAAGTGTTACAATTTCAAACAACTATTTCAGAATAGCTTTAGAGATAATCGGAGTTTATGGTTATAAATGGGACTTTTTACAGAGTATTGCAGAGTTTTGTAGTTTTCAGAGTTACTCACAAATTTTTAAGAAAATAATCATAAACATATTTTGAGCAGAGAAATAACATACACAGAAGGAAAATCGCGACGGAATTATCATCATCGAACGATTCCTCCGTGTTTTTGCATTCTTGAAGGGCGCATGAATTATTGAAACTATCGAAGAATGTCTCATTTACTACACGTACTTATAATACCTACTGTCAGTTATACATATAGGACGCGCCTAGCTTAATTGTTATAGCCCTAAGCTTTTGATTATTACTGTACAGAGCCATTGCCTAAAATAGTTTCCTAGCGCCTTCAAGACTGCAACGGAATTTTCAAGAAGCCACTATCCATTAGCCATGGTAAGATCTAGAATTGACCATTGGCAAGGGAGCGCGAGGATATTTAAAGTACGGATGTATAAAAGAGCGACGTGTTGTCCGATTGACAGTATTAAGCCCGTCACAGCACTGTGTTGTTAACAAATACAGTTCTCAACCTCGAGCTGACTTTAGTTGGCTATATACATATTCTACTGCTCCTTGGTTTGAATCGTATTTTAAAATCAACAGTAAATGTCTTCATCACCTGAACTCGTGAGTTGTTTTTTTCCGCATTGAGATTGTTGTTTGAACGGTAGATTGGTGATTTTGTGTTTTTCTACTAGTTCATAAACCTGCAGTTGTATTATTAATCAAATTCCGATTATAATAATGGAATGTAATGGCATACCGGTATATATCTATCTTCATATCTGTTATTCAATTCTCGTTTCGACGAGTCAACAGTTTTGTAACTATAGCAGAAATGTCAGTAACAGCTTCCAATAAGTTCTGTAGTGCGATCTTCTAACAGTGCAGTTGAAGAAACAAAAAATTGAACGCAACTTGCGTAAAGATCGGTCAAGGTCAAATATAAAGTGGTGCGCAACCAAAACACAATTGACTTTATAATATATATGTTGATTTGCACATAACAAATTTAATGTTTACTTGCGCATAAACGTCGGCCAACATCAATCCATCTTCAGTCGTGTCTGTATAAAACGTCAGCCTGATGAGAAGCCCGGTCCAGGCGCCGCGTTAAAAAAGGCCCTGTGTTGCGGAATGCGATGAATGTTGATTTTGGTTAACATTACAGTTCCCAACAATTATAATATGGAAATACAATATAGGTATATAAAAACCTGGAACAGGGTGATGCTTGTGAAATTCTTTCGGGGTGCAAATGTATGTA